>CM046357.1:2260132-2566795 GCA_025436335.1 Bursaphelenchus mucronatus | reverse complement strand
TTTTTTGGTGGAATTGCACTGTGCATTTTATTTGAAGAGTGCACAGTGCGATACCCAAAAAAAGGTTGCACTGTGCGGGTGTTTTAGCCAACAAAGCTTGTGCAGTGATAACTATATTGTTGATCTGAAAGTAAAATTTGTCTTATTTTAGGCGATGAACGGCACTGTGTTCCCTGCGATGGCCCCTTGTCCCAAAGTGTGTGTCCTCACCGAATCCATCGCTCTCCACCACTCCACCAACTCGCGATGCTCGGAAATTGAAGGGAATGGAGATTTTGAACTACGTCTTCAGTCCCTCTCCCCCATATGAAGACCAATCAGATGGAAAATGGCGTGCATGCTTGTTGAGCTCTGAAAATACAGGATTTGAATGTGTTAAAATCCGTGAAAATCGTGACCGACATGTTGCCCTGGATGGAGGAGTCAAAGAGTCGTTGGAGGGGATTTGAATTGATTGATCTGGTTTCAGGTCTTCGTCGTGGGACCTGAAATAGAAAAGTTGAGAATACAGGCGAACTTGGGTTTACAAAGGATTTGCTGGTAAAATGCGTTAAAGAAGCTGTTTGAATTAGTTTTTAAAGAGTTTCAGTTTTTGTGGTGGTACCTAAAATGGGAAAAATTGAGAAATATTGGATGAACTTGGGGATTTAGTAGGATTTGTTGGTAAAATACGTTAAAGAAGCTGTTTGAATTAGTTTTTAAGAGTTTTTGGAGAACTCAGGTTTTCGTGGCGGGATTGGAAAATTGAAGATCTTCGTGGCTGGAATAAAAACTTAAAAAACATTTTCTTTATTTTATAATGTTTGGGGTAAATACGTGTTATTGAATGCAATATTGATTTTGATTCGTGTTTTAGGATCGGACGGTCCAGGTCGCTCGATTCCTCGAAAATTGGAAGTAATCGAAGGCCCGCACCTTGTACTTTGAGAAGTATTCGTTTTATGTGATTGGCAACGACAATATGCACTCTTTGGGCCTGAAATCGCTCCGCAAAATTGCGAATGGAGGCATCTCCCTGACGAAGAATAAGAACCTTTGCTTTGGACAAACGATTCCATATAAGGAACTGTTTGGCGTCAAGGATGTGGTCATCAAGGAGAACATGAATTGGACAACTTGTGGTGAGTTTGGGAATTTCAAAGGAATTTGGGAGCATTTCAAGGTGTTGGAAGAAATTTTCAGGCCGTATTTTAGGCGGAAATTAGATTTTTTGCGATTTATGGATCAAAAATAAGGTAAATTGGCGTTTCCAGAGAACCTCGGCCGAGTTTGTGACCCCACATGTCATCCAGAATATGGTTGTTGGGGCCCAGGACCCTCTCAGTGCGTCAAATGCCTCAATTTTACCAAAGATGGATACTGCTCCGACAAATGCCCAACTCATGATGGGTAAGATTTTTGAAAAAAAGGTGACGTTTCTTGGAGGGAAAGTGAAAGTCTAGAAAAAATTGCTATTAAACTGCGCGGAGAGACGTTTGAAACATAAATTATGAACAAATCATACCAATTTTCTCTTTGCTTTTTTTTGCACCGTGAAACCGTTGTTTTCGGCCCACTGCACCGTGCAAATTCATCTTTTTGTTTCGCACGGTGCAAGTTGTCGGTTTCCGCACAGTGCAGCAATTTCCCCATTTTCCCCAATTTCCGTTTTCTCTCTTCTTTTTCGAAACCGTGATCAGGTGGCCGAGTGGTTAAGGCGATGGACTGCTAATCCATTGGGGTTTCCCGCGTGAGTTCGAATCTCATCCTGATCGTACTTTGTTTTTGAGAATTTGACCGATTTTTTGTTGGAAAAATATGGAAAATTGTAAAATACGGATTTGTTTAGTTTTGAAGTGCTTATTTAGCCAGATTTTTTTGAAAACGGTTGATTTTTTATCGAAAATTTACATTTTTAGTTTTTATTGCGACATTTTGGCTAATATTTCTACGTTTTTCAGCTATTTCATTTCCCGGACCAACCCATCGGACTGTCTCCCATGTGCGGACGAGTGCCTCCGTTGCCAAGGTCCCACCGACTCAGACTGCCTGAGGTGCCGTTGGTTCGAAATGCCCAAATTGGTGGGAAATAAACTGAAGTGTGTGCGCCAATGCCCCGCCGACACCTTCCAACACCTGAATCAGTGTGTGAAATGTGCGCCGGCCTGCTATCAGCACGGCTGCACCGGCAATGGAACTCATCTCGGCGCTGGAGGATGCAATAAATGCCTTTTCGCCATCAGAAACACCTCCCAAGTGGAATGTTTGGAGGGAGAAACGGAGGAAAGTGTGTGCAAAGAGAATGGATTTGGCAATTACCATCTTAGTTTGGGCTCATTGAAGGAAAAGAACACGAAATTTGTATGTTTTTGAGATTTTTTCATATTACTTTAGGTAATTTTAATGGATTTTATACGAGATTTTGGGAATTTTCAGTGGTCTAGTGGTTTTTGAGGGAGTTTATGTGATTCTGAAACAATCTGGGGTTGTTTGCCTCAGGGGTTTTTGAATACAGACGATTTTTTCAATTTTTTTGATATTGTTTTAGGTAATTTTGGTCAATTTTTGCTCTTTCCAAATGTTTTCTTACATTTTTTGTCTCTAAAGGCTCGGATTGGCCTTGCACGTCCGTAATATTACAGTGGGTACGTTTAGATGTGCGAAAAATGTCCGGAGGAATGCAATTCTTGCACTCGATCCTCAACCGACGCCAACGATTGCGAGTGCGCCAAGTACCGTTTGGTAACCCCGAAATTCCAAGGAAATGAGACGATCGACCTGCCGGACGAATGCACGCTCACTTGTGGACAGTAGGTTTTTGATTTTGGAGGGATTCGGATATTGTTTTAGGGAAAAGTTTTGACTTTGAGGAGTTTTGGAGAATTTAGAGAAAAGTTTAAGGTTTTTTATGCTGAAAATGACGGATAGCATATTCTTGTGGCGTACAAAGGATCTGGGGAATATTTTGGATATTGTTTTTAAGTATTTCACAATTTAGAAACGAATTTTTTTTGGAATTTTTTGATTTTGCTCTTTTCAGTGGCTCCAGAATTATCGTGAATGCCACCGACAAGAATTCAGTTCAAACATGTGAGCGTTGCAACGATCTCTGTGATCCCGACTTCAGCTGCATCGGCCCGTCTCGATTCGAATGCGATCAATGTCGCGTGGGCGGAGTCAGGACTGAAGATGATGTTACAGTAAGCTGAAATGATTTTTTATTTTTTTATGTCTTAGGGTTTAATAGTCTTTGTATGGACGCATGGGGAATCGAATTTAATGGTGGGGAGATTTTATACGATGAAATATTTTTTATCGTATAAGATGTCCGGAGACTGTAAACGAACCCTAAAAGAAATGAAGACTAGGTGGAAATGAAGGTAGAAGTATGAACATACTATTTACAAGACTTTAGATTACGTAGGAGTCATTTTATACGACAAAACATGTTTCATCGTATAAAATGGTCGTAACGAAACTTTTTTGGCTTAAATTAATTTTTTCTGCAGGAATGCCTCCCCAAGTGTCCAGACTACGCCCCGTATACATATCAAGGAATGTGTGTGACCGAAGATACGGAGGCGATTTTGGCTCGCCGAAGAAACTTTTTAATTGGCGCTGTGGTTGCCGGATTCATCGTAGCCTCGACTGTGATCCTGATCTTGGTCTCTAGATGCATAAAGTACAGAAAGAAGTATGAAAAGGAAGCACTTATGCACATGCCCGAAATCCCCGAGTTGGATCGAAAAAAGGTCAGTTTCGTATTTTAGAAGGATTTATTTGAGAATTTTTATATACGAAACGGCTTTACGAACTCGATTTGGCAGATTATATGCTTTAGGATTGAGAAATTTGCTAGTCTTGAGAAAAAGATAGGGCGCGAGCTGCCAAAGCAAAAAAATCCAGAAAATTATCGGTATTAGCGGAAAGTTGTCCAAGATTAATAGGAATTAGTTGCAATGATTTGTTTCAGCTTACCCAACGACCAAATATGGGCAGATTTACATTGATCAGCACCGATGAATTGGACGATCCGGGTCGAAATGTTCTTGGTCAAGGAGCCTTTGGAATTGTATATGCTGTAAGTTTTAATTGGGGAAATGGAAGGTTTTTGTACAAATTTTGGTTTACGAAACGTATTTTGAGGTACAATGAGGAATTTAATCTTTAATCGTGATTGGAATTTTTGAGATTTTTTTGGAATTTTTAGAAAAGTTGGTTGTATTTGAGGAGGAATTGAAACGACTAGGAGATATTATGAGGATTTTGTGAGCTGATGATGTCAAAAATTTCGTGTGATTGCTTAATTTTGGGTAAAAATTGGGAAATTTTGGTCTAAAAAAATATAAAAAATAATGAAATTTGACTGTATTTTAGGGCAAGTGGAAGCCCGCCGGCCATTCCATGTCCATTCCTGTCGCTATCAAAGCCATCAACCCGTCGGAAACGAAGAATGTCACCGAAAATGAGATGCTGAAAGAGGCCGGAGTCATGGGAAAAGTACGTCACGAACATCTCCTCCCTCTGGTGGGAGTCTGTCTCGCCAAGGGCGGCCTCAAAATCATCACAATCCTCCGGCCCTTGGGCAGTTTGTTGAAGTTCCTCCAACAATACAAACAACGATTGGCCGCGAAACAACTGGTCCTATATCAATATCAAATCTCGTCGGCGATGGAGTACTTGGCCAAGAAAAAGATTGTGCACAGGGATTTGGCGGCCAGAAATGTCCTAGTCAAGACGATCAACCATGTGGAAGTGACTGATTTTGGACTAGCACAACTCTTGCAAAATAACGAAAATACGGTGGTAATCAAGGAAGGACGTGTGGCTGTAAAGGTACGAAAATGAAAGGAAATTGAGTGGAATGTAATGTGGAAGGCATTAGAGCACAAACGAGCTGAAGAATTTGAGGAAAATCGAGATTTTTTGTCTAAAATAATGTCATTTTACCTTATTTTAGGTAATTTAAAATGATTTTTTGGTGTAAAAAGGTTTTTTGTTGCTGAGGATTGCCATAAATGAAATCTCGTGTTGTTTCGTAAAAATAAACGCTTAAAACAGAATGCCAAAAATTCAGGGAATCGTTTTGTGACTAAAATTTTTGGGGGTTTTTTACCGGAAAGGTAAAAGAATTCGTAAAGCAGGCATCCATAAGACGATTACTTTTAATTACACTTATTTTTTATATTTTTTACTCTGTTTTCTTCCATTTTTCACCCAAATTTTTTATTTTTTCAGTGGCTGGCCCTAGAATCCCTCCGAACGCATGTATTCAATGAGAGAACGGACGTATGGGCGTTCGGAGTAACTTGTTGGGAGATCATGACTTTTGGCGAACCCCCATACAGAGAACTTCAAGCCATTCTCCAACCAATCGCGAACAATTACAATTTCGCGACGGAGTTTGCGAATCTGCTGGAAAAAGGCCACCGATTGAAGCAACCGCTGAATTGCTCGCAGGAGTTGTACGAGGAGCTCTTGAATTGTAAGTGTGAGGCATTTTCTAGAGAGAAAATCCGATGGTTTTTTGTGGGACGTGATTTAGATGAGCTCATAAATTCGCCCTTAAAAGATAGTATTGCTCTTCGAAATCCTAAAATTTTACTTCAAAATTTAAATTTTGTTGAGTTTCCCGCTAAAATACGACTTTTTTCGTCCAAAACTTGCATAATTTATTAGAAATTTTTGATTTTCAACCCATTTGTAGCTTGAAACAGGCGTATTTTAGCCTGCCCACATCGGTAAGACGAAATTTTATCCCAACTTTTATGTTTATTTCATTTCCAGGCTGGCTTATCGACCCCGAAAGTCGGCCCACATTCCGCGAATTGAAGACCAAATTCGAGAGTTTCGCCCGCGCCCCCCATCTCTACGTTCAGGACCGGCAGGCCGTCAGTCAAATGGAATCCATTTCCGAGCAAGAGCAACGCGTCATGATCGAGAGAATGCTGCAGGACAGCGACTTTGAGAACCCCTTGGAGTTGGACCCCACCGATTATGGCCAATGAAACGGAATCGACACAGCGAAAATACGGAGGAAACCTTCTTACCCGACACTCCGACCAGCTCGCATTTTGGGAATAGGAATCCGGTGAGTGGACTCGCCAAAATGAGATGGGCAAAAAAGGGACCAACCCGACATGGTTAGACATGGCTCCCGGGCCAAAGCAAATTTGAAACGGCCCGGCCCGGAGTCGGCCCGTAATAACTAAAATTCAGAGTCCAAAATTACTGGGACTTATTTTTATGTTGGACCCTAAGTCGGGTTTGTACACATCAAGTCGTTGGCATCGACTAGACGGAGACATAAGTCAATAAAAAAGGTTGATGATATTACACTAGGAAATTAGAGTTTCAATGCAAAAATGGACGAAATTTGAGGAAGATCTGGTAAATTCGAGAGCGAATCGACTGGTCGATTAATAAAATTGATAGAATTGGGAATATTTACCTTGTTTTAGATGGAAATTCTTAAAATATTTCGATTTTCTTCAAATTTCACTAAAAAAGTGGAGTTTTCAAATGCAAAAAAGGAGGAAATTTGGGGAAAATCAGTGATATTCAAGAGCGAGTCGACTGGTAGATCAATAAAATGGCGAGAATTTGCGATTTTGGGGGTAAAATTAACTTTTTTGAGATAAAATTGTCGAAATTGACCTTATTTTAGACAAAAAGTCTCAAAATATCTCGATTTTCCTCAAATTTTCCGTAAAAAATTTGTTTCGAATAAATCAGATACGATTAGCAGATCTGTGACTAAATTTAGCTGCCCGTTCAGAGGGTTACTGTGCATTTTTGGCTTCAAAAGAGAAATTTTCGTTTTGTTGGGACTTCAAGAATTTCGTTGTTTTTTTTCGATTTGAGTCTTTATGCTAATAGCAATCAATTTCAGTTCGGAACGGACCGCTCAATCAGCATTGGCTCTCGATTGCCCCGGGTTTCGGATGCGAATTCGATCGAGGATGAGTATTTACAGCCAAAAAACGCCTTGGAACCCACCGAAAATGGAACTGTTTACACCCCGGTGATCGTCAATTCGAATCCCGGTAAGTTGCTGGTCATTTGGTCATTTAAAATACGGCCATCAAAAATTTTGGACAATTAAAAAAAAATTTTTTAACGGAAAAGGTTATTTTTTTAAATATTGATTTTAATTGCAATTTACTGTAATAAACCGCTCAATCCTGTCGAAAAACCGCCTACTTGTTTTCAGAATCACCCTCGCACGACTACCTTAATGATCCATATCAAAAACTTTTGAAAAACCAACCAAAGGAGACGGAGACGGCCTTTTAAAGCCGAAAATGTACAGTAACCCGCTGAACGGGCAGCTAAATTTAGTCGCAGATCTGTCAATGGTATCTGATTTATTGGAAACGGGTCTTTTCCACGGAAAATTTGAGGAAAATCGAGATATTTTGAGACTTTTCGTCTAAAATAAGGTCAATTTCGACAATTTTCTGTAAAAAAATAGTATTTTACCACGAAAGATTGAAAATTTTTTGCATTTTATTGCTCGACCAGTCGATTTGCTCTTAAATTTCACCGATTTTCCCCAAATTTCCTCTTTTTTGCATTGAAAACTCCACTTTTCTAGTGTAATATCATTAATCTTGTTTTGTCATTCCTAACCCCCAAGATCATCCCAGTAACCCCCTACAGCTTTTAATTTGTCAGTAATTTAACGTATTTTCAAATTTTGAATAGATTTTTAATTGTTTTACAATACTAATAAGCATTTTTGTTATATTATCCATGACCTTTTTTGTTAAATTTATTGTTTCTTTTTTGTTTTTTGAGTTGTTTTGATAATAGTAAATGGTTTTTGTGGAAGGTATAAGAGATAACATAAAAGATTTTCAAAAAAAAGTCGAAATTTTTCAGTTTTTGCTTTTTTTGCAAAAGAGAGCAAAAACAGAAAAAATTTCGACGATTTTCGGTGACGGAGAGCTAGAACGGTTTCTTGCTCGCGATTTTGGGTTTCGGCAAGTTGAAACAAGGTCTGACTTCCCGATTTGGTGGTGGCGAGTTGAAAGCCGTTTTAACTTCCCGGTCTTGACTTTTTCGTTCATCGGAGGAACACTTGACCCAGGGTCTCATACACGAGACGAGTTTATTTTTCGAGCATGTTCGAAATGTACTTTATGAATGAGAACAGTTCAAACATTGTATTGCATTTTGTATTGAAAAAAAAATTCGTAGGAAATTTGTTGCTTTATTTCGGGAAGGGGCATGACAAGCCAAGGCTCGGGCGCGGCTTGGAAAAAAGGTATTTTTTAGACAAGTTAGTCCCCGGTTTTGAACTTTGCGACCTTTGACTGCACCGTGCAAAAAATGTCGTGGATTTGAAAATTTTTGAGAAAGAATGGATAATTTTTGGGGTTTTCAAATTCAAAAAATTCAAAAGCAAGAGTAAAAAGTACAAGTCAAAGTACCAGAAATAGGGGGGCCGCAGGGACCCCCTATATTCTTTTTCTGTTTGTCCGTGAAGCCAATCTATTCGTGCGCTGATTGGTCGAAAAATAGCGCTCGATTTCGTGGGAAAATGGGAATTTTTGTGGAATTCAAATTCATTTTCAAAATTTTGGTTTGTGGAGCAGTCAGTCATAAAAGTCTGAGTGCGAATGCGAATTTCGTTTAGATGCATGGGGTTTGAGTTCAGCTCAGTGGTGCAGAGCCTTTGCATATTTTGGGTTTAGTACGTGGTACTGTGATAGAAAATTTTGTCTTTTAAGGCTGTGATGAATTTCGGTTAGCAATGATTGAAACTATGCGAATTTTGTTTTTTAGGGAAAGTTCAAAAATTGGGACAGGGTTTTGATGAAAAGTTAGCGGCTTTAGAAACATTTTAGTCGCAGAAATGTGAGCGGGGTGCGGTCGGATGCGAGTGAAGGTGAGTCGTGCTAAGTCGAGTATTTTTTGCATATTTTGGGTTCAGCACGTGGTACTATGGTAGAAATTTTTTGTCTTTTGGAAAAAGTGCAGAAGCTGAGATCGGTTTTTGATGAAAAATTTGGATTTTTGTTTCAAATGCGAGGGGCTGAGCCTTTCATTCAAACAGTTTATAGCAAGACTTTTAAATCGAATCGTGGCATCGCATGCGAGGGGCCGCAGGCCCCGAGCCTTTTTGTAAATTTTAGTAAAAATTCAAAAGCAAAAGTTAAAAGTACAAGGAAAAGTACCAGAAATAGGGGGCCCGAAGGGACCCCTAATTTCTGGTCATTTGGTCAATCAGCACTTCACTCAGCAGCCGCTTCTCATCTTCATCGACCAATGGAGGAGGTAGCAATCCGGACGTTACTGAAGGCGCTCCTAATGTGCGGCGTGATGTTCGAGGGTCCGCAGCCCGACTTGGCCGAGCTAAAGGCGTTCGAGTTTAAGGATGGTGGGATTCGGATGCAAGCGCTGGATTGGGAACAACGACTTTCGCAGTAAGTTGGGGAGTGGTCTTGTTTTTACTTGTTTCTAGAGGGGTTGCGGTCAGTTTAGCACGTTTTTCTCACATTTTTTTGAATGAATCCGCCCTGCTTTGGCTCGTTCTATTCTAAAAATATTTTTTCCGACCTGCGTCCGACCTTTCGTTTTCATTTCGTGTAATTTCGGGCCAATTCTCTATCTGAAGTTAGCTGAAAGTTAACTGAAGATGCTAGAGCGCAGTTTGGGGGCGTGAATTTCTTATAATTTATCTTCCAACTGCGCCCGGGCTTTTTAAATTTAGCTATCTAGAAATCGGGAGAAAAGTTTTCGGGCCCGCCCGTGACTTTTTGAGGTTTTATCAGGTCGGCCCGACTTCTCAAAGATACTTCTTAATTTATTTTTATTTCAGGAAGACGATCGAGTTCTTCAACGGCACAATCAAGGGCGCTGACCTGCAGATGGTGATGAATGGAGATGAGATTGAACTCGGGGGTCAAGTCATCATCACAAAGAACAACGGGTACCCGGTGTAAGTTGCATATTCCTCCCCCTTCCCCCTGGCGTAATCTTGTGTCAATTTTTACGTTACGTATTTTATTTTCAGTCATTGCCCCGTTGCCGGCGACACGAATGAAATCCGCATTGTTACCGTAATAGATCGCTGCACTGCCGACTTCTACGTTTATCGCATCCAGGACAAGCTCTATGGTATTACGAATACGCCTAGAAAGAACACCTATATTTTTGATCTTGGTGGAAACCGACTCGAGATGGAAGAAATACCCGTTAAGGTGGACGGAAACTTAGGTGTGAATCAGGCCAGGAAGACCTATGTGTACAAAGACAACGATGGTAGGTGCCAGGAAGTCTCCGTTGGCACGTTGAGTTCACCATGGAAACCCGTCCCATGCGAAGACAAAAAGATTATTTTGGTCCCAAATCAAGGATCCGAATGGTATCATGTCGTAAGTTTTAGCCAAACACTTTGATTTCTATATGTGCGAATTTCAGCAGTACCTCCAAGTCGTCTACAACTGCGAATTGGACCCGGTGATTCCCCAAGACGAGCTCAAAAACTTCTATGTTCGCTTTCTCCATGGAAATGAGGCCCTAATGTAAGTGGAATATAAATGTTTTGAGCACTTTTTAGCAACACAACCACCAATTCGACGGAAAAAGTGGGGGATTGGCCGATGTGGTCCATTGGACTGGGCATAGCGGGTGGTGTAGTCGTTGTCATACTCGTTGGTATTGGATTGGTTTTGTGCGTAAGTTGGGGGTTGTATTTTGGACACTTGATTGATCATGTTTATGACATGACCTGCCAGATTGGTAGTATGATTGGTGGGAGGCTTCATAAATTGACTTTGTTTTTGGATTAGGGAAATTGACCGGTCGGATTTTATGATATAGGAAATTGATCATTCGCTCAGCACAGCGTTCCGAAGTTTTTCCGCCACCGATCGGTGTCGAAAAAAATGAAAAAAATGAAAATGGGCCATACGTTTTTTTTTCTGTTGTCGGCTAGCCATACTAGATATCGAAAAACCAAAAAAAGCATTTATACTCTGAAAAATTACTCGTTCCGATTATATAAAAATTGTCATCGTGAACTTTGTAAGAGCCGTCACTGTACTTTCTAGCTTACTTGAGAAGGACAAATGGAGTCCATCGTATCGAGAATTTTCAGTACTATAACATATGTAAATGTCTCCGATGCTCCTATCATCTGGAATATCGCCGTCAATGCCAAACCTGGACAGCTTAAGTTCTCGAAGAAGCGCAGTCGGAAATGCGAACGTTGTAGCATTTACGGCAATTGGTCGTTGTGAGCACCTTATTTTTGAATTTCAAGGTACCAGCTGGCGTTTGGGCTGCATTAATGGAAATGGAAACGCTGTACTTGGGAGCCAGCTTCATGGAATCAAGCATTTTCATGATGGCATGACGCTGTTTCATAGACTTCGAAACGCTGTGCCCAGTCAAATTTAGCCTAAAATCCATCATAGCATGTCAGAAATAAATTTCATTCTTTTTCAGCTCAAACGGAAGGCAATTGTAGCCCGTTGGAGGGAGCTCCGAGGAAGGGAGCCCAAGGAGGAACATTCGGAAGAAAAAAAGGCCGTTGAAAAGAAGCCGGATGAAAAGGAGGCCGAAGAAAAGAAGCCGTAAGCTAAGCCTGAAAAAAAGGTAGATCCGAATCAAGGAACCAAACATATATAATATATTATTTAGGAAATAAATTTAATTTTTTTTTGATTTTTGATTGTTTTTATTTGGTGCACTGTGCAAAAAAATAAAAATCCCGCAATGTGTTTACTTGCACGGTGCGGATTTTTCTTAAAAAAGATTCTTTCCCACTGAACAACAAAGCAAATACAATTTTGGAACGTTTTGGCCACACGCAGTGGGAGAAATCGTGGCCACGAGCAAAAAATTGCCGAAGTAAAGAAACATTTTTTGTGTATGGACGCATAGGGAATCGAATTTAAATGGTGGAGAGATTTTATACGATGAAATATGTTTTATCGTATAAGATGTCCGTAGGCTGTAAACGAACCCTAAAAGAAATGAAGACTAGGTGGAAATGAAGATAGAAGTATGAACATACTATTTACGAGATTTTAGATTGCGTAGGAGTTATTTTATACGACAAAAGAGACTTTAGATTACGTAGGAGTCATTTTGTAAAATGACTCAAATGGTCTCTAGATGCATAAAGTACAGAAAGAGAAAATGGTCTCTAGATGCATAAAGTACAGAAAGAAGTATGAAAAAGAAGCGATTATGCACATGCCCGAAATCCCCGAGTTGGATCGAAAAAAGGTCCGTTTCGTATTTTAGAAGGATTTATTTGAAAATTTTTATATACGAAACGGCGTTACGAACTCGATTTGGCAGATTCTGTGCTTTAGGATTGAGAAATTTGCTAGTTTTGAGAAAACGATAGGGCGCGAGCTGCCAAAAGTATCCATTGGGGAAATTTGTGTTTTAGAAGTCTTGTAATTGGAATCTTTTATGTGAAATGCGTTTTTATGCCGTACACGGTAAGCAAAAGAGTTTCCAGTTTCGCACATATGTGCAAGAACCATGGGCGCAAGCTGCGAAAAACTAAAATAAGAGTAAGTGTTTTTACGCTTGATTTGCGAACAATTTTTGGACATAAACTGAATAGTATAATTGCATAGGGATACTCTGACCTTTTTGTTCAAAACATTCGCAAATTTTGGACTAAAGGTAGGGCGCGAGCTGCCAAGGCAAAAATTTCCAAAAAAATTAGCGGCATTAGCGGAAAATTGTCCAAGATTAATATACGGACGGCAATTAGTTGCAATGATTTGTTTCAGCTTACCCAACGACCAAATATGGGCAGATTTACATTGATCAGCACCGATGAATTGGACGATCCGGGTCGAAATGTTCTTGGTCAAGGAGCCAGTGGAATGTAATGTGGAAGGCATTAGGGCACAAACGAGCTGAAGAATTTGAGGAAAATCGAGATTTTTGCCTAAAATAAGGTCATTCTACCTTATTTTAGGTAATTTAAAAAGATTTTTTGGTGTAAAAAGGGTTTTTTGTTGCTGAGGATTGCCATAAATCAAAATCTCGTGTTGTTTCGTAAAAATAAACGCTTAAAACAGAATGCCAAAAATTCGGGGAATCGTTTTGTGACTAAATTTTTTGGGGGTCTTTTACCGGAAAGGTAAAAAAATTCGTAAAGCAGGCATTCGTAAGACGATTACTTTCAATTACACTTATTTTTAATACTTTTTACTCGGTGTTCTTCCATTTTTCACCCAAATTTTTTATTTTTTCAGTGGCTGGCCCCAGAATCCCTCCGAACGCATGTATTCAATGAGAGAACGGACGTATGGGCGTTCGGAGTAACTTGTTGGGAGATCATGACCTTTGGCGAAAGTATTTACAGCCAAAAAACGCCTTGGAACCCACCGAAAACGGAACTGTTTACACCCCGGTGATCGTCAATTCGAATCCCGGTAAGTTGCTGGTCATTTGGTCATTTAAAATACGGCCATCAAAAATTTTGGACAATTAAAAAATTTTTTTTAACGGAAAAGGTTATTTTTTAAATATTGATTTTAATCGCAATTTACTGTAATAAACCGCTCAATCCTGTCGAAAAACCGCCTACTTGTTTTCAGAATCACCCTCGCACGACTACCTTAATGATCCATATCAAAAACTTTTGAAAAACCAACCAAAGGAGACGGAGACGGCCTTTTAAAGCCGAAAATGTACAGTAACCCGCTGAACGGGCAGCTAAATTTAGTCGCAGATCTGTCAATGGTATCTGATTTATTGGAAACGGGTCTTTTCCACGGAAAATTTGAGGAAAATCGAGATATTTTGAGACTTTTCGTCTAAAATAAGGTCAATTTTGACAATTTTCTGTAAAAAAATAGTATTTTACCACGAAAGATTGAAAATTTTTTGCATTTTATTGCTCGACCAGTCGATTTGCTCTTAAATTTCACCGATTTTCCCCAATTTTCCTCTTTTTTGCATTGAAAACTCCACTTTTCTAGTGTAATATCATTAATCTTGTTTTGTCATTCCTAACCCCCAAGATCATCCCAGTAACCCCCTACAGCTTTTAATTTGTCAGTAATTTAACGTATTTTCGAATTTTGAATAGATTTTTAATTGTTTTACAATACTAATAAGCATTTTTGTTATATTATCCATGACCTTTTTTGTTAAATTTATTGTTTCTTTTTTGTTTTTTGAGTTGTTTTGATAATAGTAAATGGTTTTTGTGGAAGGTATAAGAGATAACATAAAAGATTTTCAAAAAAAAGTCGAAATTTTTCAGTTTTTGCTTTTTTTGCAAAAGAGAGCAAAAACAGAAAAAATTTCGACGATTTTCGGAGACGGAGAGCTAGAACGGTTTCTTGCTCGCGATTTTGGGTTTCGGCAAGTTGAAACAAGGTCTGACTTCCCGATTTGGTGGTGGCGAGTTGAAAGCCGTTTTAACTTCCCGGTCTTGACTTTTTCGTTCATCGGAGGAACACTTGACCCAGGGTCTCATACACGAGACGAGTTTATTTTTCGAGCATGTTCGAAATGTACTTTATGAATGAGAACAGTTCAAACATTGTATTGCATTTTGTATTGAAAAAAAAAATTCGTAGGAAATTTGTTGCTTTATTTTGGGAAGGGGCACGACAAGTCAAGGCTCGGGCGCGGCTTGGAAAAAAGGTATTTTTTAGACAAGTTAGTCCCCGGTTTTGAACTTTGCGACCTTTGACTGCACCGTGCAAAAAATGTCGTGGATTTGAAAATTTTTGAGAAAGAATGGATAATTTTTGGGGTTTTTGCCTCGAAAAAAGTTTTCGTAACATGATTTTCCGCCAATAAAATCTTTTTCTGTTTGTCCGTGAAGCCAATCTATTCGTGCGCTGATTGGTCGAAAAATAGCGCTCGATTTCGTGGGAAAATGGGAATTTTTGTGGAATTCAAATTCATTTTCAAAATTTTGGTTTGTGGAGCAGTCAGTCATTAAAGTCTGAGTGCGAATGCGAATTTCGTTTAGATGCATGGGGTTTGAGTTCAGGTGAGTGGTGCAGAGCCTTTGCATATTTTGGGTTTAGTACGTGGTACTGTGATAGAAAATTTTGTTTTTTAAGGCTCTGATGAATTTCGGTTAGCAATGATTGAAACTATGCGAATTTTGTTTTTTAGGGAAAGTTCAAAAATTGGGACAGGGTTTTGATGAAAAGTTAGTGGCTTTAGAAACATTTTAGTCGCAGAAATGTGAGCGGGGTGCGGTCGGATGCGAGTGAAGGTGAGTCGTGCTAAGTCGAGTATTTTTTGCATATTTTGGGTTCAGCACGTGGTACTATGGTAGAAATTTTTTGTCTTTTGGAAAAAGTGCAGAAGCTGAGATCGGTTTTTGATGAAAAATTTGGATTTTTGTTTCAAATGCGAGGGGCTGAGCCTTTCATTCAAACAGTTTATAGCAAGACTTTTAAATCGAATCGTGGCATCGCATGCGAGGGGCCGCAGGCCCCGAGCCTTTTTGTAAATTTTAGTAAAAATTCAAAAGCAAAAGTTAAAAGTACAAGGAAAAGTACCAGAAATAGGGGGCCCGAAGGGACCCCTAATTTCTGGTCATTTGGTCAATCAGCACTTCACTCAGCAGCCGCTTCTCATCTTCATCGACCAATGGAGGAGGTAGCAATCCGGACGTTACTGAAGGCGCTCCTAATGTGCGGCGTGATGTTCGAGGGTCCGCAGCCCGACTTGGCCGAGCTCAAGGCGTTCGAGTTTAAGGACGGTGGGATTCGGATGCAAGCGCTGGATTGGGAACAACGACTTTCGCAGTAAGTTGGGGAGTGGTCTTGTTTTTACTTGTTTCTAGAGGGGTGGCGGTCAGGTTGGCACGTTTTTTTCTGTCCTTTTTGGATGATTCCGCCGTGTTTTAACTCGTTCTATTCTTAAAATATTTTTTCCGACCTGCGCCCGACCTTTTGTTTTCATTTCGTGTAATTTCGGGCCAATCCTCTCTCTAAAGTTAACTGAAGACGCTACAGCGCAGTTTGGGGGCGTGAATTTCTTATAATGTATCTTCCAACTGCGCCCGAGCTTTTTAAATTTAGCTAACTAGAAATCGGGAGAAAAGTTGTCGGGCCCGCCCGTGACTTTTTGAGGTTTTATCAGGTCGGGGCCGACTTCTCAAAGATTCTTCTTAATTCATTTTTATTTCAGGAAGACGATCGAGTTCATCAACGGCACAATCAAGGGCGCTGACCTGCAGATGGTGATGAATGGAGATGAGATTGAACTCGGGGGTCAAGTCAAAATCATAAAGAACGAAGAGTTCCTGGTGTAAGTTGCGTATTCCTCCCCTCTCCCCCTGGCGTAATCTTGTGTTAATTTTTACGTTACGTATTTTATTTTCAGCTATTGCCCCGTTGCTGGCGACACGAATGAAATCCGCATTGTTACCGTAATAGATCGCTGCACTGCCGACTTCTACGTTTATCGCATCCAGGACAAGCTCTATGGTATTGCGAATACGGCTGGAAGGGACACTTGTATTTTTGATCTTGGTGGAAAAAAACTCGAGGTTGAAAAAATACCCGTAAAGGTGGACAGAAACTTGGGTGTGAATCAGGCCAGGAAGACCTATGTGTACAAAGACAACGATGGTAGGTGCCAGGAAGTCTCCGTTGGCCCGTTGAGTTCACCATGGAAACCCGTCCCATGCGAAGACAAAAAGATTATTTTGGTCCCAAATCAAGAATCCGAATGGTATCATGTCGTAAGTTTTGGCCAAACACTTTGATTTGTATATGTGCGAATTTCAGCAGTACCTCCAAGTCGTCTACAACTGCCAATTGGACCCGGTGATTCCCCAAGACGAGCTCAAAAACTTCTATGTTCGCTTTCTCCATGGAAATGAGGCCCTAATGTAAGTGGAATATAAATGTTTTGAGCACTTTTTAGCAACACAACCACCAATTCGACGGAAAAAGTGGGGGATTGGCCGATGTGGTCCATTGGACTGGGCATAGCGGGTGGTGTAGTCGTTGTCATACTCGTTGGTATTGGATTGGTTTTGTGCGTAAGTTGGGGGTTGTATTTTGGACACTTGATTGATCATGTTTGTGACATGACCTGCCAGATTGGTAGTATGATTGGTGGGAGGCTTCATAAATTTACCTTGTTTTTGGGAAATTGACCGGTCGGATTTTATGATATAGGAAATTGATCATTCGCTCAGCACAGCGTTCCGAAGTTTTTCCGCCACCGATCGGTGTCGAAAAAATGAAAAAAATGAAAATGGGCCATACGTTTTTTTTTTCAGTTGTCGGCTAGCCATACTAGATATCGAAAACCAAAAAAAACATTTATACTCTGAAAATTACTCGTTCCGATTATGTAAAAAATGTCATCGTGCACTTTGTAAGAGCCGTCACTGTACTTTCTAGCTTACTTGAGAAGGACAAATGGAGTCCATCGTATCGAGAATTTTCAGTACTATAACATATGTAAATGTCTCCGATGCTCCTATCAACGCTGTACTTGGGAGCCAGCTGCATGGAATCAAGCATTTTCATGATGGCATGACGCTGTTTCATAGACTTCGAAACGCTGTGCCCAGTCAAATTTAGCCTAAAATCCATCATAGCATGTCAGAAATAAATTTCATTCTTTTTCAGCTCAAACGGAAGGCAATTGTAGCCCGTTGGAGGGAGCTCCGAGGAAGGGAGCCCAAGGAGGAACATTCGGAAGAAAAAAAGGCCGTTGAAAAGAAGCCGGATGAAAAGGAGGCCGAAGAAAAGAAGCCGTAAGCTAAGCCTGAAAAAAAGGTAGATCCGAATCAAGGAACCAAACATATATAATATATTATTTAGGAAATAAATTTAATTTTTTTTTTGATTTTTGATTGTTTTTATTTGGTGCACTGTGCAAAAAAATAAAAATCCCGCAATGTGTTTACTTGCACGGTGCGGATTTTTCTTAAAAAAGATTCTTTCCCACTGAACAACAAAGCAAATACAATTTTGGAATGTTTTGGCCACACGCAGTGGGAGAAATCGTGGCCACGAGCAAAAAATTGCCCAAGTAAAGAAAAATTCTGTCCAAGTAGGCAAAATCGAAAAATATGGCCAAATATTAGAAATTTTAGCCAAAAAGTAATAACACACACATAGTTTACGAGGTCTTCGAACCTCTTTGGATGGCTAGTGCAATATAGTACAATCTGAAACTATTATTTTTAGCTACAACTGGTAAAAAAGCTGTGAAATAGATCAAAAATTCTATTTATTGTCACCAGTTTAAACAGGGAGCAAGGAAATCGGGCAACGGCAGAGAATTATATTATTTTAGGTATGAAGTTTAATATAACTGCAAAAACGAGCGGGTTTTTGGGTTAATCACAACGACTTTACTGTTCGTGTCTTAAGGGCGACCGACGAGTGCATTACGTGTCAAATTTATATCCATAAATCCACTTTCGCCCACTTGCGCCACCTTCCACATGATTATTACCTAAAATGGGAGAAACATAAAACAACTTACTGTTTCGAGCCAAAATTGCTGTGATTGGCAACTGCTTACGTATTGTTAACGTTTCCGGACGTTAGGAATTAGTTTGATCCCTTCTAACCTCCTTTCCGCCTTGATTAGTCTGAAAAACAACCAACTAAAACAACATGCTCAGAAAAAAAAATCAAAACATAAAAAACATTTCCCCGCAAGGTTTTTCAAACAATCATACAGTTTAGAAGATAACATACATTTAAGTTGCCCTTATCAAGGACCTGATCCTCACAATTTTCCGTTGACGGCTTGGTTTGCGACGATTCAGGCTTCATGTCGTCCTCGATGAATAATAAACCAACGAGTAGTGAAAGAACAATGTTTTAAACGCAAAAGCAGCGTTTAATATATTCAAAATTAAACACAAAAGTCAAAATAACAATGACCTTCTTATCAATTAAAATTTCCGATCGATATTTCACACTTCGTCGAAAAAGACGAAATGTGCAAATAATTGTGCAAATAGGCCTTTTTTCTATTTCCGATTTTTGGTTTACGACAACGTGTTGCCTCTTGCCGTGGTCGACCGTAGGTCGTCGGGGAAAGACGGAAATGGTGTCAAAATGAGCGTTATCGTCGGATTATTACACCAAACTAAAGATTGCCCTACCGTTCCGGGCTCGTTGAGGAGTTATGGGCCATTGAAGAACCGATTTTAGACCCCTTCTTTAGCGAGCTGAAAAACTGCAACATCGGTCAAAATTGCGGGGGAAAGGGGTGTTATGAGCTGAATTACGACTCGGTCTTTTAATTGTTAGTAAGATCTGCCCAAATAGCATGTGTTTTCTGCCCGAAATTTATCAAACCATTTTGACAAAAATTATTTTTTATTCTTTGGGCCATGCTAAGAAAATTCCATTGAGCGCCCGAATTTCTTCAATTTTTTTCTTGACGTGCGGCGTACGGAACCCTGACCGAATCTTTGGCTGTTTTCTCTTAACTAGCCGGGACAAAAACCTTGTTCTCTGTCAGAAATCGGGACAAAAACCTTGCTCTCTATTTTTTGTGATCAATTTTGTTCACCAAAAATTCTTCGAACTTGATATGCAAATTTTTGAGAGAACTCTAAAATTTTGGAATTTTTCCCATCAAAAATTAGCATAATTTTCAGCCAATAAAATCTGAAATTGCCTTTCATTTGGTCAATCAGCACTTCACTCAGCAGCCGCTTCTCATCTTCATCGACCAATGGAGGAGGTAGCAATCCGGGCGTTACTGAAGGCGCTTCTAATGTGCGGCGTGATGTTCGAGGGTCCGCAGCCCGACTTGGCCGAGCTCAAGGCGTTCGAGTTTAAGGACGGTGGGATTCGGATGCAAGCGCTGGATTGGGAACAACGACTTTCGCAGTAAGTTGGGGAGTGGTCTTGTTTTTACTTGTTTCTAGAGGGGTGGCGGTCAGTTTGGCGCGTTTTTTTCTGTCCTTTTTGGATGATTCCGCCGTGTTTTAACTCGTTCTATTCTTAAAATATTTTTTCCGACCTGCGCCCGACCTTTTGTTTTCATTTCGTGTAATTTCGGGCCAACCCTCTCTCTGAAGTTAACTGAAGACGCTACAGCGCAGTTTGGGGGCGTGAATTTCTTATAATTTATCTTCCAACTGCGCCCGAGCTTTTTAAATTTAGCTAACTAGAAATCGGGAGAAAAGTTGTCGGGCCCGCCCGTGACTTTTTGAGGTTTTATCAGGTCGGGCCCGACTTCTCAAAGATACTTCTTAATTCATTTTTATTTCAGGAAGACGATCGAGTTCATCAACGGCACAATCAAGGGCGCTGACCTGCAGATGGTGATGAATGGAGATGAGATTGAACTCGGGGGTCAAGTCAAAATCATAAAGAACGAAGAGTTCCTGGTGTAAGTTGCGTATTCCTCCCCCCTCCCCCTGGCGTAATCTTGTGTCAATTTTTACGTTACGTATTTTATTTTCAGCTATTGCCCCGTTGCCGGCGACACGAATGAAATCCGCATTGTTACCGTAATAGATGTCTGCGATCCCAACTTCCACGTTTATCGCATCCAGGACAAGCTCTATGGTATTACGAATGCGGCTGGAAGGGACACCTATATTTTTGATCTTGGTGGAAACCGACTCGAGAAGAAAGAAATACCCGTTAAGGTGGACAGAAACTTGGGTGTGAATCAGGCCAGGAAGACCTATGTGTACAAAGACAACGATGGTAGGTGCCAGGAAGTCTTCGTTGGCCCGTTGAATTTAACCTGGAAACCCGTCCCATGCGAAGACAAAAAGATTATTTTGGTCCCAAATCAAGGATCCGAATGGTATCATGTCGTAAGTTTTGGCCAAACACTTTGATTTGTATATGTGCAAATTTCAGCAGTACCTCCAAGTCGTCTACAACTGCGAATTGGACCCGGTGATTCCCCAAGACGAGCTCAAAAACTTCTATGTTCGCTTTCTCCATGGAAATGAGGCCCTAATGTAAGTGGAATATAAATGTTTTGAGCACTTTTTAGCAACACAACCACCACCAATTCGACGGAAAAAGTGGGGGATTGGCCGATGTGGTCCATTGGACTGGGCATAGCGGGTGGTGTAGTCGTTGTCATACTCGTTGGTATTGGATTGGTTTTGTGCGTAAGTTGGGGGTTGTATTTTGGACACTTGATTGATCATGTTTATGACATGACCTGCCAGATTGGTAGTATGATTGGTGGGAGGCTTCATAAATTGACTTTGTTTTTGGATTAGGGAAATTGACCGGTCGGATTTTATGATATAGGAAATTGATCATTTGCCCAGTCAAATTTAGCCTAAAATCCATCATAGAATGTCAGAAATAAATTTCTTTCTTTTTCAGCTCAAACGGAAGGCAATTATAGCCCGCTGGAGGAAGCTCCGAGCAAAGGAGCCCAAACTGAAACATCCGAAGGCCGAGAAAATCAAGCAGCTTCAATCTGACCCCGGTGCAGCGGTTCCTGATGACGAGGAAGACAGCGAAGACTTCTTGAGGCCGGAAGAGGACTCAGACGGGTAAGTTAATTTGAATTTTTAATTAATGTTTTTTATTATTTTTAGAAATATAGATGAGAACCTGATGACGGTCAATCCCCTCGACGTAATGCCGATGATGAGGCTGGTGCCGGAGAACGCCTTCGTCGAGCCGGTCTTCGCGATGGCGCTTCCCAAGTGCATCGATCTCGAACTCGTTGGGTGCAAGTATTACCACGTCAAGGAGCTGGGTCATGGCGGCTTCGGCACGGTGCATCAATACAAGACGGCTTCCGGCGTCTTGGTGGCCGTCAAATTTTTGCCCGCCAGCGATCCGCATCAGTTGCATAACGCTAAACAAGAGTTCATGCTGATCCGGCAGATTCAACGGATGATTGGAAAGTGAGTTTATGGCGGGGTTTTTTGACTTTCAAAAAATTTTTGGCATGTTTCACCTGCACGGCTTGCCCAAATGGAGAAAAAAACGTCCAATGAAAAATTAGCGACATTTTATACGATGAAATATTTCTAATGTTATTTTATATCAGAATGAGACCCAAACTGCCATATTTGATAGGAATTGGTAGAAAACCCGTTTTACATCAATGCACACATATTATTACCACAAAAATATTATTCTTGAACATTAAATTTAATGAATTTTGGTAAACAAGGATGTTGTGTTTCAAAGGATGTTGTAGATCAGATTTTGTTTCATAATAATAATACGCAATCTTGAATCGTCAACATCGGCGGTTTTGACTTACATACGCGCTAATACTCTACTTGCCGCGGGCGAAGGGGTAAATGTCATCACTTCGCCTGTGAAATCTCACAAACTGTCAAAAAAACTGAAAAAATACAGCAAGGGTGTGTATTATTATCAGCACCTATCGTGATCTACTGTTTCGAAGCAAATCAAGCCTTACCACCCATCAAATTTTCTCGATATTGATGTATACGTCAACTGTATCAATGATCGGGGTAACTCGATGTTTTTGAACAATGCAATGCTAAAATTAGTCTTCTATTGACAAGACTACATAATAAATGGTATAGACACAAGAAATTCCTAACACTAAAGCTTTTTGTAATTTTGAGTTATTGATTTGCCGTGGGAAACGTTGAAAATGGTCAAAACCTCGGTTCAAGAAGCTAAATTTGAATTATATAGGCTTCAGACGGTGTTTTATTGAACTGTATATAGAGTTTTAAAAATCTAGAACCCTTTTTTTTGGTGAGTCACATTACATACCCAAAATCATCAATATTAACTATATGTCATATTGTGTTAATACGAGCCAAATGCGCATTGATGAGCATCCTTTGATGTTTTTTAGAACTGGGAAATTCTTAATCGACCTTTTTCTCCACATTGGGGGTCGTTAAACGATGAAATTCGAATATGCAAAATATCACCTTAAATCAATGGGAAACGTTCAAGTTTATCAAAAAACTATCTCAGAATCTTGAAAATTTGCGTATATACCTTTCAATAGCTTTGCCGTGGAACTAATAGGAAACATTTTGAAAATTATATCATTTGCGACTGTTGTGGCATGTTCTACTTGGGGACTTGTTTGTCGCCTTTACACAAATTTAGACAGAATTTTGTTTTTGTCATTTTTTGAAGCTGTAAAAAGTATAAAGCCTAGAGGTAGACTTTCAAGAGTGTTAAACAACACAAAGAAGCTATGAAATTAGTAATTTTTCACAGAGCACTAGGGCTTCGAAGGTGGACAACTCCGCTATTTGCAGTGGGAAACGTTAAAGTGTATCAAAAAATGACCCAATTAAAATGAAACTTTTTCTGGAGAATGAACTACAGGGTCCCCATGGAACTAGTAGAGCACATTTCGTTTACTACATCTGCTCGACCTTATACATGTTGTACAAGGTACATCAAAATTGCTGACTTTGAGGAGGTCATATTTCCCGATTCAGATATGGCAATGGTATGAGTGATAATTTAAAAACATGGCAGAGATTCAAAGCAAATTTTAATATACGTTTTTGATGTGATAGTAAGAACATTGTATGTTTTGAGCATCAAGTTTGAGGGGCAGTTCCCAAGAATTTTTCAAGGGTCGGACGCGAGCTGCGCAGGGCGTGGACTTTTTTTTCTCCGATTTTAGTCTATTTAGGCAAGCCGTGCCTGAAATATTTTTTTGATCTATTTTTTTGAAAATCTAATTGGAAAATGCCTTTTTCAGAGAATCTCACCTTTCGCAATTGATCGCTGGGGGCCAATATTCGGCCTACATCTTCTTCGTTTCGCCCTTCTACGAACTGGACATGAATCAAGCTTGTAACGGCGTTTTGAAGCGCGTTACCTACCCCCAAAAGTTGAACGCCGCCTATCAGATGTTGTTGGGGATCCTCGATTTGCAGGGGTTGGGCTACTCGCACAACGACGTAAAGCCGTCGAACTATATGCAGAAGAAGATGAACGAAAATAAGGTGGGGGTTTCTTTTTTTATTTTTTACCATTTTTTGGAAAAAGTTCCGAAGATTGTCCACGACCCAAAAAAATGAAAACAAAGGAAAAAAGATTACGCGCCAAGGGATTTTTTGGGTCGTGGCCAATCTGCGAACTTTTACCTTTTTTTAAATTGCAGATCCTTCTGTGCGATTTCGGTTTGGTAAAGAAATTTGGATCGAAGCGGAAGCCCGGTGTGGGCACTCCGTGTTTCATGTCGATGTCGGCACTGAAGGGCAACGATGTTAGTATGGTCGACGACATGACATCCTGGTTCCACGTTTATTGTTTGGTTGTTTGCGGAATGTTGCCCTATGTTGCGCCGCCGTGGAACAAAGACGTGTCCTACGACCTCAGGGTGGCCAAGTTGTTGAAGGCCCAAGAGGAAGGGGTTCCCAAATTCCCGACCCATTTTGAGGATCGCGAAATCATCGGCCAACTGAGAGAGATGATTTGGAACAAGCCGCCCGGCGACACGATCGATATGAAGGCGGTTTTGAAGGCCTTGGAAGATGTGAGTTTTTTACAAAAAAGTTTAAATTTTTTTAGATTTTTTTTGGAGTAAAATTTTTTTTCAGCTTCAAACGAAGTTTGACTTTAAGTACACGGATCCGTGGTGGGATGAAAAGAAGGCCGAAGAAAAGAAGCCGAAGGGGCCCCAGGAACGCAATACGAAATCAGCGAAGGAGATGGTTGAAATGTCAACTCAACGATTGGAGGGCGAAGAACCGGATCAAGACGAATTGGAGGTTGAATTTGGGCCAGAGATGGTCGAGTCCGAGAAGCCATCAGCCAAGCCGACTAAAAAGAAGGCCGCTGAAAAGAAGCCGGAAGAAAAGAAGGCCGCTGAAAATAAGAAGGATGAAAAGAAGCCGGAGGAAAAGAAGGCCGCTGAAAATAAGAAGGATGAAAAGAAGCCGGAGGAAAAGAAGGCCGCTGAAAATAAGAAGGATGAAAAGAAGCCGGAGGAAAAGCAGGCCGAAGAAAAGAAGGCCGAAGAAAAGAAGGCCAAAGAAAAGAAGGCCAAAGGAAAGAAGGCCGGAGAAAAGAAGGCGTAACCTAAGCCTGAAAAAAGGTAGATCCGAATCTAGGAACAAAACATATTATTTAGGAAATAAATTAAATTTTTTTTGATTTTTGGTTGTTTTTATTTTGTGCACTGTTCAAAAAAAATAAAAATCCCGCAATGTGTTTACTTGCACGGTGCGGATTTTTTTTTTAAAAGATTCTTTTCCACTGAGCAACAAAGCAAATTTAATTTTGGAACATTTTGGCCGCACGCAGTGAGAGAAATTGTTGTTGTGAGAAAAAAATTGCGCAAGTAAAGAAAAATGTTTTGTTCAAGCGGGCAAAATCGAAGAATATGGCCAAATATTAGAAATTTTAGCCAAGAATTAATAACACACACCCTTGCTGCAATTTTTCAGTTTTTTTGACAGAGTTTGTGAGATTTCACAGGCGAAGTCAAGACATTTATCCCCTTGGCCCACGGCAAGTATAATATTAGAGCGTATGTTAGTCAGAATGGCCGATATTGACGATTGAAGACCATGTATTAATCTGATCTACAGCACATCCTTTAAAAACAACATCCATGCACTAAATGGGTTTTCTACCAATTCCTATCAATATTGACAGTCTGGGTTTCATTCTGATACATATAAAATAAGGTTAGAAACATTTCATCGTATAAATTGTCGCTAATTTTTCTTTTGACGTTTTTTCTCCATTTGGGCAAGCCGTGATGTTCGAGGTGTATTTTGGGCTTGAGAACATGTTGGAATTTGATCGTGAAACGATTTGTTACCAAGATCAGGCTATCCTATTCGATTTTCTGTCTTGATTGCGCGATTTCGGATCGGATAACCAGCCAAATTTTGTAAATGTTGTTTTGACTTACTGACCCCCGGAGCGGCAAGCTAAAACGAACTCTGACTTTCTTTCCCCTTCTCGGGCGAGCAAACTCGAGGTTTGCTCGCTTTTTCCAAAGAAGGCAAAAATTGAAAAATTTCGACTTTTTTTTGAAAATCTTTTATCTTCGCTCTTATGTTATCGTAAATTATTGTTTTTAATTTGAAATTCTAATCGAATCGAGATTTTTGGCCTGCAGGCTGCGGCTGTGTATTGGCAGCCTGCGCCCAAATTAAATCAAGATTTGACAAAATCTCGAGGGTTTCTCGGTCGAACGTTGAAATTCCTCCGTTCTTTAGAGTTTTTAGATCATGATGGCCCTCATGTATGATTGGTTTGGTAGGTTTTGAGATAATCTATATTGTACTTGACATCAATGTCAATTTTTCTAATTTTTTAATGCATCTTCCTCTTTACTCTGTGTGAATCTTATTGTAGTAGGTACAGAAGCCCCTGTGCTTCTTATTTTCTCCAGATCCTCCATGTTTTTCCCTCTATTTATTTTCAAATTACAACGCGGAGGTTACATAAACTGCAGACAAATTTCTGAAAAGTCCGCACTCTCTTCGCTCGCACAGTCTTTTCGTTTGGTTCGAGTGTGTGTCACGGCCGCCCAATCAATTGGCGAAGGCGTCATATACGCGATTTTATTATTATTTTATCATTCGGCACCGTGTTTTAGATGTCGCGCGGGTAGAAAGTCGCCGGCCTATAAAATATTAATCCGATTTGGGGTGTCCTGGATTATTTCATGGACAGGTGTGTTATTGTCAGTCAGTGGCGGCGAGTTTCTACAACAAAACGGGCATTATTATGGAAATCAGATTGCACAGTGCAGTCGAAACTAAAGTTGCACGGTGCAGTCAAATCAAAATTCGTTTTGCGCAGTGCAGTATCTCTGTATTCTGCTTGTTCCTGCACGATGCAAGCGAAAATTGTCGCTGATTTTGCACAGTGCAATAGATTTTACTTTTTGACTGCACCGTGCAAGGTCTTTGTTTGACTTTTTGCACGGTGCAGTTGATGGTTTTTCTGGCTCCTTTTGCACTGTGCAATTGGTTGAAACTTTATTTGCACTGTGCGGTCTTGTGCTCCGCAATACCCTTTTGCACAGTGCAAGTTTCCGTTCTTGATTTTGCACCGTGCGGTTTTGTCAATTCCTTCAGTCCCGCACTGTGCAAAGGTTTACCACTCCTTTTTTGCACAATCCAAGGGATCAAAATTCCGCTGCACAATGCAGTATGCTTACCAATGCTTCTAATTACGTGAACATCCCTCTCGCAACTTTGTCTCCGCCGTTTTTCCGCGGGCGACTGGACGCTCAAAAGCCTTTTCCTTCGCGGGGTACCTTTGTGTCTTCTTTCGTTCTGAAAATCCTTTGCCAAACTTTACCTCGAGTAACCTGCACCATCGTTCTTTGCCCCTCCCCTTTCTCGCTGACCTTTGCTTTCATCGAGCGAAGATGTACTGACTCTTTCGCATCTTAATCTCTGTATCCTTTCCGTGTCTTGTGGCCATAGTGAATCGGCCTTATGAAGGTTAAAATTTAACTGTGCGAGAAAGCAAACTTGTTCTTATTGCACTGTGCACAAAAGAAAGGCCCTTTATATTGCACTGTACGGAAAAGAACTCCATTTGTACGCACGGTGTGATCTTTTCTGTGATTTGAATGCACTGTGCAATTTTTTCTGAAATTTGGGTGCGCAGTGCAAATAAATTTTTTTTATTAATATTGTATTACAAAAAGATTATCTTGTCTGTTACCTCATATTCAGTTTCGATGAATTTCCGATTTTAGAAATGAGCGAGGAGCCGGACAAAGTTGATCCAATAGTTATTCGACCATCGCAGAAGAAGGAAGCGAATGTTGTCCGTATACACAGATACGTTTTTAGGCATTCGGCACACTATGGAATTTTTCTTGGTGCCGTTTTCAACTCGTAGGTTTGATTTTTCAAAAATGGGGTAAAACGAAATTTTGTTAAATTTGGAAGCTTTAGGGTTCGAGTGTTTCGAAAGATATTGACTTGAAATTTACGCTGATGCTTTATGACACCTTAGGGTTTGTTTGTTCGAAATTTCTTAAAAATGCGAACAAAAATAAATTTTTTATGACCAAAAATGTATAACTTTACCTACTACACCATAACTTTTTTCTTATTTTTCGACTTTTTCAGCTACGCAGACGTCGCCAAGACCGTCTTGGCCTACCAAGCGGACTCGGAAACTTTTCTCGTCAAATATTCCACATATTGCTTTGTTCCGGGCGAGGTGCCGGACCAAGACCGCGAACGGTGCCGATATCGCCGAGTCGCCTACAAATGCTGCAAACATCCCCCGGTGGACCGGAAAAAATACGCCGCAGAAGGGAGAAGCCGGAAGAACTCAACCGGACACAATTGCAACTTCAATTTTGTGGTCTCCTACATCAAGGATATTCGAATGCTGAGGGTTACCGCAACGAACTTGGGTCATGATCATCTTCCCACCGAAGAGGAATGCCGAGTCGTCTATGGAAACATGAAAAAACGAAACGAAAAGAAGTGGGAGTTGAGTAAGTTGATGGGAATTTCTTGAAATTCACTGTTTTTTTACTTTTTTCAGTCGAAGATTTGCGGAGTGTCCGTGCCTTCGGAGCAGACTACGATTTCACGACGGCACCGCCGCATCTGAAGGCCAAACCCCAACATGGCCGCGACAAGGAGGCCATAAGATTGGATGTCGAGCAAAACACGGTGGAACCAACTCGATATAGCGAAGAAATTGAGCGAAAATTCCAAGAATACATCAGCGAAGACATGGAGAAGACGGATCAGGCCAGACGAGACAAAGAAGCCCGCCAACAAGCGGCCAAACTGGCGGCCGAAAACGGCGAAGACATAAATGCCATCAGAGAGGCGCAGAGACCTCAGAGGAGAAGAAGACGACGTCGAGCGCGCCAAAGAAGCGAATCCGAAAGCTCCCGGGAAACGATTTATGTCAATGAGGAAGGCCGGCTCTTAACTGAAGAAGAGATCAATATTTTTGTCCGAGGCCTTCCACCAAAGGAGCCTCAATATCCCACAGCGGAGTATGAGACCTTTTACGAGCAGCCGATTCCATCTCCGGAGACTTTTGGATATTATCCATCAGAAGAGCGGCCAGACACAAATTTTGGTCCTCAAGCCCCGGCGAATTTGCAAAACTGGACGAATCAAGAATTTGTGGGTTCTCAGATGCCCACAGAATGGTATCAAATACCAGAGGCGCCACCAAGTTTTGGTGGAAACAACCCAAGGGCAATTCAAAATTCAGCTGACGAAAATTTCGAAAATTTCCTATGTTATGACGAAAATCTCCCATGTTATGACGAAAATCTCCCATGTTATGCCGAAAATCTCACATGTTATGCCGAAAATCTCCCATGTTATGACGAGAATCTCCCATGTTATGAAGAAAATCTTGTATGTTATGACGAAAATCTCCCAATAGTCGAAGAATATGGTAAGGAAAGATATGAAAATCCCTTCAACAGTCTGTGTGACAAATTTCAGGCCTCAATTTTGATTACTTTTCAGAAATTCCCCCGATTTTTTCCTTTTTCTGGCGAAAGTATTATTTTTCCAATTTTTAGCTCCGTTTTCTCAGGAAAACAGGAACTTTGAGGTCCAAAATCTTCAACCTGGCGTCATTGACCATCAACCTCCGGTCCAGTTGAATTGCAACGCACAGAACTGCGATTGTTATATGGCCGACTACTGGCTGAACATGGATAACATCGAAAAGCAAGCGGAACATGGACAAAACCAACATCCAAGAGAGGTGGACCCCGGTCTTGTTGCGCTGCAACTTCCAGAACTGGGAACAGCACTTGACCAGGTCGAAGAACATCTGTATCAGCTCTTGGACGATGAAGAAAAGAAAAATGAAGAACAAGAAAATGTGAAGCCAAAATGCGACGGTTTTGATGTAAGTTATCTTCTTACGCTTTCTTGCAACTTTTAGAACAGTTTTAGCGAAGAAACTGGCTGTTTTTAACCTAAAATGTTGTTTTAGACACCAGATGTCTAAAACATTATTATTTTTTGCGTTTGGGGTGGAAATAGGTCTTCAAATTGTCAGAAGATCTTTATTATGCCGTGTTGCATCTTTTGGACTAGTCTTAGCGCAAGAACTTGCCGTTTCACCTACTGAATATGGATTTAGACATCAGATGTCTAAAACAATATAACTTCTTAGGGTTTTATGCCGTAAACCGTTCTTAGTAGCTTTCTTACACCCTGTTGGACTGCATAGACCTTTTTAAGCGAAGGAAGTAGCTATTTCTAAACAATTCCGGCCAGAAGTTTCGATTTTGACATCAGATGTCTAAAACAATAAAAAAAATCTTTTTTTAGGCTGAAGACATTGGACCAAACTTCCAGAATGGACGTCCAATTCAAGAAAGTGCACAAGGTAGCAGAAGAATCCTTCAAAATCAATCCAACAACCAAGGTCCAAAAAAAACATCGGAGCACACAAGTGACGGTCAATTCAAAAGACCTCGTGGCCGCCCACGCAAGAATGCTGAAGGCCCACCAAGAAAGATGAAGAAGAAGCCCGTCGAGGAGACAAAGCCGGAATTCGGAGTGTTAGACGTAGGTACAGTCGATGGATTTATCAAAGCTGATGCAATGGATTATTCAGATCCCTACGACATTCTCGACATGCATGGAGACCCAGTTTTGGCCTCACCAGAACCTTTGAAGCCCCAAAAAGAGTGTGATAAAATAATGTGGTCAAATTGAAGCAAAGGGAACCGAGAAATGGCCAAAAACGGACCAGGTGCCAAGTGTAATATATTTTTTTTCTCATTTCACCAATTTCTCAGGTTTTATTTGTTTTTCAGAGCTTATAGAGAAGTTAGAATAGTAGAAGATGATTGAAAGAAGAATAGATTAGTTTGAAATTACCTTTTTGTCTAGTATAATATAAAAATCTAAAAAAAATCTCCAGTTTTATAACTTAAAATTTTCCGCTTATGGTGTGTTAGAATAGTATGAGAGAATGTAATAGCTTATAATTTGGTTTGAATAGAATAAGAGAATGTGAAGTATTTTTTAGTCGTTAGAATAGAAAATCCATAGTTATGGCTTTATGTAAATTGTAATCTCATCATATCCCAAATTCCTTGATTGTAAAAGCCTTTTATCTCTTGAATAAATGACATTAACCGGCAAATCCGTCAAATCTCCCACCAAAAATCGCAATTCCTCGGGCAAGTTAAGCAACGGTTCATCGCGGGTTCGAATCCCACTGGAAGCAAAGGACGATTTTGAGTTAGGAAATGACTATTATGATTCGTAAAGTGTTGTAGTAGGTAAAATACGTGTATTTGCACAATGCGTTGTATAAATAAATTTCAAAAAACTCATCAATTTTCCTCCAAATATCAAATGATTAATGTTTATTTATAAATACTCAAAGAAAATCTGTTCGATAACAATGGGAACCGGTGTCGTATGTGTAATACAGTAATCGAATTCATGTACAAAGATCAAAAACCCGTTGGAAAAAAGGAGGAATTCAAAAAAATTCCAAAAATTTCGTTTTCTCAGAAAGATAATTACAGTAATCTGTTTTGAATGAGAATTTCCTGAGGAAGGAAAGAAAAAGAGTACAATACCCAGTAAAAATATGATTATTAGGCAAGTAAATTCGTAGTTAGTAATTACAATGTTAGGAAAGACCTTTTTTGACTAAACAATAAGTACCGTATGAAGTGGAGGAGAATATACAAGAGAATAAATAGGGTGGCAAAGGGCTGGCTGCCCAAAATTTATAACTTTTGTGATTTTTTATGCGGAAAATTTAAAAAATGCCGAAATTTTTGAAAAAATTTCGGTTGGATCCAAAGTGGGTTTTGAGTCAGCAACTGGTTGTTGGAAAGTGTTAAGAATCTGATTTAGTAGATTTCCAACGGCTTCTAAACACCTGTTTTGACAGAAATTTCGGGAAAACACTCATTTTCAAGGGAAAAAACGAAAATCTCAAATCTTTCACTTCTTTTGAGCGATCCACCCTTGCCATACCCCCTAAACTCTCTCAAGTTGCGGACAATGTCAGACAATCTCACTGGGAACAATGGTTCCATACATATCACTATAAATTTGGGTGGTTTCCGAGCTGTTATCCGCATAAATCCCATCTCCGCTACCGTAATCCCGGCGCGGCAGGGCGCCCAGCAACAAATTCCAAAACAACTGATGATGCAGTGGGATGCAGGTGTTGTGCCGCATAATCTGGCCCAACTCATTGTCCACCGAGTTCGTATCGATCGTTTCGTCCAACAAAATAATGACTTTTCGCTCCGATTTGCGCGCGCTGAACAACTGATGGCTGGTCTTGATCTGCAACGTGCTCCACTCGTTCTCCAGAAAAGCCTTGGTCAGTACAAGGATCAGCGTTTGACTCGCGCCCATCTGTTTGTTCAATTCGTCGCTTATTCGCTGATGCCGGTTACTGTAGCATTCGGGAGGAGTGTCCTCGTGCAGAAGGCACATCGAGTAGTCGTGAGCGTGGAGTGTACTGAAAGTACAAATTTTAAGGGCAAAATCAAAAGTTTTGGGGGCAAAACTCGATTTTTGAGACACCGATTTTTTGATGGAAAAATTTTTAAAATATTTTTTTTTGAAAAAATTGACAAAACATCAAAAAATCAATTTTAAATCACCGATTTTTTAACAAAAAAATCCGAAAAACCGTAAAAATCAAAAAAAAAAAAACCCGCTAAAAACTGCCTAACCCTCCCCAACTTACTTGCAAAGTCTCTCCTTGACGAATTGTTCGTCCCTTTTCGAGTAGCTGATAAACAAATCAAAATTGATCAAGGGCTGCGGCGAGAATCCTCCGTTCGGCGTTAGGGTGCTGCTATTCATGCTCATCGGTGCTTTTTTGTATCGATGTTGCTTCAAGCCCTCTTGGGTTTTCCGCAGCACCGCGATCGCAATGTACAGAATGCCGCAGAAGGCGGTGATGACGAAAAACACGGCGATCACCACCAAAAACAGGCTGTACAGCGCGCCGCCGCCGAACAGTCCATTGTTGCGCCGTTTGCACATGGTCGTGTTGGCTTGGCGCAGAAAGTCGACCATTTTGATGACGAACAGGTCCTCGCCCACGTTCGGCGCCTGATTGCTTAAGGCGAAAGTTTCGTTGAACAGAAAGGCGCGCGTCACATTCTCCACGCACAACACACTCTCCACATCCACGACTTTCTCCGCGTTTTGGGCCACAAAATTCTGCGCGTTGAAGATTTTTTCGTCCCCCACACAATCGCAGCGGAACGGGTTTGCCCCCAGGGCAAGAGACCGCAACTTCTCCGGCACCACTTTCAGCACCAGTTCAGGGATCGCGCTGAAGGAATTGGAGTGTAATAAGATGTCTTTGAGGTTCGGAAACGTCTCCAGAAGCTCCAAAGGAAGGTGGTTCAGATGGTTGTGCGACAGATCCAAATGCTGCAAACGCGCCGTCTTCACCGCGATTTTCGCATCCAATTTGTGCAGATGGCCGTGTGTCAGGGCTAGAGTCTAAAAATACAACATAAGACCTTTCTTAAGAGGCCTTTAAAAAAATCACAACTGAAAATCAAAAATTTCAGCCATTTTCTACATTTTTATCGAATTTTTCTATGAAAAAATTGAGTTTTCGTCTTGAAAATTAAAGACACATCTTCTGCTGTCGTATTTTACCAACAACACATCAAGCTTTCCTTGTTTGTTAAAAAATATCAAAAAAATCGACTATTTTCCTCCACTGGGATTCGAACCCGGAACCAATCAACCGTTGCTTAACTTGTCAGATCGGACGGGATGACGCTTTCGCAGTTTTTTCAATTGAAAAAGCGCCAATTTGGCAAAGAGTGTCTTTGTGAAAGGTTTGAGTGCGGCATCCCGTCCGATCTGGCAAGTTAAGCAACAGTTGATTGGCCGCGGGTTCGCATCCCGGTAAAGGAAAAGGGGATTTTTTGAGGGAAATCAAATTTCCAAACAGTATAAAAGCGTTCAGAAGGTAAAATACGTTCTGCCAGGTAGTGAAAATAATAGTTTCTTGACAATTTTTTGAGTAAAAACAGATTTTTTTTAAGAAAAAATCTCAAAAATCATCAAAAATTTACCTTCAAGCTGGGCAAAGTGTTGAAAGCCATTGGCTGGACCTCCTTCAACCCCGTATTATTGATTCGTAGCTCCTGTAGATGCGCCCGGCCTGTCAAATCACGGCTTTTGAGCATGTGCAATTTCAGTCCATTCAGTCTAATATGAGTGGCATGCATGGGAAGCTCGCGAATCTCAAACGGAACCTCCTTCGTCTTGTTGGCATCACAATGGACGATATTGGTGCGGAAGTCCGCGTCGTGAAAGCAATTGCAGCCCTTGGGGCACTTGGATTTGCAATCGCAGGATGAGAATTGGCAACAAACACAATTTGGCTCGCAAATCTCTTCGTAGGCGCAAACAAAGTCATCCTGTTTGGTAGCGGAGAGGGACTTGAGTTGCTGAAAAGGTGGGAAATTCAAAAATTGATTTTGGCGACATTTTATACGAAAGGCTTAATTGTACTATAAAAATCTCGATTTTTGACAAAAAAGGAGGATAATTTAGCAAAAAACTCCTACTAAGTGACAGTAATAAGTCTGAATGTTGTTTAAAACCTCGGCAATATCAAACGGGTCATTTTATACGATAAATTTTCAAAAAATCACAAAAAATGGCAAAATTTGACAAAAAATCTCAATTTCTGACAACTACCTTTCATCTTTAAACTAAAAATGACGTTAAAAGTCACTTTCTGCCTTCTCAATTAATTCGAAGGCAATTACAAATCTTTTCAAACCTTATTTTACACTAAAATCCCCAAAAAATCACCAAACACACTCAGAACTCACTTTATTCGCTTGCACAGCGCATTCAATCTGTTTGTAATCCATCAATTGGACCGCCGAGGAGCTCTTCGGCTCCGCCGCTCTCCACCAGCCCGTCTCGCAGTTGCATTCCAACGGATTTTCGCTCAAAAACAGCTTCAGAAGCCCGGAATTGAGCGGAAAAGTCTGTTGATTGAAAGACTTCAACAAATTCCGACGCAAATCCACCTGCTTCAGATGCGGTTGTCGTGAGAAGGTGCTGTTATTCAAATGCGAGACCCGATTCGACGAGATGTTGAGGAATTCCAGCTCATCCGGCAGCTGATCCGTCAAAAGAACCGTGATTTCGTTGTTTTGCAGCTCCAATTTGCGGACTTTCGACTTTGTAGCAGCCGATAAAAGGGCAATACGGTTGTCGGACATCTGAAAAATTGTTATTGGGCTGTTTAAAAATTTAACAAATCATTTTTTTCTCTCGTAAACGCAAAAAATTTCCAAAATCCCGTTTTTTCCAAAAAAATTTGAAAATTAATCACCTCGTCGTTTTCCAAATCATTTATATTCAATTCGGAACCTAGTAATCTGTAAATCCTGCTTCTACAATGTTGTTTTTGCCCTTTTCTTCCACTGTGATCCGAACCCGTTGTTTAACTTGCCAGATTGGATCGGCCCGGGTTCGAATCCCAGTGGAAGAAAGGCGGAAAAATAAGAAAATACAGTAGAAATATAAGGGCTTTGTTGTATTTTACCGATTTTTCGTTTCAAAAATTCAAAATATCAAACTAAAAAAAATTTTTTTATAAAAAAGGTAATAAATTTTTGAAAAGCATGTGTACTTTACAGGTTATGCACTACTGAGACACCTTAGAAAGCCCTAAAAAATTATCCGTCGTTCCTTTTATACCCATTTGTCTTCACCTACCTGAAGTTGCACCAAATTCTCGGGGAATTCGCTCCAATCCAACAAACTGAACAGATTGCTGGTCAAATTCAAATGCCTCAGGGATTTCAGGCTTTTCAACGATCCTCGGAGCTCAGTCAGCTCATTGTTCGACAAGTCCAATGTTCGCAATAAGGGCGACTTGTTGAACGCGTCCACATTCAACAAGTCGATTTTGTTGTTGCGCAAATTGAGCTCGTTCAGTTTGGCGCAGTCGCTGAACACGTAGCTCTCGATGGAATTGAGCTGATTATTGGCCAGCGAGAGTTTGGTCAGATGCGAAACTTTATTCAAAATGAACTTGTACGTCTTCCTGAAGCAAAATTCTTTGTTATATAAAAAATTGACAATAAAAAATAATTTTATAAATCTTTCTGCATCCATAGGAGGTTAAAAATTTGTATTTTACCATTCCAATTCTTTTCCATCTCTGATTTCATCATTTACAACACGAAAATCCGATTTTTTTAACAAGGATTCGAACTTTGTTGCTTATGTTGCCAGATAGGACGGGATGACGCACTCAAACTTTTCGAAAAAGCCTTCTTTGCCAAATTGGCGTCTTTTTCAATTGAAAAAAGTGCGAAAGCGACAGTCCCTTCCGATCTGGTAATATAAGCAACCAAGTTCGAATCCCTGTGGAAGAAATGAAGTTAAAATACGTTTTATCACTATCACATAGGTCTGGACGGACCCGAAATTGTCCCGCAAAAACTTACCGGATCAAATTGCTGTCAAAATCGAGATGTCTGGCGGATTTCAGACGTCCAACGGCCATTGGGAGCTCTGTCAATTTGTTTTGACCCATATCCAGATACTGTAACTTGTCCGCTAGTGGTTTGAAGGCCTCCACATCGACATGATAGATTGTATTGTTTACTATTTTCAGCTCAATCAGTTCGTTGAGACCCTCAAAGACTCCTTCGGATAAGCTTTTGAGTCGATTATTAGAAAGGTCAAGCTGAAATTTGCATATTCAAATTTTTTGAATTTTTAAAGTGTATATGTAATTTTAAAAGGCGTAGAGTTCGTTTTATGATTTTGAGGACTATTTGGTTACAAAAAAATCATAAAAAAAATCTTGTGCAATCTTGTCCCAATTATGGCCATAAAAGGACATGTGTTCTGCGAGCGTTTTAGTGACCTCAAAATTTACGACTAGGAAGTTTTATGATCGCCTAGACGTAAATATGACGTCTGGCAATCAATTTTAGGAATTATGCAAATATATGTAAATTTTGGGAAATTTGCATATTTCCTCAAAATTGTCAAAATAATATTTCAAGACATCTCTTACCATTTGAAGTCGACTATAATTGCCAAAACCCCCAATTTCCAGCGTTGAAATCTCATTTCCAACCAAAATCAGGGTTTTCAGAGTGTCCACAGATCGCTCAAAAATCGGCGTTGGCAGCGAATTAAATCGATTGTAGCTAAAGTCCAAGATCTCAACGACCTGCGAAAACAATTGAAATGGCGTTCGCATGTCAATCTCATTGTGCGAAAAATTGAGCGAAACCAAATTTTCCAAATTCGCTACAGTAACCGGAGTCGTCTCCAAACGGTTGTCGGCCAAGTTCAGGTACAGAAGGGAGTCTGAAATTAATTTTTATTAACGTAAAAATTTGCACTATCGTATTTTACAATATTTTTTTTCGTGTTTTCCATTAATTTTCAGCCAGGTGGATTCGAACTCGCGACTAATTGGTTGTTGCTTAACTTGACAGATCGGACGGGATGACGCTTTCGTGCCTTTGTGAAAAGTTTGAGTGTGGCATCCCGTCCGATCTGGCAAGTAAAGCAACAGTTTATTGATCGCGGTTTCGAATCCCCGTAGAGGAAAAAAGAATTTTTTAGAGGGAAATCGGTTCAAACAGTTCGAAAAAGTACTAAAAAGGTAAAATACGTAATAACATACTAAAAAAATATTTTTTATAACCAAAAAATCCAAATTTCGATCAAAAATTTCCACTTACCAGGTAATGCCGGCAGGGCTCGGATCAAATTGCCCTCCAAATCAAGATGTTGAAGCAATTTTGTCGGCAAAAACGCATCCGATGCGATTTCATCGAGTCCATTTCGAGCCGCACTCAACTGTCGAATCACTGGAAATGCCACCAAATCTTTCGAATCGATCTGTCGAATTCGATTTTTAGAGACGTCTAGCAAAATTAGATGCTCCAGAAGACAATCTTCGTTGAGTCCCAGCTTGATTTCGGACAATTGATTTCCGGAGACCGATAAAATCTAAAAATTTTGAATTTTGTGGGTGAAATAAAAAAAATTTTCTTCAAAACTTTAAAGAAAGCTCTTATTTTACAATTAAACCTCATATTATTTCCTTATCCGGCACTGGGATTCGAACTTTTACTAATCTCCCGCACCGTTGCTGAACTTGCCAGATCGGACGGGATGGCGTTTTCGTGATTTTTTCGAAATTCCACGGCGCAAATCGGCGCGGGTTCGAATCCCCGTGGACGTAAAGTTGAATAATGGTCGATTTCTTTGTTTTATCGACTGAAACTCAAACCTTTTTGTTTTTAAACATTAGAAAGCGCCACTATCTTCTTCCTATATTAAAAATTCTTGGTTTTCATCGGACTTTTGCTGATTAAAAATCAATGTTTATCGAAATTACCCTCTTTTTCACGTTCTCTAGCAGCCCGTATCTCAAGAGTAAGTGCTATTGTTTGCATTTTAGACTTTTAAAAATTTGTAAAATACGGAATATATTCATTCATAGACCAAAAAATTCTATTTCTTTGAATTTTTTAAACTTTTCAATTTTTTGAATTTATTTTTTCAAAATTTTTTTTCCTCAGCCACTATTCCAAATCTATTCTGTCGTCCGAAATTTTAATAAGCCAAATCCACGGCGCAAAAAGCTTCACTTCCGTCGAAATTATTGGAATGCGCGCAATAACGAAAAGCAGTGGAAGAAAAGCCTGTGGGTAATGAGAAAGGCATGGGTTTCACATCCGGTCTAATTCCTCATTAGGCCGAGTGGATTGTTCTACAAGCTTTTTGCGATATTTTTAGCTTTTGCAGACCATAAAAGGCAATTTGAAAATCCTGCACTGTGCGGATCGAAAAATTTTAAGTTTTCGACAAAATCTCGCAATTTTTTGCAAAAAAGTGAATAAAATTGGTATGTAAATTACAGCTAGGTCATAGTTATATGATTTGACACTTGATCAAGCAAAAAAAATTTAATAAATTTGCATAAAAACAAAGTTTTTTCCAAAAAACATCAAAAATAAAAAAATTCCGAATTTTTCGCTGAAAAAATCAACAAAACTTACTTGTAAGTTCTTCAGCACACAAAGCATGCCATCTGGAAGATTTTTGATACCACCATCGACCAGGGAAAGCTTATCAATCGACCGAATTTTGTGAAAAACGTCGGAATTCCATTGAGTTTCCCCAAAGTCGCTGATATGCAAATTTTTGAGACTTTGAAGGCCAGCGAAGGATCCCGACGACAAAGAGTCGAATTTGCAACTCTGGAAAAGAGATTCTATAGCAGTTACAACATAATTTTAGCGGCTTTTTGTCAAAAAAAGTAAAAACATTTGTGATTTTTTGATTAAAAACTGAATTTTCGTTGAAAATAAAGAACAAAATATGACCGAAATAGCTAGTTAAGCAATGAAAACGACCGCTACCTCGTATTTTACCCCAACTTACCGAGATCCGAAGCTCTTTTAGCTCCGAAAAGCCATCAAAAGACCCATCCGGAAGTTTGCCGGGCCTTTCATTGTCGCTGCAATGAATGCTCAACGACTTTGTTGCATTTCTAGGGAATTTCTCCAAGTACTCGCTCTGTATCGTCGGCCATTTGCACGAAATTATTAGTAGTTCCACATCCAAAACATCAGGTACGCATAAACAGCTAAAACAAGGCAAATTATTAAGAAAACTGCATTGTTACGAATCGTATTTTACAAAGAGAATTTTAAGAAGCAGTTTTGAATATTGCTAGTAAGTTTTGGAAGTTGTTTTTCACTTTTTCGTCCACTGGGATTCGAACCTGAGATTGATCAACCGTTGCTTAAGTTGCCAGATCGGACGGGATGGCGTTTTCGTGATTTTTTCGAACTTTCCTTGCGCCAAATCGGCGCGGGTTCGAACCCCAGTGGAAACAACAAACAAAATTGGTAGATTTTTGCATTTTTTTGATAGAATAAACTTTTTGTGATTTTTATATTGTTGGAGACATCAGTAGAGTCAAAACAATTTTTTTTTGAAATTTGAAGGTTTGATTCATTCCAATCGTGGCCAAATTGCGCAATGACCACTGTTTCTTGTCCTTTTCTTCGCCTTCTCCACATAATGGGCTAATTTTGTCGGCGAAAACAAAAGATCATAATGGACGCCAACTTTCGCACTCTCTTTTTTGCGGGTATTACAGCGGAGTTGTATATGTGTCGGCGGCATGTTAGAGGTTAATGAAATTACAAGCCGATGACCGCTGATAAAAGCGGACGCGCAATCGCTTCTGTGTAAAAAGTTTGCTGAGGAAGTTGCGTAATTTGGGACGCTGGAGTTAAAAATTCAAAAAAAATCGATGAAAATGAGTAAAAACTGCATGAGAAAGTCTAAGTTGGCGTTTACCATGTTTCTTTTCCACTGGGATTCAAACTTTCACTATTTTTACATTACTTTTCCATTTGTGAAAAGTGCGAAAACGCCATCCCGTCCGATCAAGCAAGTTAAGCAACGTGCGGTCGATTGATGCAGGTTCGAATCTCGGTGGAAAAAAAGTATCAAAAAAAGTGTCCAATGTTCCTGTAAGCGCTTTAAAAAGATTTTAAATCATATTTCATGGATTTTTACAGTACTTCATATCAGTTTTTTCTCATTTTGCTGATATTTGCTTTCTCTTTCCCTTATTTTTCATGCTTCTCTCCCCGCGCCTCTTGGATATTATAATCTTATATTATATTCCAAGATCCCTCCGAGCCACTCGTCTAATCCGAAATGAGATTATGTGTTATGCAATAAAGCGAAGTGCGAAACAAGTGTTCTGCGCATTTTCCCACATGAAAAGAGCGCTCAGGGTGCACTTGAGCGCGTCCAAAACGCCAAAAATATCACTGGATTTTCAAAAAATCTCATGAATTTTCAAATTCCATTTTTTCCCGGCATTTTTAGAAACATTTCGTTTTTGGTAAAATTCGAGTATGGGATCCAGTCCAAACTGGCAAGTTAAGCAACGGTGATCGGTCCGAGTTCGAATCCCAGTCGAAGAAAAAAGCAAAAAAGTGACAAAATGAAAAAAGAATTGAAAAAAAATTCTAAAATACGAATGGCCATTTAATTTTATTATTATTAGATATGTTTTCAGCTGTTTTCGATATTGTTTTTCGCGATTTGTTTGCGGAATTCCATTAAAACATATTACTCAAGATATTACGGGTCAAAATAAAAGACCGGAACAGAAAGAGAACAAAAGACAACAACAAAAGACACTCGTTATAAGACAAAAAAACCTTTCAACAGATTTTTAGAGGTCATTTCGACGAGATACTGCTAAAAATTTGGAGATTTCATAGAGAGATGTTTTTGAGGTTTTTTTCTACTGTTAAGCCATTTCTTCTACTAAAAAATCGTTGTAACATTACTTTTCAAAGCTTCAAAGCATTTCCAAAGCATTTTCAAAAAAATTTTTTTAAAAAATCTCATTTTGAAAAAAAATTTTTTTTGGTTTTTCTCAAAAATAATGAAAAATCCCGTCGAATCTCGTCAGAATGGGTGATTTGAATAATTTCCCAAGAAATGACATCCAACATTTGGAGGCGCATCCCCCACTGCGATATTATAATAGACATGAGGGGCATGAGAGTGCGAAAAACTTGGGGTATTGTCTTGTTTCGGTGGACAGATTGCGATTGGGGCGCTTATTACGCAATAATCTTTCGTTTGGCAACCGAAAAATATTTTTAATTTTGACTAAAATACGGATTTTGAAGATTTTTTAGATTATGCAAATTTATGCAAATTTTGAGAAAATCTATTTTTAAGGTTTCTCATCGGTTCAGAAACTTTGTTTTTTAGTCAAAACGTCAATTTTAGAAAAAAAAAAATAATGCAAATTTATGCAAATTTTGGAAAATTATCTAAAACCCTCTCAAATCGTCAATTCAGTCATCAAACCCCGTCTCCACTTAACCCATCAGCCCTTGATTTTCGGCGTTTTTTGCCAAGAATTTTCTTCAAGTGACTCCTTTGATTTGCATAAAAATGGAGCGGCTCGAATCAAACCATGGTCATTGAGAGGCCGAAAACAAGTGGATTAGGCGCGTTATAAGCGGATATATAGATCCATGGATAAAAGAGGTCTTTTTTCGAAAAAAATGCTTTGCGCAAGGGATTTGGCTGGATTTGTTGCGTAATAAATGGCCTTTTAAACGTATAGGAACTTTTTTAAGGTGGTATTTATCCCGTACAAGTCATTAATTAGGCATTATGGAAGGAAAACGTGAAATTTTAGGGAGAAAAAACGTAAATTTTCAAATTATGCAAATATTAGAGACGTAATGAAAAAATTTTAGATAAAACTGTTGTCTAATGTAGCTGTAAGACGATAATGTTTTTGATCCGTATTAACACCGAAGGTGACATTTTATACGCAAAAATCCAAAAATTTTAATTTTATGCTAATTTATGCAAATTTTTGAAATAATAGAAGAAATGTCATATTGGGCGTATTTTACAAACCTAATTTTCCCCATGCTTGACGACATTTTTTACGTAAAATTTGAAAAAAATCTCAAATTTTTGCTATTCCTTCAAAAAAATCGCTTTATGTCGCAATTTCTCTCCATTATTAGCGGAATCATTTAACATTCGAAGAAGCTCTTCAAATCCGAAGAAACAGGTGGATTTCACGGTTGATTTGTGTTGCAGTCGACCGTTAGCGCCTCGTTAAATCGGCTCGGAATTTCTGACAATTTCACGCATAAATTAGCAATCTATGAGGGATCCGGGCTAATTTCGAATTAATTAGGCAAAAATTGGCGGGAATTCCGTATTTTAGAGAATTTGCATAAAAATAAGAAATTTGCATATTTTTTAAAATTTGTATAAATTTTGATCAAACTCTTACAGAACTTGTATTTTACAAAAAATAAGACAAAAACCTAAATTTTAAAATTTGCACAATTAAAAAAAATTTGAATAATTTTCGAAAAATTTGCATAAATTATTTTAACTCAAAACAAAACTTATTTCGTCCAAAACAATTGCGATCCTACGTCGTCCTCATCAAAATTATCGTCTCATATTCATAATCATTACTCATTTCCATGATTATTATTTTCGCCGTTTAGTCAGCAAGAGACAAAAGGAAGAGGCAACAGAACATGATTCACAAACTCGGCACACGTTCTCAGCCCAATCGGCGTTTCATGCACACTTTATAGAGATTTGGGAGAGGGAAATTTGCATAAAAAAATTGAAAATTAGAATTTTGTGCAAAAATTTTGCTTTGCGGGAAATTACAGTAACCTATACGCAAGAAATTGACATATAGTAATAGATCAAGGAGTCTGAATTCTGTTATATACGGAAATTGTGATTCTCTTTAACAGAAAAAGTCGTATTTTACAATTTTTATCCAATTTTTCCCAAAAATGCAAATTTTTTAAATCGAATTTTCAGACAAAATTACAGTAACTTTGGGGCAAAATTTACTCTCAAAATGCTCCGCATGGTCTATAAAACATACTAGTCTTGTATAAAATTACATGTCGATAATGGAAACCAACGTATTTTACGATTTTTCCAAGTCATCCGAAGAATGTAATCATTTCTTTAAATCGTATTTTTGCGAAAAATTACAGTACGATTTTGGCCAAACATGATATCAAAATTCTCCTCATAGGGCGTAGAAGCCTATTAGAGTAATTATCTTTACTTATCACTAGACTAAATAGTCGTATTATACATTTCACCCCAAAAACCCTCAAAATTTCGCCAAAAAATCCCAAAAACCATTCAAAAATCCTTACCTCTCTGGACATTGATACTTGAAAACACTTGACAGCCTCGATGATTGTGTTACACTCCCATCAACACGCAAAAAAGTATTCGAAAAAGCCGCGAAAAGGAGTAAAAATCTGATTTTTGGCTTCATTTCCGTTTTTTATCGAGTAAAAAACAGAGGGCCCGCGAAATTGTCCAAACAAGATTATGTCCACATGTAGTAGTAGTTGACGCTGAAAATTTCGAGTATACAGTTTGGAAAAAAAATTTTTTGCCGAAAATATCGCGAAAAATCGGAGAAATCTTATCTTGAGAGAGAGCGAAACTGAGGGAACATTCGATGACGGAGGGCGATACCGGCTGAATTTGGTGATAACACGAGCCGAAAGTGAACGTATGCGACGGAAAAAATGATAAAAATATCATAAACAGCGTTTGAATTTGGCGCCGAAACGGGTTTGTTTTGATTGCACAGTGCGAAAGGGAAACGAGACATTTTGCACCGTGCAATGAGAAGAACTATGGAAATTGCACTGTGCAATCGATGAAAGATTAAGCCGAGCACAGTGCGACATCCGCGACATCATCGCAATTTGCACAGTGTAGAGCAAAAATGGAAATGCACTGTGCAACGAAAGAAACGGAAAACTCGCACTGTGCAAAAGAAAAGAAGCGAGCGCACGGTGCAATTAAAAACTGCGCTGCACAGTGCAGTCGGAACGTAATACAAACATGGAAAAGGCGAAAAGTAAACAGTAATATCGGGTTCTACTTGGATATTAATATCAATTCTAGTTATGGAAAATACTTTTCCATTTTTGGAGGTAAAATACGATGATCCGGTATGCTCTATCACAAAAACTTGATAAAAAATTTTTTGCTTACTTTCTTGCTCCTAAAATACGAAAAAATGTTTCTTATCCCGAAAAATCCTCCAAAAATGCAAGAAGAAAAAATTGGCCCCTCCAAAACAGGCTCCGCCCCCTTTCTTGTGGTCATTCGCCCCCCTCGCGTATAAGGCCTCTCCTCGCACTTAATGAGGGAGAGGGGTTGTAAAAAATGGGACGCAACTTTCTTCTCTCCAAAGAATTTTTGGACTCATGGATAACTGAAAACATATTGGATATGGAGGAATTCGAGAGGAAGTTTACGAGGATTTTGAGCGATAAAGACGGAAAAGGGCGAGAAAAGTATTTTGAAAAGTTTTTACTAAATTTTTAGACAATTTTTTGTCTAAAATACGATAAAACATCAAAAGAAATGGAGAAAATTAATCAAAAATTGTCATTTTTACTACTGAAAAGACATTAGAAAGAATAAATTTTTAGTTCAGAAAAAAATGTTTGATACGAAGTATAATGTGAAATCAAAAAATAATTGAAAAATTGACAAAGTCGGAGAGAAATCGACTATTTTAGCCGTCTGTTTCCACCGGGACTCGAACCCGGGCGGAATTGGCGCCAATGAAATTTCGAAAAAATCACGAAAACGTCATCCCGTCCAATCTGGCGAGTTAAGCAACGGTTCGAATCCCAGTGGAAGAAAACAGAAAAAATAACGACAAAACGTAAAATACGTCGTATGATTTTGTAAAATACGCTACATCACCTCTAAAAAATTTAGTTTTCTTCAAGACTGACGCAAAAAACACGCAAAAGCAATAAAAGATTGGAGGTATTGAGACGTCTGTTGGGAAAAATAAAGAAGCAACAGAAGAAGAGGCGACGAGAAGGCTGGCTGGTTATGCTCATCCGGTTATAAAACCATAAAAAATTAGAGAATGATGGTGAGTTACGCGAAAATTTTGGGGAAAATCGATTGTAAATTTCGGGATTTTTTACTGCCAAAATTTATGCAAATGTGAAAATATGCAAACAAAATGCGATTTCTGGCATGTTTTGGCACTCTCAAATATTTGCATTGCACAGTGCGATCGGAAAATCACCATAAACATTTTCGCACTGTGCAGAAGGTTTTTGTCACAAAAGTTGCACAGTGCAGAGATTTCAGACCTAAGCCATTTGCACTGTGCAAAAAATTGGTCTCGAAAAATTTGCACTGTGCAAATTTTGGGGAAACTTTTTTTGCACTGTGCGACGTTTTCATGTCGTAAAAATTGCACAGTGCAAAATTTTAAGTCCAAAACTTCAAAAAATATTGCACAGTGCGGTATAAAAACCGAAAAAGATCTGCACTGTGCAAATTTTTTTAGTTATAAAAAAATGAAAAATTTGATTCGAAAACAGCATTGTTAGGTTGTTTATCCATCGGAAATTGCGATATAAACATCCGAAAGCCGTTAAATTACCTCCTCAATTATTGGAATCAAATATTTGCGCGAAAACGCACTCTAAATCACCTTCCACTCACTTTAACCCAACTTTAAATCCGTGTTTCTGACGCCAATTCCCGGAACAATGCAAACAATCGCACTTATTCTCGAGATATTAGGGCCCTTGGCCTAGAAAACGTGAAAAAGAGGGCAATTTCGAGAAAAAATAATTTTTAATCGGCAAAAGTCTGGGTATAATCAAAAATTTTGATAAAGTTATGAAGATAGATGTGTTTTCTAATATTTGAAAACAAAAACGATGCAAGTTTCGGTCGATAAAACAATGAAATCGACCATTATTAACCTCTGCTTCCACTGGGATTCGAACCCGCGCCGATTAGGCGCCAAAAGAATTTCGAAAAAATCATGAAAACGTTATCCCGTCCGATCTGGCAAGTTGAGCAACGGGTTCGAATCCCAGTGGAGGCAATGAGTAAAAACGTTTAAAAAAATAATAAAATTGTAAACTAATGCTGTGCTTGATGTTCACCGAAGGTTTAATGAGTCCTAAAAAGCAATAGGAAAGCAAAAAATCAAAATTCAGAATTTTTTAAACGTAAAATACGTTTTTTATCGACAAAAATATTTCAAAAACGCGTTCAAAAGTACACGCCTGACTTATAAAAACACCCGAGGTCAGAAAAAAGCCTGTTTCCAAATATTCGGACGGGAATTTATTTGTTTGGGGTGAGAAGCTTATGGATCAATGTAAATAACAAAAAACGTTGCGCGCTTTGCCTTGCTTCCCACTAATAGTAATGTAAATATTCTTCAAAAGTTAGATTCGACATTTATTTTGAGATTTTCCGCGATTCCGAGGATTTTGGAGTAAAAAAAGGAACTTCCAAAAAATCCGTCATAATGACATTATCTTAGGTCATAAAGTTTCGACAAAAAATATCAAAAATAGAAAAGGCATGTCAATAAGAATTTAAAATTAAAATTTAGGCCGAGAAAATCGTTTAGTTTCAAGTTTTTGCCAAAATTTCATAAAATGCGTCATGATGACGACATTTTATCTCTTGAAATTGCAGAAAATCCTCATACTGGAGACAATGCTATGTCAATAAGAGTCTAAAATAATTTTTCTAACATAAAACGACAACTGAGCACAACGTATTTCACAAATTTGCCCTCCGGCAAAATTTACAACCAATTGCGAAAACCCCCCCACCGATTGTTTGCACAGGTTCTGAACCGAATACCCAAAACAATTCGTTCTCTCTATATTTTTCTTAACCTGACTCAGCCTCGGCCCCCAAGATTGCGATTTTTTTATTTTTCGGACTCCAAATCGAAAAATCAGGACAGCTGTTCGGAAAGCCTCTCGGATCAAAGTGTGATGGCTACTCCGAGGTCCACACAAAAAGACGGGACTGAGGGTTGGGAAATTCGCGGGTTCAGGCAGTGGAATTGGGGTTTTTGCAGGCGACAGGCTGCGCCCGACAAATTGAGGAGTGGAAATGATAAAAATAAAAGTTTTTAGGCTTTGTACCATTACACGAAAGCTTTGTTAATCAAAAAATTCATTGGTAATAACCATTTTTAATTTTTGTCAGGGCGCAGTCTGCCAAAAGAAAAGTCTCGATTACTGTCTCCAAAATAAATAATATTTTGTAAAACACGTCAAGAGAATTGTTCCACCCATCTCCATTACTCACAATTTTAGCAGCATTCAGAATCATATCCTAGGACGCAGCTCGCCAATTCAAAAACTGTCGGCTCAGAGTCGGCAAACCCCAAGAAAGTTTGTGAAATAAGGATGATGATAGAGTGCCAAAACAAATACTTGTCATAATTTTTAATCATTTTCTCACGAAAGCCTAGGGCGCAGCCTGCCAAAACTGGGCCTCGAAAGTCCCATAAATTTCAGTATTAAAATAAAGAACCGTCTGAGGAAAAGATAAAACAATCCCATTTTCATGCCCCTTCAACCCAGTAGTGATAATAAAAGTTGGAAATGGGTCGGAGTGTGGCCATCGGTCATAAAATCGGGCCAAAATGCGATTTTTTGTCCCAAAATTCCTTGAAATCCCGGCTGTTGTGTAACAAAAACTCATTTGAAGAGAAGAATGTGCAATAATCTTGTAAAATACTATCATTGTACAGAAGGATTCGTCTGAAAATAGAAAAATTTACCTTATTTTAGATAAAAAATGGAGGGAATCTTTAGAAAAGTCGCGGAATCATGAATAAAATGGGGTGATCAACTAAAACCCAGATCGTTTACTAATAATAAACCAAAAATTTTCCCAAAAATCCCAAGAAATGTAAAAAAATTGCGTAAGATTAAAGAAACCCGCTTCCAATGTGCTAGCCATTCATCAACAGCAGTGCGGAAACGAATAAAAATAAGAGAAATTGGCCAAAGAACAATATAAATGGCACTTGGTTTGGATTAACCCAAGTTTTATAACCAAAAAATGGAAAAAACAATGGAAAAATGTGATTGCACGGTGAGGATGGGAGTTTAGGACATTTGCACGGTGCGAAAAAAAGTTTTGGAAATCTGCACGGTGCAAACATACTTTGTTAAAATTTGCACAGTGCAAAAAGCGGAAAAATTTAAACTTTTGCACAGTGCAAAAACATTTTTTCGCACAGTGCAGCAGACGTGATGAATTTTGTGCACGGTGCAACACGAAAAAGTCTTTTGCACCGTGCAGGGGAAAAACTGCACTGTGCGGTTTGAAAAAGTTTGCACCGTGCGAAATAAAGCTGTTTTTGTCGCACAGTGCAGTCGGAAATAATGGACTGCACAGTGCAAAGTAAAGGACTGCACAGTGCAAAGTAATGCACTGCACAGTGGAAAATAATGGACTGCACAGTGGAAAATAATGGACTGCACAGTGCAAAATAATGGACTGCACAGTGCAAGGTAATGGACTGCACAGTGCAAAGTAATGGAATGCACAGTGCAAAATAATGGACTGCACAGTGCAAAGTAATGGACTGCACAGTGCAAACATCGATTTTTTGAGGAAAAATTTTAAATTTTTGGAGGAAAATACCGATTTTTCGACGGAAAAATGAGGATTTTTTCGAAAAGAAATAAAATTAATTTTTTTTGAAATTTTTTACAATTTTTTATCGAAAAGTAATTAAAACAATATACAGCGTACACTTTTGTGCCGTATACCGTCTTTTCATCACAAAATTTGTCCCTTCTTAGAACTCGATACCCACAAAAGGCAACACTCTCCGCTCTTCATTCTCCCCAACACCACCCATTTTTGTTTTGTGTGGGAATTTTGGATATTGAATACCCGCACAAAAAAATGCGAAAACCGAGAGCGAAAACGAATTTTGTTTGGCCAAGACGCGCGCGAAAATACGCGCGGTTATGGACACAAATGGATGGGGTTATTGTAGACGGAAAAGGTTACGGATCGAAGACATTAGGGGCGCTGGGAACAAATATCTCGGTGTTTGGGGGCGTGGGCAAAAGTTTGATTGGAAAATGAGGGGAATTCCTGGGGAAAAAGGGAAAAAATTCGAATTTTAAGCAAATTTCGACAAAATTTTGATGAAATCACGGTTCAAAATGTTTGCAAATGCAATTTCAAAGGTCTAAATAGCACTTTTTATCGATTCCAATGCGTATTTTACATAAAAACTAATATTATTTCTAAAACAATCGAGAAAAAATCAAAAATTTTAAAAAAATATTTATAACAAGAGTTATAAATATGCAGTACAATGGAAGATAATAGCTTCGCTATTATTTAGACAGCCTGGTATCCCAAATACTCTTTTGGTTTACCTTAAAACACCTTCTTTTAGCCAAAAGAACCGAAAAATAGAAAAAAATCGAATAAAAACATGAAATACCCCGAGGCACTGAGTCAAAAATTTCACAAAACAGACCAAAATAGCAATATACAACGTTCGCACTAGAAGAATTTTTTGTTTTCCAAGCAAAAAACGAATCCTCCCCGGCCGGGAATCGAACCCGGGTCTCGCACGTGACAGGCGCGGATACTTACCACTATACTACCGAGGAACACCGGAATAATTCCTCAAAATTCTTGGAATTTTATAATTTATGGGTAGAAAGATCTTAAAATACGCTAATTTTGCATTTTCAAGGTTTCTGGGATCTATTCAGGGCGCAGCCTGCCAAAGTTAAATTGTATGAAAAGGTTATACGCCAAAAAATAGATGAGAAATTACCGTAACCTTGAAATCTGAGGCGTAGTCGAGAGGTTGGGACACGAAATCTTGCGGATTAATAAGGGAACAGCTTAATTCGGGGGTTCGAAGAGGTGGAGGTCAAGTACAATATAATACAAGTGCTCAATGCGGGGATATTAGTCCCTATTAGGGTCTGTAATGGGATTTATGCAAATTTGAGATGATTTTTCGAGCCGAAGAATGAGATTTCTTTGGGTAAAATACAAGATATAATTTTTTGAATATTTATAAATTATGCAAATTTTCTCCCCAAATTATGCGAATTTCCCTCCAAAAATATGCAAATTACTGCGTGAAAGGCGTGAAAAAGATATTGACCCTCCCGAAGACGCCTTAAATGTCCACAATTTGGCAGTTAAAACCAGATTTTGAGGCCGTCCGAAAGCAAATTCCCCGAGGGCACGAGCGCAAAAAGTCCTTGTTTTCAATCCCAAAAATAATATTCTCCCCCAAAAACGCCTCAAATCCGATGAATTTGCGGCTAATTACATCAATTTTCGCTTTGGGATCCTTTCGTACTGCACAGTGCGGTCGGAAAACAATTTTGCACGGTGCGAGCGGAAAATTGAGCGCCGCACAGTGCGGAGAAACTTTGAAGAGAATTTGCACAGTGCAATGGAGTGGGAAATACGCACAGTGCAGATTTTGTTTGAGACTGCACTGTGCAAAAAAATAAAACTACTGCACTGTGCAGAAGGAAAGTAGACTTTTGCACAGTGCAAACCGAAAAAAGTTCTGCACAGCTCAGAAATTGCTTTGTGAAATTTGCACAGTGCGTTAGAATTGCACAAAGAGAGTAAATTTTCAAAAATTTGCATATTCCAATTTCAAAATCTGAATGTGCATATTTCTCGGTAAAACTCAAAAATCAGACAAGGCAAGACCCCATGAGCTGAATAAAAAATTCTAAGGTAACTCCCCACCAGGCTGACACTCATTATTCAGCACTTAATGCAAGTGCGCGTGGAAAAAGGTGCATTTCCGGCCACTTGTCCGTTAATTGACGGGTTCGATGCGCAAAAAATCGACCAACCTGGGCACAGACCCCCACTGGCCTCGTAATTATAAGCGTTGAGTTTAATTTTGGGTTCAATCTTCGTTTTGCGGGGAGGATCTTCGAAAAATGACAGGTGGAGGTGACAAGCCCGGGAATTTCTGGCAAAAACTGTGAGATTATGAGGTCAGAGGTCAATAAAGAGCAAACATATGATAGATGGGTGATTTCTGGCATCCAGGTAGCAGGTTACGGTAGCCAAAAAACTCAGCGCACAGTGCAATCGGAATAAACGGAACTTTTGACCTAAAAATCGAGGAAAACGCCTCTTTTCTAGCAAGAAATGAGTAAATTAATATGCAAACAGTCGTTTGAAACAATTGTGTTAGTTATTTATGATACCATGACGCCACTAATTCCACCGTAAAAATTAGGAAAAAAGTCAAAAAACGTAATTTTTTGGCCTAAAAAAATCGAAAAAAATCGATTTTTCTAAAAAAAACCGGTAAAAGAGTAAAACAACTGGCCACAATTAACAAGACCTCTATGTTATTCTAAGTAGCCTTTCACCTATAATTTACACTTCAAAAATAGCAAAAAATCTAAATTTACCCAAAAATTATCAAAAATTGGTCCCTCTCTAAAAAAATTTAAATTTTGCATAAAACAATGGACATATCCCAACAAAGACTGAACGACAATATAGCATAGACCACATACAACACGCTTACAACGCTTACACACCCTTTTTTGGCCGCTGCGGAAAAGAAAAACCCGACCAAAAATTAGTCATAAAAATTTCCCGAGCCGCGAAAATCGTCCCGAGATGGTCGGGGTGTTATAAACAAATGACTCGTTTATATACACAGGGCTTAAACAAAACCCGAAAGTACCAAAAAGTGCGAAAAAAACTGTCAGTGTGTCATTTTTTGGGATTTTTTTTGAGATTATTGGGAAAAATTGGGAAATTTTGCAAAAACATACTTAATTTTTGAATATTCAAATTCTAAAATTCATAAAAATTTGTATTTTTCCTTAGATAAAACGCTCTAACCTTTTTTTAATTTGCATATTCAAATTTAATATTTGAATATTCAAATTTTGCCCAAAAATCATAAAAAATCGGCTGCACAAGAAATTCAAGTCCTTTAAAACTTTCTAAGACTAATTTTAGACAAGATACGACCTCTAAAATTCAATACATGCACTTTAGCACCCCGTAAAAGGACCTAATTTGTACTGAAACATCCAATTCCTTATATCCAAAATTATATTCCCCCCTCTTCCCAAGTGGAAATTCGATGCGAGGCATGGATAACCGGCGTCCCTAATGAATTTAATTGGGCCCGAAAATTGCGCAACGTTCGAGTTTCCGGCGGCTCAACAAGTTAGAGTTCTCTTATATTATTCATGGCCAAAGGAAAGGTCGAAAACGACGAAAAATGGGAATTTCCGTATTTTCGGCATGCATAATCGGGTTGAAACCGGCTTCGAAAGGCATTTCAAGGCATTAGAAATTAGGTAAATTTCAAACAATCGCCAAAATAATTTGAATGAAATTTTGGGATTTTTTGGGCTAAAAATCTCGGTTGTTTCTTAAAAAATGTGTGCTAAAAATCTTCAGTATGTCCTAGTGAGATGTAATCTTGAATTTTGGCAAGTTTCATCAAAATACCGTCACTTTAAAAAAAAATTTTTTTTTGCACAGTGCAAAGAAATCTAAAACATTTTCGCACAGTGCAAAACAAATCAAAAATTTGCAAAAAATTGCACTGTGCAATCGAAAAAAAATTGCACTGTGCAATGAAAACATTTTGCGCAGTGCGAAAAAATCACTGTGCGATCCAAAGAAATCTGCACAGTGCAAAACAAATCAAAAATATCCAAAAAATTGCACTGTGCGATCAAAAAAATTTGCACAGTTCAAAAAAAGTTTAGAAAAAAATAAAAATTTGCACTGTGCAATGAAAAAATTCTTGCACAGTGCAAAACAAATCTAAAATAAAAAAAATTTTTTTTTGGTCGCACAGTGCAAAAAAATTGTAAAAAATGACACTGTGCATTGAAAAACTTTTTGCACATTGCGTGAAAAATCACTGTGCGATCAAAAAAATTCGCACTGTGCAAAAAATTTTATAAAAAATTGCACTGTGCGATCAAAAAAATGTGCACAGTGCAAAAAGCTTTTTCCCCAGATGATGACTGAAAGGTTTTCAATCCCGAACTTCCAAGTGGCTGAAACAAACAACATGTGCCGATAACAATATTCGGATTGTTTGAAAAGTGTCCTCAACTGTCGCGGGGCGAAATTCGTCTTCGGGGAGTTGAGGACCGAAATCTCCAAAAGAATCTCAATGCCATCCCGTCCTCGAGGACATCCCCTCGAACAGAGTGGCCTCCAAAGCCCTGTAAACTCTATTGTTTTTATGATTATTGGAGAGGAAAAAGTTTGCGCGGCGCGATTATGCAATCGAAGGGAGCTCAAGTCTTTGTTTCCTTCTGCAAAACAATTTGAATGTCGTATTTTACAGCGATAAATTCAAAAAAATGAAAAAATTTTTGTTATAAATCAAAGAAGAAGGTCTAGATTACTATTCACACTACTTTTTACGTCAAAATTTATTTTCATTTTACTCAAAATCAAACTTCTTTACCTCTGCTTCCACTGGGATTCGAACCCGCGCCGATTCATGCCCCTTCAACCCAGTAGTGATAATAAAAGTTGGAAATGGGTCGGAGTGTGGCCATCGGTCATAAAATCGGGCCAAAATGCGATTTTTTGTCCCAAAATTCCTTGAAATCCCGGCTGTTGTGTAACAAAAACTCATTTGAAGAGAAGAATGTGCAATAATCTTGCAAAATACTATCATTGTACTTTTTCCACGCGCACTTGCATTAAGTGCTGAATAATGAGTGTCAGCCTGGTGGGGAGTTACCTTAGAATTTTTTATTCAGCTCATGGGGTCTTGCCTTGTCTGATTTTTGAGTTTTACCGAGAAATATGCACATTCAGATTTTGAAATTGGAATATGCAAATTTTTGAAAATTTACTCTCTTTGTGCAATTCTAACGCACTGTGCAAATTTCACAAAGCAATTTCTGAGCTGTGCAGAACTTTTTTCGGTTTGCACTGTGCAAAAGTCTACTTTCCTTCTGCACAGTGCAGTAGTTTTATTTTTTTGCACAGTGCAGTCTCAAACAAAATCTGCACTGTGCGTATTTCCCACTCCATCGCACTGTGCAAATTCTCTTCAAAGTTTCTCCGCACTGTGCGGCGCTCAATTTTCCGCTCGCACCGTGCAAAATTGTTTTCCGACCGCACTGTGCAGTACGAAAGGATCCCAAAGCGAAAATTGATGTAATTAGCCGCAAATTCATCGGCTTTAAGGCGTTTTTGGGGGAGAATATTATTTTTGGGATTGAAAACAAGGACTTTTTGCGCTCGTGCCCTCGGGGAATTTGCTTTCGGACGGCCTCAAAATCTGGTTTTAACTGCCAAATTGTGGACATTTAAGGCGTCTTCGGGAGGGTCAATATCTTTTTCACGCCTTTCACGCAGTAATTTGCATATTTTTGGAGGGAAATTCACATAATTTGGGGAGAAAATTTGCATAGGTTCGAATCCCACTAGAAGAAAAAAAAGAAAATAAGTATAAAACTGCTCGGTAATATAAAACACGCCTATGACAGCATTCAAAACTTAAATTATCGACCAAAAGAAGTTGGAAAAAAACCAAAAAAGTAACTTTTCCCGCACCAAACCGTCCAATATTGAGTTAGAAGCGCCCCAGATTCCAGCAAAGCCTCAAAAAATGGACCAAATCGAAAAAGCGACAAAAAACACAAATCGGATTTGAAAATCGGGTGAGAGAAGGGCGGAGGGAAACGCTTATGGAGATTTGGTTATGCCAGAAGTTTTTCGTGCATAAAGAAATGGAATTTGGTTAGTGGTCACTCGGAAAAAACAACCAAAATCGAAGAAAAAACGGCTTTGAAAAATGTGGGAGTATGTAATTTTGAGCTTTGTTAAGTTCTTAACTAATTTAAGGAAAATTTGAATATGAAAAAATTTAAATTTGAATAAGCAAATTTTTGGTCAAAACACCACAAAACTCTCGACTTTCGCTGTTACCCCTACCATCCTAAACCAATAAAAATATTAGTACAATCGGTCAGGTTATAAAACCTTATCCGCAAAAGCGGGAGGCAAAGGCAAAGGTCACGGCCATAAAACCCGGCGGATTATTCGATTCAAGACAAAAGCCCCGACACTAAACGGATTTCCGTTCCTCGTCAACTCCGCGAATATCGTCCTCAACCGCAAAGGGCTGTAAAATGAAAGTATTGCGCTTTGACAGGGAGAAAACTTGGAAAAAAATGGAAACTCGAAATCAAAACCGACAATTTGTAGATCGACCAGGGTTGTACAACATATTTCAAAAGCCAAAAATCTACTAAATCGTATTTTAAACCATAATTCAGTTTTTTTCTCCATTGGGATTCGAACCCGCGACGAATCAATCGTTGCTTAACTTGATAGATCGGACGGGATGGCGTTTTCGTGATTTTTTCGAATTTGCTTTGGCGCCAAATCGGCACGGGTTCGAATCCCAGTGGAAGAAAGGAGGAAAAATAAGAAAACACAGTAGAAATATAAGGGTTTTGTCGTATTTTACCGATTTTTCGTTCCAAAAATTCAAAATATCAAATTAAAATTTTTTTTTATAAAAAAAGTAAAAAATGTTTGAAAATAATCGTATTTTACAAGGTATGCACTACTGAGACATCTTAGAAAGCCCTAAAAAATTATCCGTCGTTCCTTTTATACCCATTTTTTCTTTACCGTGCACCTGTGGTAAGTTGCACCAAATTCTCGGGGAATTCGCTCCAATCCAACAAACTGAACAAATTTCTGGTTAAATTCAAATGCCTCAGGAATTTCAGGCTTTTCAACAATCCTCTGAGCTCAGACAGCTCATTGTTCGACAAGTCCAATGTTTGCAGTAAGGGCGACTTGTTGAACGCGTCCACATTCAACAAATCGATTTTGTTGTTGCGCAAATTGAGTTCGTTCAATTTGATTGGCTTGCCAGATCGTCAAAATTACATACCACTACGTATCCTACCATAATCCTTTTTTGGCCCAAGAAGTATCTTAACCTTGATGAAACGCTCATCCCATATCCCAAAAGCGATAAATCCCAAAACATCCCGAAAAACAATGAGTTATGAGGGGCTCGTTAGTGAGCCGGACAAGGTCCTTCCATTTCCCTTTCACTAACACTTTAGGCAGCCGTTTTTTTGCGCCCAAATTTGCGCAATAAATTGGTCGTTAAGAAAGTGGGAAACCGTTTTTTGTTCGGTTTTTCCTTTGGAAATGCGCGCTTTTATTGGAAAGGTGCATTTCAACGGGTGTGGCAAGATTTGAAAGACCGAAAAGGTTTGTTTAGATTGAAAAACGAAAAAAATTTTGAAACAAGACAGAGTTAAGATTAAAAAATCATTTTTTTTAGTTTAAACTGAATTTTGTGATCCGGTAGGTGATATTAAATGCCAGATAATGTGAGAAATTCCAAAAAAAATGTCAAAAACCGACCATGTTCCTCTCTGTTTCCACTGGGATTCGAACCCGCCTCGATTTGGCGCCCAAGGAATTTCGAAAAAATCGCGAAAACGCCATCCCGTCCGATCTAGCAAGTTAAGCAACGGTTGGTCAATCGCAGGTTCGAATCCCAGTGGACGAAAAAGTGAAAAATAATTTTTTTAGAGAAAAGTACAGTAGTACAAGTAGTAGTTTTGAAGTCGAGACATAAATTACCGAGTGAAACAACCGAAAAACAAAACTTTTTCCTCGACTTCAAGTGCAAGGTGTGACAAATGACGTAAAACCAAGTAATAATCGCTTCACAGAAACCCAGAAGACGGCTCATTTCGCAAGCAACGTAACCAGTGATTACGAGGCGTTGAGAATTACCCCATAATTATGGGGCAACTCGTATTTTCTCGCAGGTCAACTGGTGATATGCCACTTAATTGAGTTGAGTGTCAATCATTTCCGCCGCAGGAAATTGGACAAGTGGTTCCCTTGGGGTCATTGTTGCGCAATTTTGCCGGATCCACAGGAAATTTTTCGGAACCTAAAAAATTTGGATTAAAAATGAAGAAAATGGATATTGTAGTATATAGAGAGTATTGTAGTAGATAAAAGTGAAAATTCGCGGATAAAAAAACGTTTGGTAGTGTAGAATACGACGAGAGAGGAGCGTGAAATTTAAAAAACAGAAAAAAATCGACCATAAGTGGTCGGTTCTCCCAAAAAAACTAAGAAAAATTTTTGACAAAAGCTTTTTTTATTTGTAGTCAAAACCGAATATTTTCAACTCTGCTTCCACTGGGATTCGAACCCGCCTCGATTTGACGCCCAAGGAATTTCGAAAAAATCACAAAAACGCCATCCCGTCCGATCTGGCAACTTAAGCAACGGTGGATCAATCGCGAGTTCGAATCCCAGTAGAAGAAAAAGTTCAAAATTAAGTAAAATACAATTTGTAAATATAAAATACGGATAAATGAAGGTAAAATACGATAGATTTCATCAAGTTTTTTTTCATAAAATCGGAAAAAATGGCGAAAAATACAGTTTTCTTATCTATTTTTACGAGAAAATTTTCCGCACAGTGCAAAATTTAAAATCGACCCAAAAATTTACGAAAATCGCGCACTGTGCGAACTCCAGTTGGAGCCCGTAAATCTGTCAAAAATCGCTCAAAAAACCAACAAGTGCCCCGTTCGAGACGAGAGAGAAAAACCGTCGATTGACCTCCATTAGAACACTTAAACCCCGTTATTAGCGACAAGTTGGACCGCGCTTATAAGGTCGTTTTCTCCTTTGACAAAAGTTCGGGGATTAAAGGAGAACGCTGGCAATAAAAATGGGATTTTTAGACAATTTTTGGTGATTTTTTGGGTGAACTTGAAAAAATTTTGATATAAGTCAACTATGACATCAAGAAAACATATGAAAGATCACTTTAAAATTCGAAATTTGCAACTGCCCATCAAAAAACTTCAAAATTTTTAAATTTCCAAATTTTTCAAAGAAAAAATCAATTTTTTTGTCAAAAATTGATTTTTGATGCTAAAGTAATATAAAAACACCATTTTTTGTTCTGTATAAATCCACAGGACGTGAAAATCACAAAAGAAAAAAGCCGCTTTCTCGGTTTTCTTGAAAAAACCTGGCCTCAAAAGGGGTGATAAAACTTTTCGCAAAATATAAATACGCATGTCGTTGTATACTGTTGCTTTTTCCAGGGAAAGAATATTCATTACAATGGGCTACCCTAGGTATAAATCAGAGAAAAAGTGAATTTTATACCGGAAAATACGAACAAATTTAAGTTTTTTTTCAAAAACGTTTTGAAATGATGTGAATTACAATAAAATTGAGATTTCATTTAAAAAATATAGTTTTGTATTCAAAATCGACCATTTTTACCTCTGTTTTCACGGGGATTCGAACCCGCGCCCATTTGGCGCCAAAGGTATTTCGCAAAAATCACGAAAACAACATCCCGTCCGATCTGGCAACTTAAGCAACGTCTGATCAGTCGCGGGTTCGAATCCCAGTGAAAGAAACAGCTTAAAAATAAGTAAAATACGAATTGTAAATATAAAATACGACACTATAAAGGTAAAATAAGTCGAAACAAAAAAAAAAACAATAAAAAATGCAAAATTTTTTTCCAAAAACCCCCAAAAAATTGAGAATTACCGCAAACCTCCTCAAAACCTCCGCTAACTTGAACAGTTCGGGAAAAGCGAACACTTTCTGAATAATGACCAAGACTTATGAAGACGAAAGAAGATTAGCGCGAGCGTTTCCCTTTCGTTTTAAGCGGTTTCATAAACTCTTCAAGGGGGAATTTCCGAACTGACCAAAAGCGTTTTGTTTGTTTATTCCAAACTTGGAAGGGAAGAAAGTGTTGAGCCATCTTGACCATATATAGAGAATATAACAAAAATAGAGTGAAGGTTTGCTCAACCTTCAAGGGAATTTGGGAAAATACAAAAATTTTTTTTGAGTTTTTCGCTGAAAAAATCAAAAAAATAATTTTTTGATCAAAAAATCAAAAAATTTTAAACATATTTTTAGACCACTTAGTCCTACTCTAGTTCAAAATCAACCAAAATTTTTGAAAATCCCTTGGAATCACAAATTCCCATAAATCATTGATCTCCCCACCCTCTCCGAAATCTAATGGCGAATTTGAATACTGTTAAAAGGTGTGCCGTTTTTCTTTCGTCCGCCGCCATTTTATGGCCATTGCGCGCTATTATATTCGAAAACAAATCGCGGAGAGAGGACTGGGATCTGGAGATGGGTTCACACTGAATCATGCGCAAACACAATACCGATTATATGCCAAACCATGCATATTATGGTACCCGGAGACACTCAGAGGCCTATATTTTTGTTTTTAAAGTTTTAGGGTATCTTTTGGCGAGAAAAACGTTTTTTTTTATTTTTGCACTGTGCAGTGACATCTAAAGTTTTTGCATTGTGCGGCGCAGACAGCAGAATCTGGTCGGAAAAATCGACTAAAAAGAATGTAAAAGACCTGTCGCTAATTTTCCAATTCAATTTGCTGTTTTTTAAAATACGTCCTCGACAAAAGCGATAATTAAAAATCCACGCCGCACTGTGCAAAAGATCTAAAAAACTTTGCACTGTGCAGTGACTTCTAAAGTTTTTGCATTGTGCGGCGCAGACAGCAGAATCTGGTCGGAAAAATCGACTAAAAAGAATGTAAAAGACCGGTCGCTAATTTTCTAATCCAATTTGCTGTTTTTTAAAATACGTCCTCGACAAAAGCGATAATTAAAAATCCACACCGCACTGTGCAAAAAATCTGAAAAAACTTTGCACTGTGCATCATAATCCTATCAAAGATTGATAGATAGTAATAATTCAGTATTTTGCGAAAATTTTTCCCACACCTACATGCTTTTCTTTACCTCGCCTCTTTATTGGTCATAGTTTATCGTCGCTTTGTGAGTAATCAAAACTATTCAGGTTAAGGGGAGAAAGTTACTCACTTGAATGGTAAAAATTGATGGAAAATATTGATTTATGATCAAAACATTCATTATGAAAAAATTAGATTTCGTTTACGCACTGTGCAATGAAGTTTTGAGGGTTTTTGCACAGTGCGTTCGATTAGAATTTTTCTTGCGCTGTGTGGCCAATATTGAGTATAAAATTTTTGAAAGTTGAAAATAGCAAGACACTACTCCTAGACAGCTAGCGGACACCCGTTTTTATTAGTAATCAAATTTTCTCCCATCGAAAACGCTGAATTTCTAAATTCGATTGCACCGTGCAGTCGATTCAAAAAAATTTTCGCACTGTGCGGTTAGACGCAAAATGCCAATAAAAAATCGCTTCAACAGAAAGTAAATAGCCTCAGGATATAAACAAAAATTACCTTTTTCGTTTATGAATATTTGGACGTTCAAAAATTCAAATTCCCAAATTCCATTGCACTTTGCAAATCCAAGTGGTTTTTGCACAGTGCAACTTCTTTTAACAATAAAACCACAAAATTTAGAGTAATTAGAGTAATATTAATCAAAACGCAAGAGAACTTCATAAAATAAAACTTTTTTTGGAGATTCCGATTCCATTTTTTTCGATTTTCCCCCAAAAATTTTTCAGCTGCCCATCAGAAAATCAACTCTGCCGCGCGCTCACTTTGATTTATTACGTCAGTCGCCGTTTTTCGCTCGGGCAGTCGAATTTTTTCGGACGATGACAAAAATAGCGTAAATGACAGGATATTGGGGGATTTAGTGGGTGTGAAGAGTTAAATTTGGATTAAAAATTGGAGCCGCGGCATTGCGAAACTTCTTTTATCTTCATTTAGGGGTTTGGAAAGCATTTTCGGCCAACAAAATCGCAATCACCTCTGCACAGTGCAATGGACTTGAAAAATCATTGCACAGTGCGGTATAAGTTTGAACTTGAGATGTAAAAACGATGTGAATAGAACAAATATGATCCAACTTTAAAGCCTATAATCAATTATCTTCAATAAAAAACAATGTATTCTCGAAAAAACTAAAATTCAAAATTTGACCGCACAGTGCATAAAGTTTCAGAAATCGTCGCACTGTGCGGTAGCTGAGGGTGTTAAAAATACAGAAATTGTTAAAAGTGTGACTACAAAGGGTTATGAAGTTAATGATAACCAAATTTTCATTTTTAATAAGTTTTTATGTCTAAAAAATGAGAAAATGAAAAAAGTAGTTGCACAGTGCAAAAAAAATGTATTTCGCAATCGTAAGGGTATGTGATAGTAAAAAAAAATTAAAAAAAAAATATCATCAGGTGAACTCAAGTAGCCTCATGGAGCTATCTAAAAAACGATTTAAATTTTTTTAAAATTTGCATATTTAAAAAATCAAAAATTAAAAATGCTCTGCACAGTGCAAAAACGCTGCCAAAATTTATGCTCAATCTAAAAATAATCAAAAAAAAAAAGAGCTGCGATAAAAAACGTCTGTCCGGATTACATGATACGTCCATTTGTACGTAATATCACGTAAAAAGTCATCACAAAAATGATCCGAAAAATGATTTGGAAACAAAAGGAACAAAGTTTTCCTTCCGCTCCATAACGGCCATTACACGCGTCTTCATGAAGATCTCTTTTCCGGTTTGGAAAACGCTCATTTCACGCGGCTGAAGGCTCGTTTCCGCTGAAATGGACGCGCAACAATAGCCTTAGGGCTTATTAGTGGAGAAGTAATGGACACATTACGAAAAACGGCGGGGTTACGGTAATTTTTGAAGCTTTTGGAGTCGTTTTTAAAAGTTGTCACAAAACGGTTTAAATTTGGACATGTTGCATCGTATAAAATGTCAATCTATAGTGATGATTACAATTTTCATACAAAAAATTAATTTTTGACAAGCTAAATTTAGAGAGATATAGTCGAAAAAGAAGTTTTTTAGAACGTCTCTCCTCATTTTCCGTGGTCTCTCGTCGGCAAAGATCGTTGAATATCACGGCGCTTCTTGCAAAGCAAGAGCTAAATTTTTCAGGGATTGGAATGTGGCCAATAACAAACATAAAGGCCAAGTATGAAAAAAATCCAAACATCAGTCTTTGAGAAATTCACTTTTCAAAAAAAATTTTTGTCTGCACTGTGCAAAAAAATATTTCAAAGAACAGTAAATAATTCGGCGCTACTTGCAACGCGAGAGCTAATTTTTCAAGTAGTGAGATGTGGCCTATATCAAACATGTAGGACAAATTTGAAAAAAATCCGTACATCGGTCTTCGAGAAATTCACTCTCAAAAAAACTTTTGTCTGCACTGTGCAAGAAAAATTTTTCAAAGAACTTTGACGCTACTTGCAAAGCAAAAGCCAAATTTTTTATTGATTAAAATGTGGCCTATAACAAATATATAGGCCGAGTATAAAACAAATCCGAGTGTCGATCTTTGAGAAATTTACCTTTCAAAAAAAAATTTTTGTCCGCACTGTGCAAAAAAATTTTTCTCAATGTTTCTTTCTACAGTACCTCCGATTCGCCTCTCCAATCACTCAAACCGAGCCTTTTGGCTCAACCTTTCTGCGCATTTGCTGTTTCAAGTGTATATAACCCACCCGTATCGTATTTCCTCCCAATCATTGACGAAAAAACCGCAAATCAAACAAAAAATGTAACTGTATGTTTATAAGGCCCGCTCTTACGCGACATATGTTGGGTTTGAAGGGCGCCGTTCAAGTGTCATCGATATAACGCACTTTCGCTTTTTTCGTTGAGAGGATTCGTTAATTACAGTCGAAAAATAATAAAAAAAGTGGAAGAAAGGAAATGTATAGTTGCAAAAAGCTTTTTAAAGGTTGTTGCAGTAATTTTAAGCTACTTTTGATCAATCGACAAAAAATTGCTGTATTTTACAATTTTGAATTTATTTTTTACATTTTTCATATTTTTTCAGCTAAGACCTCAATCGTTTCCTCCTTTATAAGTGTGGAATTTATGTAAAACAATTTAAAAATTGATCAAGCACATTTCCTTGACGTATGTTACCTTCTTTCCACTTTTAAAATCCAAAAAAGAACGTTCCTCCCCGGCCGGGAATCGAACCCGGGTCTCGCACGTGACAGGCGCGGATACTTACCACTATACTACCGAGGAACACGTCTCGAGAAGCCTCGGAATCCAGGGGATTTTACAATTTATGAGTAGAAAGAGTCCAAAATACGCTAATTTTACATTCTCAAAATTTTCGGAATGAATGTAGGGCGCAGTCTGCCAAAAATTAAAATTCAAAAATGATGACGTAAGGGGCGAAATAGTCGAATAATGAAAAAACTAATGTAAAATAAGTTGTCCTTGAAAGTTCTAAATTCCTAAACTCCATTCGAAATTTGCATAAAATTTGAATAAAAACCCGACCCCGAATGACTTAATAACCCATTTCTCATAAGCCAAAAGAAAATTAATAAAAATTCTCTTCCGCCGTTAATCCACTGACCCAAAATTCGAATGCCATTTCACAGGATCGCGGTTTAATCAAGACAAAAACCAATTGGAACGTCATTTCCGCGGAGAAGTAACGGGGGCTTGCCTTGTTTTAATGAAAACACCTCTGCTTACTATAATATAATATCATTGGAAAAAAATTTTAAAAATTTTAGTGCACAATGCAAAAAAATTATCGAAGAAAATTGCTGCACAGTGCGAAAAATTCTTCTTTAATTTGTGCACAGTGCAAGACAGATTTTTGTTTTTGCACGGTGCAGAAAAAATTACAAGTCTGACTGCGCAGTGCAGATTTTTTTTGATTTTGCACAATGCAAAAAAATTGTCAAAAAAATGCAGTGTGCGTAAACTAAAAAAAATTTGGGCGTTTGCACAGTACAATGGAGGAAAATGAATCTTTTTCAGAATTTTGGCACCAAAACTAATTGTAATTACAGGCCCGTTGGACTGTTTTTGGCAAAACACTTTAGACAAAAGTGCGAGAACCCCTCGTTTTGACTCGAGGGTACCCCCGACTCATGGTGAATATAAGCTCATTAGGCTGCTTTTGGGAGAAGAAAAGAAAGTAAGTGTGCAAGGATTTCAACCGGCGTATTTTACCATTTTCAATTTGAACATATTTTTTTTATTTAATTTTTTTGATAAAATAAAAAAATTATATCAAAAAAAGTTTCCTCCTATTTTAAGCCATTTACGACAGTAAGTTGCATGGATCGACCAAAAGCACTGCATTTTCTTTGAACCTATTTTTTTACATTTTTCATATTCTTTCAGCTAAACCCCTAATAGTTTCTTCTTTTTAAGTGTGAAATGAATGTACAACATTAAAATTGATCAAACACAATTCCCTAAAGTATTTTACCTTCTTTCCACTTATAAAATCCGAAAAAAAGTTTCCTCCCCGGCCGGGAATCAAACCCGGGTCTCGCACGTGACAGGCGCGGATACTTACCACTATACTACCGAGGAACCTGGCACCAAGAGCCTCCGAATCCATGGAATTTTAAAATTAATGAGTTGAAAAGAGTCTAAAAAGCGCTAATTTTACAAATTTATTAATTTGGGGATGACTGTAGGACGAAGTCTACCGGAAATTAGCCTCCGAATCCATGGAATTTTAAAATTAATGAGTAGAAAAGACTTACGCTAAATCTACCATTTTTAAGAATAATGTAGGGCGTAGACTGAGAAAACTCAAAAGTTTTAAAATCGATGACTTTTGATGTCCATTGACATTGTGCGATCAAATCCTTAGCATAGCGCTAATCTTGCCAAAAAATTTTTTGCACGATGCAAATTTTCCAAAAACAAATTTTTTGCACTGTGCAGTTCCTCATAAACAAATTCTTCTCTGTGACCGCTCTCCTCATTTTGCGTACTCTCTCGGCCGCAAAGATCGTTGAATATCTCGGCTGCGTCTACAAAGCGCGAGCCAAACTTTTCAGGAATTGATATGTGGCCTATGTCCAACGTGTGGGCAAAATTTGGAGAAACTCGGAGTGTCGGACTTGGAACACCAGGCAGCTTGAAATTGCCCGCACATTGCATTCAAATGCCCTTGGCGGAAAGCCGCTCGCCACAAAATGATGAGTGAAAAAGTGAGTAAACTTCGCAGTAATTCCGCTGGGTAATTTGCCTGTTGTTTACGGAATCCGCCACTTCGAAAACAAACCCAAAAAAGGAGAGTCTTTTGTTCGGAACAGGTGTAATTATCGGCGCGCCACGTTTTGCCGTTGGAGTGCAAAAAGTTTTATGCAAATTTGACGCGAATTTACGAGCCGATCCGAGATCCTTAGGTCATTATAATTCACTGCGGGGGAAGTGGCGACGATTTTTCAAAGAGAAATTGATATTAAAGGATAAAATTAAAATTACGGTAATTTATGGAAGAAAGGGGCATCGGAATTCAAAAATTTGAATACTGTAGAACATAAAGGGCAAACAAAAAAATTAGAAAAATGTTTTTGTAATCAGAGAAAATTCATTTTATTCAAAATTTCTTTCTTAATCATCGTTTTTCAACATTGATTTTTTAGCAGACTGCGCCCTACTATTGCTCTCAAAAGTCTTAAACTGTATGATTATGAAGAGAATTTTCGTATTTTACCCTTATTTGTAATATTTTTCAATTTCCCTCCATTAGTCATAATTTTGTCAACTATCAATTTTTGGCAGACTGCGCCCTACAGTCATCCCCAAATTAAAAAAAGTGTAAAATTAGCGCATTTTAGACTCTTCTCTGCTCATAAATTGTAAAATTCCATAGATTCGGAGACTTCTCGAGACGTGTTCCTCGGTAGTATAGTGGTAAGTATCCGCGCCTGTCACGTGCGAGACCCGGGTTCGATTCCCGGCCGGGGAGGAACGTTCTTTTTTGGATTTTAAAAGTGGAAAGAAGGTAACATACGTCAAGGTATTTGCTCAATTTTTAAATGTTCTACATTAATTTCACACTCAAAAAGAGGAAACGATTGGGTTTAGCTGAAAAAATATGAAAAATGTAAAAAATTGGTTCAAAATCGTAAAATACAGTAATTTTTTGTCGATCTACGCGGTTGATCTTTTCCAACGTAGCTTAGAATTACTGTAACAACCTCCAAAAAACTTTTTACAATCATGAAAAACGGCAAAAAATTCAAAAAATGCCACAATTTTTAGTCAATGTGGCGGGGTGTAAGATACGACGACGGCCAAAAATATATTTTTTGATTGAAAAAAAAATTTTATAAAAAAATTTATTCAACGGATCAATGATCAAATTGCAAATGGGAAAATCCGTTTTCTTCATGCCTCTGGCGTTTTATTTAAAAAATAAAATAAAGTTAACCCTCTAAATGACGTAACCAACGATTTGAATATTCCTTTTGCTCATCCATAGAACAATAAAAAAAGTAGGAAAGAAGTCGGATAATAAAAAGAAGGACGCAACTTTTAAGAGCTCGCCGAGAGCTTCGCAAAAATTGTGCCCTGAGGCGTGAAAGCGCGAGAGAATGATTCCAGTGGACATCATTCAGCGATGACCTCAAAAATGTTTATACGCAATTATGGCGACGAAAAAATAACAATAAAAATTGGAAATTGGAAATTTCTGAAAACGATTTTTTTGAGAAAAAAATAAAAAATTTTAAATTTTATTTATATATTTATATAAGTTCGTTGAAAATTGTTTTTAACGTCTTTACTGAAACAAAAAAAATTTTGTTGCCCTACGGCTACAGTAGTCCGTCCGTACAGTTGCTAGAGTGATTTCCGCGACATGCACTGTGCGAAAACAAAAGTTCCCTTTGCACTGTGCAGTTTCTTGCTTTTTGCACGGTGCAATAGGCTTTTTTCGGCTGTCGCTTGCACCCTCAGTGCAAAAATCTCTCCAGCGACTTTGAGGACGGTCTAGTACTATATGCCGTATTTTACAAAAAATGTTTAAAATCGCTGACAAAACACCTTATCTTTTCATATTTTAGAAAACATTTAAATTTTGCGCATTTGTATAAACTGCATCGGGCATAGGCTAACCATGGCTCCGGGCCGTTTCAAATTTGCTTTGGCTCGTCGATATCAATTCATTCACCCGGCAAGTGTAACATTCCTAAGATAGGATGAAAAATAGTTAGAAAAGTGTTGTAAACCTTTTGAACATGATCGCATATAGTTGCGTGTAATTTCTCTGTCTGTATGATGGGGTTTCGACACTCTCAGAAAAAACTTTTCTAAATTTGTGCCACGTTTCATCAAAATTTGAGCGTCGCACTTTGTGCAGTTCCACTGGTAACTCTGCAAATTTTTGAGAAATTCAAAAAAAATTGGGTAAATAAGATAAATTTGAAAATTATGCATTTTATGCACGTTCCTCTCCCCAAAAATTTGGTAATCTTGAGCAGAACAAAAAACCCACCCAAGTTTAATCCGTTGCAAATCCCCCCTCACTCTGAATCGAAGGGTCATTAATTTGGCCGCGCTGACCGACTTATAACCTTTTCAATTGGGGAATTACGCAATAAGTGGGGGTCGAACAAGCAAGTGGAGTGTAACAATGAATATAATGAGAGGTGAGAAATCAACAAAAAAAATTTATGATTTTTTTTGAAACATTTGGAAAAAATATTTTTTTTGCATAAGCATTGCACTGTGCGGTCAAAGAACAACTCGTTTGCACTGTGCAATTCCCAAAGAAAGAAGGATGCACAGTGCGACGAGTCGTGATGTCGGCTGCACAGTGCAAAAAAATTGACGCTGCACTGTGCGATGAAAGAAAAATTTTTTGGCACTGTGCAATTCCCAAAGAAAGAGAGATGCACAGTGCATTGAGTCAAAACGTCGACTGCACAGTGCAAAAACCTTGGCATTGCACCGTGCAAACTGCAAAAAAATATAAATGCACCGTGCAAAAAATTGGAAAAATTAAACACTGCACTGTGCGATGAAAGAAAATTTTTTTTGCACTGTGCAAATTGCAAAAAATACATAGTGCAATGAATCGCAATGTCGGCTGCACAGTGCAAAAAAAATTAAGCTAAAAATGCACAGTGCATATAAATTTGAACTGAAATTAGGCATTAGGCATTCAAAAAATCGATTTTTTTGACTCGGCATGCTTTTTAAAGTCTTAAAATTTACTAGAAATAACCCTTGGGGACCAATAATTCTTTTTCGAAAGGTCTTACAATTTTTTTGCTACCTTGGTAATGCGAAAAAAGAAATTTTTATCGCCGGTGTCTTAGTAATAAAAATAATAAAAGTTCCCGTTTATTTAGTCATAAAATTGCTCATTAATTGCAAGGACCGAATTTTTTTGAGAGGACAAAGAAAAAAGTTGGTATTGTAGCGAAAACTCAAGCAAAAATTTACTGTAAATTGTCTCTAGAATATCTATAATATCTTGCAGGCTCTATTTTACATCAAAAATATAAAATTCCATAGAATGTTCTCGTATTTTACCTTTTTTATTTTCTTATATATTTTTTGACTCTTACGTCCTTACGTCATGACATTTGAATTCTATTTTTTGGCAGACTGCGGCCTACATTCATCATGAAAATTTTGAGAATTTAAAATGACAGTATTTTAGAGTATTTTCTACTCATAAATTGTAAAATTCCATGGATTCGGAGGGTTCCCGGAGCGTGTTCCTCGGTAGTATAGTGGTAAGTATCCGCGCCTGTCACGTGCGAGACCCGGGTTCGATTCCCGGCCGGGGAGGAAACTTTTTTTTGGATTTTATAAGTGAAAAGAAGGTAAAGTACGGCAAGTATACCTTCAAACGTAAAAAAACATGCTTTTTACGGGTATTAGAAAAAATTTTAATTTTATCAAAAAAATTATGTTCAAATTGAAAATGGTAAAATACGCAACGCGGACTTCGGAATTCTCACGTATTTATTTCCTTTTTTCTCCCAAAAATAGTAGCTTAATGAACTTATATTAGGCCATCCGGAAAGTCGCTGAAGCGACTTTTTGTTTGCACTGTGCAAAAAAAGACAAGGTGCAAGCGACGCAAAAAAAAGCTTATTGCACGGTGCAAAAAGCAAGAAATTGCACAGTGCAAAGTAAGCTTTTGTTTTCGCACAGTGCATGTCGCCGAAATCACTCTAGCGACTGTACGGACGGACTAGTATTCACCATGAGTCGGGGGGAGTCAAGACGAGGGGTTCTCGCTCTTTTGTCTAAAGTGTTTCACCAAAAACAGTCCAACGGGCCTGTAATTACAATTAATTTTGGAGTCGAAATGCTGAAAAAGATTCATTTTTCTCTGCTGTACTGTGCAAACGCCAATTTTTTTTAGTTTTTGCACAGTGCATTTTTTTGATAATTTTTTGCACTGTGCAAAATCAAAAAAAAATCTGCACTGTGCAGTTAGATTTGTGACTTTTTCTGCACCGTGCAAAAACAAAAATTTCACTTGCACTGTGCAAAAATTAAAAAAGAATTTTTCGCACTGTGCAGCCAAAATTTTCCATTTTTTTCGGGTTCGATTTCCGGCCGGGGAGGAAACTTTTTTTTTGATTTTAACATTGAAAAATGGTAAAATACGCACAAAAGCCCTTTTTCCGATCAGCTAAATGCGGATTTGTTCCGCTGTTCCCAAACAAACAGAAGTGCAAACACCCGGATAATACGAAAAGAATACGAAGAACGCAAACAAAAATGGGTTCAGCATACGTAATACGAAGCTTGACACATGTTTTTCGGATACGAAGACGGAAAAATATGTAGAGCGTATTTTACCATTTCCAATTTGAAAATATGTTCTTAAAATATAATTTTTGATCAAAAAAATTTTTATGCTGTCAAAATATATATAGTGCGTTTTATACCTCACCGCATTGACAAAAATTACGGTATTTTTCAATTTCGAGATTTTTTTAAATTTTTTATCATTTTTCTGCTAAATAATCAATTTATCCCCCTTTTAGGTGTGAAGTTGATATAAAACAACTCATAAAATATGATGAATTTCATCTCATTTGCGTATTTTACCTTATTTTCGTGTCAAACATGCCAAACATTAAGTTTTTTTTTTCGATTTTTTACATTTTCTCAATTGAAAAATCAAAATCTCTTTTTTTAGGTGTGAAATTTATATATAACAACTCGAAAAAAACCAATACAACCGTATTTTACCTTCTTTCCACTTATAAAATCCAAAAAATGGTTTCTCCCCGGCCGGGAATCGAACCCGGGTCTCGCACGTGACAGGCGCGGATACTTACCACTATACTACCGAGGAACACGGCTTAAGAAGTCTCCGAATCCATGGATTTTTACAATTTATGAGTAGAAAAGACTTTAAAATACGCTAATTTTACATTTAAAAAATTTTGAAGATGAATGTAGGGCGCAGTTTGCCAAAATTGACAGTTGTCAAAATTATGACTTGTGGAAGGAAATTGAAAAATAGACAAAACAAGTGTAAAATACGAGAGGGAATAGCGACAGCAGTTTGATAATATAATATAATTTGCATATAATTTGAATAAAATCCGAAAAAAGGTTTTCAACGCTGCCTCAAAAGAAATTACCCCAATTTTACGACTTCCTCACTGATAAGTCGCAAAAACAAATATAAAGCGCAGGTCGTAAAATTGGGGTGGTCGATAAAGCCGAGAGAATTCCAAATTATACGACCTACGTCTGTAATTATGCAAGTAAAAGATTGGTTTCGTACCTGGAGGAGCCATTGGCCGAAAAATATCATCTGGCGCGGGGAATCGGTAATTACTGGATTAGTTGAGGGGAATTTTTAGAGGGAAATTGCTGAAATTTTTGTGGAAGTTTATGCATTTTTTTTGCAAATTGAAAAAAAACAGTTAAAGGGCCAGAACAGCTACTTTTGAATTGCGCTTTTTACGGCATGTGAAACGAAATGTCAAAAAAGTTTTTTATGTCTTGCAGCGAAAACAAAGGCGGCAGAGTTGAAAACAGTAAAATAGTTATTAGTAAGCATGTAGAATGTCGCCATTATTTTGTTCCGTTGTTATTGGTACAGTAGAGAAGAAACTTTTTTGACATTTCGTTTCCACGCCGTAAAAAGCGCGATATGCGAATTTTTTTGGGGACTCTATCAAAATTATGCAAATTTTTGTAAAAAAGTCATCTCTATTTTCTGCCAAAGAGTAATATCTAATTAAGGAAATAAAAAACACGCGTATTTTCCGTCAACATCCATCAAAAGAACTATCCAAATTAGAGGATACTAATAAAGTAGGAATAACCAAGCAATTTTTCTAGTTTTATTATTTCCTCCCAAAAAATAGCGAAATGATGGATAAGGGCTTCGAAATTACATCGGAAATAATTTTTATATCCCTTTTTGGTCAGTAAAGTAAATTAAAATAAGAAATGTAAGGCTTCTCTATTGCACTGTGCGGTAAAAATTAATTTGCACAGTGCAATCGGAAATTTTTTTTGCACGGTGGAATCGAAATTTTTTTGCACAGTGCGGCAAAATTTGCACAGTGCAATCGAAAAGAAATTTTGCACAGTGCAACAAAAAAAATTTGCACAGTGTAATCGAAAAGAAATCTTGCACAGTGCGATGAAATCTTTTTTGCACGGTGCGGCAAAAAAATGCACAGTGCAATTGAAAAGAAATTTTGCACGGTGCGATAGATAAGTTTTTTTGCACTGTGCAATCAAAAATTTTTTTGCACGGTTAAAAAGATTGCACCGTGCAACTTTTTAATAATACAAATCGGAAAATTTCCTACGGTAAAAACGCGAAAATTCCAAATCCCCTGCAGCCAGGTGCACTCTCATTAACCTTGAAGATTAGACGAGAGCGGAAAGAATGGAAGTGTCAGATTGATGAAGAGCCGAAGATCCGAATATAACAGATTAATAATCGGAAAACAAAAATCCATCAGCAATTTGTCAGAGATTTGAGAAATCGAGTTCAGAAAATACGGACATTGATATTTTTAATTTGTTTAAACACAAATTTTTTGCACTGTGCGAAGAGGAAATTCCAAAAAATATTGCACTGTGCAAAAAAAATTTTAAGAATTTGCACAGTGCGAAAATTCGGATCCGAAGAATTAATTTTCATTATTGCACAGTGCGACAAACATTTCTGCACAGTGCATCAAAACGAAGTTTAAAAAACTGCACCGTGCAGCCGCCAAAAAAGCAAATTGCACGGTGCGGAAAACCCAAAAAAAAACAAAAAATGCACTGTGCAGTCGATGAAATTATGCACGGTGCAGAAAACACCCACCAAAAAATCTGCACGGTGCAGTCAAAAAAAATCATTCATTTTGCGCACAGTGCAATACAAAACCCCCTCTGCAATAACAACCTTATCGGATATAGGCAAGAAAAGGCACCTGTTTAGAGAGTGTTCGGTCGTCGATCCATCTTTATCCGCCTCTCTAATCCGTCAAGAGGGAAAGTCGAAGGACAAAAGCGGGTGAAAGTAATGAATGCGAGCGATGGCCGGCTGCGCAAGAGCGAAAATACATTTGCATATTCACTGTAGGCGACAAAAATAAAATGTAAATAAATGCGGAGGGGTATAAAATCTCGGGAATTTATTGGTGCTTAAAGCTCTGTTGGGCGCACAGTGCAAAACCGGCGGTTTTGATGACTGCACTGTGCAGTGAAAAATGAAACCCTATTTTTAGTCAATTTCAAAACGAAAATTGCTAAAAAAGTTTTTTGAAATACCTTGTACATTGTCATTGTACATAATAAAACTTAATTTGACTTTGAAGAAAGTTTTATTTGCAAGAAATCGAAATTTTTTGAAAATCTGCACTGTGCAGAAACATCCACCGTGATTTTAGATACCCTCAGGGCATAGAAAATAAAATATCATTGAATAAAAACAATGCATAGACTCATGTCATTGCAATGAAAAACATTTTTTACAAAAGCTTTGCAAGTTTGCACAGTGCAAAAGGATTTTGTCCACTGCATCGTGCAATGCCCAAAAAATTTTGCTTTCGATAAAAATATTGATGATAATTAGGCCCAGAACGTAAAATAAGGCAGCCAAAAAGCTCTTGGTCCATATTTTTATCTAATGCGCCGCAGGCAACAGCCTGCAAAGTCTGTTATATCGTATTTCGTATCTCTTTTCGGCGTTTTCCATTCGTTATGAAGCGTTAAATCCCTTGGAAAGCTCTTGTTCAGCCGGGATTATTGTCTCACTATTGTTTCCGGCTCGACTTTATTGCACTTGGTTGGTAATTGCGCGGCGAAAATGAAGCGGAGAGCTGGCTCATTATAAGGAGATCTCATTATAATTGACTGACAGCGAAATTTTGTGCAAACCCTAAGGGATTAGATGAACAAAATGTTACAATGAGGTTTGAAGGACAAACTGAGACAAAAATTTCAGCCTGGACAAGCGTTATTTTCTCAAAAAACTACAAAAATTACATTACACATGACAGTTTAGAGTAAAATGTCAAGAAATGTGTGATGTTGTGTACAAATAGCTCAAAAAATCTTTGTCAAAAAAAATCTATCCGTATTTTACCCATTTTAAGACTGATTTTTACCATCCCAACCTCTAAACTTAAATTCAATACTTTCTGTGACACTGCGCAACATTTTGTGGCGTTTCGTCTAACTCCCAAAATTCATTGCAAAAATATTTTTTATCCCATTCTTGACCAATTTGCTGTAGTTTCACATTGTTTTTGAGATGGTTAAACGGAAAACAACTCAGAAAGCTGATGAAAAGAAGGAAGATGTTGTTTTAAATGGGGTGGAAGCTGAAAATAAGGTCAGTGTCAATGGAAGTTTTAATGGATACCAGAAACAGTTCAGAGGAGATGAGACGGACTCAGATGATGAGGCTGTAAGTTGAGTTTGACTTTTGTTTTTGCTGAATTTAGGTGCAAAAGGGCAAATTTATATTATACTTTGAAATTTGATAGTGAATTGGATAATTTTATTTTTTCAAGTTTGGAAAATAGTTTTTTTTTGACAAAGTCTTCTGAAGATGGGTAAAACAGAGAGGTTTCTTTCTCTTAAGATGCTTTTTGTTGCGTTTTATATTACTTTTACCCTTGACATTCACAACAACTTGATGAACAATAAAAATCGTCCTAAAAAATATAATTTTCTTGGATGAAAATTGTCGTTATTCTTTCCGAAAGTAGCCTTCTCTATGTTAGGATCTCCGTAACACAATAGGAAACGTCCCATTGCGATGGTACGACGATTACGACCATATTGGATACGATCTCGATGGAGTCAAGATTGCCAAGCCTGAGGGCTACAAAAAGGGCGAGATTGAGAACTTTATGGAACGGATGGAAGACCCAGACTACTGGTAAGACTTCTACTTTATTGTTCTGGTTTTAGGTTGTGATCAGAGGCTATCATTTCTTGAGTTATATTACTATTGGCCTCTAATTTCAAAAATTTTGGTTAATTTCTGGTTTCTTTGTAGGAGGAAGGTATACGATCGTCAGACCGGCCAGATGGTGACTTTATCGGATGAGCAAGTCGAGAAATTGCAGCGAATGACTTCTTATCGCTACCCAGACCCCACTTATAACCCATACGAGCCGTTCGAGGATATATACTCTCACAAGAAGGAAATTCATCCAATATCCAACAAACCAGATGATAAGAGAAGTTTTATTCCAAGTGCAGCTGAGAGGAAGATTGTGGGAAGGCTTTTGCATGCCATGAAAATGGGATGGATAACAAAGAAGGAAGTGCAAAAACCGAAAGAGTCTTATGATCTTTGGGCAGCTGAAGATGATGAGCCCAAATCGAAGAGGGAGCTAGCTAGGTTACGGATGCATTGTCCAGCTCCAAAAGTCGGAAATCCAAGTCATGCGGAGAGTTATAATCCACCAGCCGAGTACCTGATGACAGAAGATGAAAAGAAGAAATATGAAGAGATGGAACCGGAGATGAGGAAACAAAACTTCATCCCGGAGAAGTACGATGCCCTGAGGAAGGTTCCGTTTTATCAGAAATTCTACCGAGAGAGATTTGAGAGATGTTTGGACTTGTACATGGCACCACGACAGGTCAAGATGAAATTGAATGTTGATATCAAAGATTTGTTGCCCGATCTGCCAAATCCCAAAGATTTGCAGCCTTTCCCAACTACTCTTGGGTTTGTAAGTTGCTTTGAATTTTTTTTTTTTTTTGAATTTTAGGGTGAAAAAAGTTGAGTGCACAGTGCAATATAGAAATTAAAAAAATTTTGTTCGGTGCAGTGTATTTTTTGGTAAGCACAGTGCAATAGAATTTTTTCGAAAATATTGCATTGTACGTCAGGTATTGGAAATAAATTTTATTGATAGAGTAGAAACACACCAATTCCGACATTTTCAATCTGTCCTACCCAAAATTGCACTTGTTATTAGTAATTCACAGGCGTTTTTTGGTTAATTTCCCAATTTGCAGTACATGCGAGGTCACGTTGGGCAAGTTCGCTCTCTGTCGGTGGAACCAGCGAATGGAGAACTTCTCGTCTCGGGTGGAGAAGACAAAACAGTCCGAGTTTGGTACATCCCGACTGGTCGATGCCTCAAAACTTACAAATTTGACTCCCCAATTACTTCCGTGCAGTATTCGCCGGATGCGGATAGAACTCTGGTTCTGGTGGCCACGGAGTCGAATAAGGTCACTTTGTTGGTGGTTGAAGCTGGCGACAAATTGAGAGTGCAAAAGACGAAGGACTTCTTGAAGGAGTTGGATGTCGCACAGTGCAGAGCCGATAATCCGGAAGCACCAAAATGGAGCAGAACCAAAGAAGGAAATTTGGAAATCGAGGTCCCAGGGGTAAGAACAGGGCTTTTCGTTGGAGTTTAGATCGGAAAATTGTCGAAAATGAACGGTTCGTATATTATTCATGACAAAAAAATTTCAAATTTGTGGGGAAATTCATCGGAAAGATGTGAAATGCGGACAATAATGGATGAACAAGGTCTTTTCAACAAATTAGATCCATTTTTGAATCTAAATTCGTCTAATTTTTACTTTTTTTTATCATGTGCAATATAAATTTTTTGATTTCAGAAGGTTCGTCAAGCCGTCTGGCACAGAAAAGGCGACTTTTTCGCCTCCGTGGGCTTCGAGCCAGGGGCCAAACAGATTTTCATCCACAGAATCTCCCAATGCAAGTCGCAACAGCCCTTCTCCAAGTCCAAAGGTCAAGTACAATGTGTACTGTTCCATCCAACAAAGCCTCATTTCTTTGTTGCCACCCTCCAACATATACGCCAATACGATTTGGCGAAATGCCAACTGCAAAGAAAGATTCTCCCGGGAACGAAGTGGCTGTCCGCAATTCAGACGGATCACTACGGAAACAACTTGTTTGTGGTCGGACTGGACCGAGTTTTCAGCTGGATTGATCTGGAATTGAGTAACAAGCCCTGGAAGACCCTGCGATCACATTCGTCCGCAGTCCGAGCCCTAACCTACCATAGAAAGTACCCATTGTTGGCGACGGTGTCGGATGACGCCTCAGCAATTGTTTATCATGCAAGATGCCCGCAGGTAAAATGTTTTTTTTTTTTTGTTTGAATTTTAGGAACAGGGAAACTTATATATTTGACCTTGCGAGAATCGGAAAAGGCATTCGCACGGTGCGAAATTCTAGACTTTTTTGCCGCACAGTGCAGATTGCGAGCAAGTTTCGGTTGCACTGTGCGAATTCCGATTTTTGACTGCACAGTGCAAGGTTTTGCCGAAGCTTTGAATTTTTTTTTTTATTTTTTAGGACTTTGACAAAGACAATGAACTGGTCCCGGTGAAGCGTCTCTTTGGCCACAAACATCAGCAAGAAGAGAAGAAATCGAAGGATCAATTGGCCATGTTATCCACCGTCTTCCATCCAACCCAACCTTGGCTGATCACGGGCGGTCAGGACGGTCAAATCGGACTTTTCATCTACTAAAGTAATCAAAATTGTTGTTGTTACACCATGTTATTGTTAATGTTCCTTGTTTCGAATAAATTTATAATGAAAATTAAAATTATGAGTAACAATAACAACAAATTTATTTATGCGGTAGAATCTTCATTATTTTCGAGTCGAGGTCGTTTGGAAGGCGTTGATTTTCGCTTGTGAAGGCGGTAGAGAAAATCCGAGATGACTCTTTTCTTGTCCGGAGGCTTGGTTTTCAGCTGGCCAGAGGTGTAATCACTCTAAAATACGATAATTTTGAGAAAAAGTAATTTAATACGACGATTCGTACTACAAACTGTTCTTTAAACCTTATAAATTCGACAAAAATCAACCTTTTTCATCAAAAAATTGGCCAAAACACCTAAAGTAACATAAAAAACACCATTTTTTGAGAAAATCATCACTAACCACTAAACCGTCACTAAACCATAAATTGTTAAACGTACATAGAAAAACAAATTAACAATTGAACTAAAAATCTATCCTTTTCACCAAAAATTGACCAAAACTACCTAAAGTAATATAAAAATTCCAAAATTTCGAGAAAAACCTCATTTTCCCTCAAAAACTTGCCAAATCCACTTACATCCAAGATAGCCATGATTCTCTGCGGCGCGAATTTCTGTTCATACAGTTCCACCACTCTCTTTTTGACTTCTTCCGTCAGTCCCACGTCCCTTTCTGGTTCGTGCTGATGACCAAAAGTCGTTTCCAAAACCCGAATTCTGTCGTCTTCGTATTCCACTGTCCTCCGAACTTTGCATCCCCTCTTTGAGCACACGTAATACGTTCTTTTTACATTGTCGTTGCTCTTCATCGAAGAGTTGAGGGAAAATCCTTGTTTTAAATTCTGCCAAGCTGCTTCGAACTCTTCCCTGGTCGAGAATTCGGAGATGAGACGATTGTTCATGCGGATTGCGCGACGCTGAAAGCATTTATTTCATCAAAAATGACCTTATTATAGCTAAAATTATATTACTTTAAGAAACAAATAATGAATTTCAGCTTTACATCCTTGCATCCTTCCTAAAACAGCTTGAAAAAGACAAACACTCACTTTCTTCGGCGGCTCCGTGACCTTTTCAACGACTTTGTAACTTGTACTTGCCTCCTGGCTTTGATCCCTGAATAACTTCATCAATATTCCATTCCCTTCGTCGAAATCAACGTCTCCAGACAAGATATGGCCAAGAACAAACCTATCCGGCTCAAAGTCAGAGTCAACTTCGACAATCACACCATTCTGGAAGCGAATTAGATCAAACATGCCATGAATAACATAAAAATTGTTCAGTTCTTGCCTAAAATCCGAAAAAAACAAAAAATACAACTTACTGATTCTGAATTTTCATTGACAGCATGTGGAAAGTAGATTATTTCTTCTGATATCGCTCCAGAATCCAGATCTTCTCTTCGATCATGGTTAACATGTTCTTCAACGGATTCGAAGACCAACACCTTGTTCTGACCGATAACCACCGTCCTCCGGACCTCACAATCCTTTTTGGAGCAAATGTAGTAGATGGTCGTGGAATCTCGAGCTGAAGTTTTTGAATTTCGGTGAAATCCACGTTTCATTCCTTCCCAGGCCTCGGAAAAGGCTTCATGCGAGTTGAAAGTGGCCAAAAGACGTTGAGGCTTGGCTACTGATCGAGTCTGAAGAGAGGAAAAACATCGTAGACATGCATTTCAAGCATTTTTTAAAGATTTTGAGGAGCTTTTGTATCTGATGTTATCCTTGGCGAAAAACAGCAAAGAAGGTTTAAAATCTAGGTTCATACCCAGCTTAATTTTCTTCTACAGCTCCAAGACTTCCAATGGGAATAGTAAATTCCAGAATTTCAAAAAAAAATCACCGAAAAAACTATGGAAACAAGACTTTTTGTTGTTTTAGGTAACCATTCTTAGATTAGGTCGATAGTCACTGTCTTTTCTCATAATCCGGTAAATTAAACAACAAAGAAGCTCAACACAGAGCTGTTCTAGCTAATAAATGCAAAACTGGCCCATAATTCTGCACATATTACCCATGGCGTAAAAAATTATAGTATACATCACTAAACCCAAAGTAAACCTTGGTCCACCTCCTCCCACGGATCACACAACATCTAAACATCAAGCAAAACAATCGTATCACATACTCTCTTTTTTACGACCTCATTTTCAGCGACAGGAGCAACATTATCTGCCGAAGTCCCAACATCTACATCCTCATCGTATTGAACCGGCTCCATTTGGACGTTTGTGCCTAAATCCAGCTCCATTCTGGCCAAAGTGGCCACCTTTGGCTGAGAGCCAGTAGGATCTGACATCTTATCGAATCCGAAATAAAGTTTTTTTGTTTTCCAATTTGTATTTACACTTCGTCCGAAAATCCGATAACAAGTAGACGGAATGCCACAGATTACACAGACAAAGACTGGCAAATAACTCGGTGTACTGTAGGAAAAAGATGCATGATGTATAAGTAACAGCAATTTGAAAGCAAACTACGGCATTTGCTATATTTTTTGCGTGGGTGAGCCAGTCTTCGACTTTGTGAACCTTATTTTAGAACTTTTTGGCGGTTTTTCGGAATTTGTGGTTGATTTTTAAGCAAAATAGAAAATCATATCGTCAAGATTTGATCTTTGGTCCTTTTCTGTAGTTTAGTTGTTAATAAGAACCCAAAAAATTTTGAATTATCATCAAAACCTTTTTCCTCTGACATCATCGTCTGTATATTAATTGATAAGAAATTATATATGATTTATATTTTTTATAGAGAAGTGCACGCCCACAAATTTAGGTATGAATCTTTTAAGGGAAAATTCTAGACTTTTAGTTCGGGTTTTGCAGAAATAGTCGAGATCTTTGTGGTAAAACTTGGCGAAATTCCATTTTTTTTTTGATTTTTGGGTCGAAAATTTCAAAGTCTACATATACGTAGAATGGAAAATTTTTTTCCTGTAAAATTTAAAGAGTTATAGCAAAAAAAAAACCTCTTTTCTCTTGCGACTTTTCATTTTTCGTGCTCTCTCGCAAAATCGTTGAATATCTCGAGTCTCGTTGAAAATAATGAGTTTAAATTTTCTGGTATTAATGCAAGGACTATTTAGAGTAGACATGGCTCCTAGGCCGTGCCAAAGCAAATTTGAAACGGCCCGTAATAACAAAAATTCAGAGTTTTGAAGGGAAAATTGGGGTAGCACACAAAAATAGAGTGTCGAAACCCCATCATACAGGCACAGAAATTACACACAACTATATACGATCATTTTCAAAAGGTTTACAACACTTTTCTTACTATTTGTTTTCATCCTATCTTAGTAATGTTATATTTGTCGGGTGAATTGATATCGACGGGTCGGCCCGGCCGGGTCGGGCCAAAGCAAATTTGCCCAGGAGCCCTGTCTTTGCACTGTGAGGAGACCCTGTCGCGGCATGTCGCATCTATCCAAATGTCGACGAGGCAAAATGCACAGTGCACCCCGACCACGCACAGTGCAAAATGATCTTTTTGGAAAGAGTTATCGCTATATACGATCATTTTCGAAAGGTTTACAACACTTTTCTAACTATTTTTTTTCATCCTAAGTAATGTTGTGAATTGATATCAACGGGACATGTCTAATTTAGGGTATATTTGCCAAAATTCGAATAAGGTAGAAAAAAATTTTCGAAAAATTAATTCTTCGTGGCATTTGTCGCGAAAAGGATCTTATCTTGGGTTCAAAGGCATCAAGCCGACAATTACAAACCTTTATAAATTGTTGTTTACAATCAAAAGATTGGAACAACGGTAGACTTGTCAATCAAACCTCAAATTTTCATCGAAAAAACGTTAATTTTCTAAATTCACCGCCAAAAACGGTCCAATTCAAAATTTAAAATTTTTATTTGCCAATCAAAGACTGTGTTCTGCACTTTTAAGTAAATTGTAGTCTAGAATCAGCGCTAAAATTGGGTATTCGTGGCTTGATATTACTCTTGACGTGTGTGGTTTATTGCTCCTCCTGATTGATAAGGGGAGTTCTTATAAAAGGCGTTGAAACGGTTGTTTTAGTGCAAGTGCCTTGAAAAACAGGTGGGTAGAATGATGTCAATACCTTGATGGGGGTGGATAATTTTTTTTTCAATTAAAATTTTTTTTTTTATTTTTTAATATCAAAATTTCAGATCATAAAGGGAATTTTTTCCTCGCGTTTTGCAGAAATAATCGATGATTTTAGGGTAAATTTTTTTTGGATTTTTGCTTTGAAAATTTCAAATTTTATCAAAAAATCATTTTTTCCAAGCGTAATTCGAAGAGTTATAGCCGAGAAAATAATTTGCTTCTCTGACCGTCTCTTTATCTACTGTGCTCTCTCGCAAAAATTTCAATTTCCATTTGACTTGACCGGTCAAATAAAACCTTTTTTTCCATTTTGAAAAAACCTCAAAGTTATTCGATTTTATCAGTCATAATAGGCAACTTGACCGGTCAGATTGGTCAAATTGTAAATTTCCCCGACAAATCCAAAAAAATCGAATTTGCGCAGCGATAAACTTTTAATTCTTGTGCAAATCACTCAACACCTCCAAATTACATATTGTTCATTTATTTGGCGAAAAGCGCAGCGAACAAGATTACATACGGCATTATGTTCATCGCATTAGATGGTGCTGTCTCGGTCGTTGTGGGTTCTTCCGTGGCGTTGGTCGGCGATGAGTCGATTGGTCGTTCCGGTTGTTCATGGTGTTCGCCTTCGCGAAGACCCTGATCTACATCGTGCTGATGACGATCGTCCGGTCCCAAAATCCTTCCCGGATATGGCGCAAGGATGTGCTGATTTTCAGAGCCGCTGGCACAAATCGCGGTCACTGAAGATACTACGACATCAGAATACGTCTATAACATTGCTAGGTGGGTTGAACAGTCTTGACATGTCTTTGCACCGTGCGGTCAGCGTCGCAAAGTGCGTTCGCGCGACAAACAATTGGCACGGTGCGAATGAGAAACGCACTGTGCAGTTTTATTCGCGCGACATTTTGCACTGTGCATTTTCCTTGCGCGACGCGACGAAAATTTATTTTGCACTGTGCATGGTCGCGGCGCACTGTGCATTTTACATTGTCGCCGTTTGGCTAGATGCGACCAGGCATGGCTGTGCGGGCCGGGTCCGGTGTTTGGGCCGGGCCAGGCCGGGCCAAACGAAATTTGAAACGGACCGCGGGTCGACGTAACAAAAATTTTGAGTCTGAAAGCGAAAACTGGGGTAGCAAACAAAAATAGAGTGTCGAAATCCCATCATACAGGCAGATAAATTACATACAACTATATACGATCATTTTAAAAAGGTTTACAGCATTTTTCAAACTCTTTTTTTCTTCCTATTTTAGTAATGTCGTATTTGCCGGGCGAATTAATATCGACGGGCCGGGCCAAACCAAATTTTAAACGGGCCGGGCCAATTTTCGGTCGGAGCCATGTCTAGATGCGACAACGCAGACTTGTCAAGACTTTTTGACCCTTCGCACTGTGCAAACATTTGATTTTTACGCACGGTGCGGGACATTTTTTCCTTCATTGCACAGTGCAAAAACAAACAATTTCGGGCGCACAGTGCGGCTTAAAGCCATGAAAATTCCGCACTGTGCGGCACAAAAATACCTGCAAAAGTAAGGGCAATGACCAAAAAGACTTTTCTGTGAACTTACCGATGAAAACCACGGTCGGGAACTGAAACCTTTGACCAACCATTTTGCCCATCTCACGGGGACAAATGGATTTTTGTTTGACCTTAATTTATCATCAAAAAATACGCGATTTTTTGTGGCATTTCCAATTTTCGATCGAAATATTCGACCATTTTTCGACCTTTTTTTAGAAAAAACGATTTTTTGCGTAAAAAAAGCAAAATTTCAAAAAAAATTGAAATCCTTCCAAAAGCGATGAAAATTAACACCTTAAACTACTAAATATTTATTTATTCAAGCAAGAAAGGGGCGAATAAGATCAGAGAAGGGATGACGAACAGAGAGAACGAGGCCGAAGTCTCGGTTTGGTTCATTCCGGAATCTGAAGAAGTCGGCGGAGGGGGCGGCGTAGTGGTCGTAGTCGTACTGTTGGCGGTGGTCGTAGTCTTGGTGGTGGTCGTAGTGGTGGTTGTTGCCGGTGCCTCAGGAGGTGGGGCCTCGGTCTCGGCTTCTTCCGGATCTTGTCCTTGAACATAAATGGCAGTCACTGAAAATACAAAAAATCAGTCAAAAAAAATACAAAAAATTAGTCAAAAAAAATTTTGTTTTGCACTGTGCGGATGACTTTCCATCTTTCCGCACCGCGCTGTGCAATAAACTGGTTGTTCCGAAATTTCGCACAGTGCAAACACACTAAAAAAACCTTTTTGCATCGCACTGTGCAAAAAAATCTCGAACCAATTTCTGCACTGTGCAACCGATTTTTTCCGAGCAAAAAAATCGTTTCGCACTGCACTGTGCAAAACACAACCTTAGGCCGCAGTGTCCAAAAAAAATTTCAAGTGTCTTGCACGCTGCAACAAACTCCCAAACCTTCGCACAGTGCAGCAAAAATCTTTTTCCCGCACTGTGCAAGTGATTCTTGACCTCGCCCCACAAACTTACAGATGAACGCCAACATCAGGATTGCCCAGGGTCGACCAGCCATTCTACGCATTTCGGCGGACCAAATGAAGAGTTCCGGAAATTTTCGTGGCTTTTATACCGAGAAATTGGTTGATTTTTGACGAGAAAAATTTGAATATTTATGAAAAATTTTTTTGTTATACTTAAGGTTTTAGGGCACCCCGAGGACTTTTTTTTAATTTGAAATTTAAGGATGATCAAGACTTTTTTATTTCAAAAATTTGAATTTTCCGCCAATTTTTGGAAATCTTGGCATTGTGTTTCGCATGTCCAAAAACGGTCGATAATGCTTTGTAAAGCTTTCTGAGGTCCTAAAATACACAGAAACTGTATCTACTATCTTTTTAAGGCTTTTTTGAAATTTTTGACATCATTTCTATGTTATCCATGAGGATCAAAAATTATGCCTTATATATAATAATAATCGTAGATGATCTTGGAATTGACTATAAATCTTCTCAAATTACGTAACTCAGATAAGAAAAAATTGTTTCACACCGCGTATTAATCTTGATTTTTTCATCTGCGACCTTATTTTTGACATCAGAGAGGGTTTTTTCAAAAAATCAGATATTTTCAAAAAACTATTGCTTCGTATGTTCCGGATCGTCGTGATATTACAACCAGAGTGTCCTGAGCTTTTTGCTCTGACCAAAAATTTTTCAACAATCGATCAAATTGTCTCATTTTGGCTTCATTTTTCAGGATGTCACTTCTTTTCCGCACTGTGCGCTTGCCTTCACTTCAATTGGCCAGATATTTGTCGCAGCGCCGAATCCTCGACCCCCATTATGTGATGCCGGATGGGAGAGTGTTGTCGATTCAGCGTGCCGAAGAGTCCGATCTCGATTTGCTCTTCAAATTCTTCAAGGAGAATTTTTCGGTTCAAGAGCCGCTTTCCCGTTATTTGGGGGTAAAATACGACGATTTTGAAGCCTTATTTTATGGTCCCATCTTCAAGAAGGCCTTGGAATGTGGACTCAGCACTTTGGCGTGCGATGGCAATGAGCTGGTTGCGGTTTCGACGATTACTGTAAATGACGTCACCAAAGAAAAGGTTGATTTTGGAAAAACGGAGTTTGGCAAAGGTAAAAAAAAATTTTAAGGTATTTAAACATCTTCATCAAGAACTGGGAAGGTGCTAAGAAATTGTTTGCATCAAAAAAGTCGTATTTTAGCACAATTTTGACCCAAAAACCTCAAAATTGCAGCTTTTTGCCGAAAAGTATCAAAAAGTATCAAAATTCAATATTAAAAAACACTACAGTGTCTATAGGATACATTTCTAGGGTCCGAAAAGCGTTCTTTTTTTAAAAATTTTCAATTTTTGGCGTTTTTTTCAATGAAGATCAAAAAAATTTCGAAATTAAAAAAAATATTTTTTTTGATTTTTTTTCAGAATTCGACGAGAATGTAAAGAAATTTGGTATTTCCCGCACTACCAGTTACATCTTCACCCTTCTGAGTTATGCTGAAGCAATTTCTGCAGCGTTTTTGCCGGCGAATGTGCAGCAAATCGTCCGTTCCGAGGCTGGAAGTGTCTGTCCGTCGTATAGAGGGTAAATAAAAAAAAATTGTAATTGACAGAGTAAAGTACCCCAAGTGCGACACCCAGATTTTGATCAAACTTGGCACAAATTTAGTATTATTTTTTCTAAGACATATGCGAGACTCCCAGCTTGCGCTTTGCAGAAACGACCGAGATTTTTAACTCGAAAGTTGGCAAAATTGCAACTTTTTTTTGCAAATTTTCAATATGAAAACTTTCATAATTATTTCGATTGCATATGGTAATGTTTCCACAAAAAATTAATTTTTTTGTCAAAATTATGGCCAAAAATTGTTGTCCTCTCTGACCGCTCTCCGCATTGCGCGTGCTCTCTCGGCCGCAAAGATCGTTGAATATCTTGGCTCTCACTGCAAAGCGCAAGCTAAAGGCCAGACGTGTGTGCAAACTTGAAAGAAAATCTGAGCGTCGCACTTGTGGTACTTCTCTTGTGGGTAAAGTAATCATAATTGGCATAAATAACCAAAAGGAAGCAAAGAAACAGCAAAAAAAGTGCCCACAAAGATGCCTAGTCCAATGTTTTCCTTGTTTTAGAGGTGATGTCCGCAGAAAATTGGCCATTGAGACCTCAAAACTGGCCGAAGCCAAAGGTCTGGAAGTCATGGATGCCATATGTTCGGCCACTGCGTCAACCAAGGTCATGGGAGATGTAAGCGAACACTATAATCTTATATAGAAGAAAGAAACAAAATTGTACTGTGCAGCTCATTTATAGAATTTTTTGCCCGCACAGTGCAAAAAATGTTGGTCATTGCGCTGTGCAAAGCTATTCGAAAGATCGCACAGTGCGGTAGAAATAAATTTTTTTTTGGAAAAAGTCGGATGCACTGTGCGTAAAATTTTGGCCATCGCACTGTGCACAGCTTTTTGAAAGATCGCACAGTGCGGTAAAAGTAAAAATTTTTTCACAGTGCAAAAAAATTGACTGCACTGTGCAAAATTTTTTTTGGAACAGTCGAATTGCACAGTGCAAAAAAATTGACTGCACCGTGCAAAATTTTTTTTGGAACAGTCGAATTGCACAGTGCAAAAAAATTGACTGCACTGTGCAAATTTTTTTTGGAAAAAGTTGAATGCACAGTGCAAAAAAATTTTTAGAAGATTGATTGCACCGTGCAAAATTATGGTCTTTGCACTGTGCGGCCATAGCAAATTTGATAATTTTTTTTAATTTTCAGCTCGGACTAGTCACAAAATTTCCAATTCTCTACAACTCGATTACCGATTACGGTAAGCAGATTATCCCAACGCCTTTGCACGACAACAATCCTTCCTTCAACGTGATGCACGGCTCAATTAAAGAGATTGCCAGACTGCAAGCGCCAAAGCCAGAAACTTTGGAAAAATATGAAAGGAGAAAAAGAGCGGCTACTGCTTGAATTTGACTGCTCTTTCAAGGTGATATACGTATCCATCTTGTGATTCGAATAAAAGTTTAATCGATAAATCGGGCATTTTGAGCCGTAATTGGTCATATTAGAAAATGGAGCGTTTAAGGACTTCTGGTCCTAATTACAAAAGGTACCCAATCTTTAGATCTAAAAATCTCGGTTGCTTCTGCAAAGCGCGAACTGGAAATTTAGCAAATGTTTCAGAAAAAATAATACCAAAATCTTCTGAGCGTCGCAACATGAGTTAATATGTATAATTCTGACTTTTGGGAAATTTTACTCGATTTTAGGCCATTTTGGCCAATTCGGGCACATTAGGAATGTTGGTTGATCTTGGTCCGTTTTATTTACTACTTTGAAACCAATCCAAACACAGTTGATTTCTTTACTATTCTGGCATTTTGAGCGATGATTTACCGCTTATTTTCTTTTTTTCGCACCGTGCAGTCCAAAAATTTAAAATTTGCGCTGTAACGTTCGCTTGAAGACAAAAGCTAGGATTTTTCCTTGAACTAGCCCCAATTCTGCTGCAAAGTGTTTGCCCATTTTCATCTTTCCTCTACCTTCATTCTCCGACCCGTTGTTGGTGTCATGCTCCATTCTCTTCGCACTGTGCGCTCGCCTTCCCTTCAATTGGCCAGATCTTTGTCGCGGCGCCACGGTGCAAAATGTTTTTTTCTTGCACAGTGCAAAAATTACATTTTTTTGTTTTGCACAGTGCGAAAATTTTTTTGTTTTGCACAGTGCAAAATTTTTTTGTTTTGCACAGTGCAAGCTCTTTCTAATTTTGATTTTTAGCTCGGATTGGCCAACAAATTCCCGGTTTTGTACAAGAACATTACCGATGATGGCCGACACATTGTTCCAAGTCCGTTGGAGGGCAACAACGCTTCTTGAAACGTCATGCAAGGCATAATGGAACACATTGCCACGCTTGGAGCACCAAGGCCGGAGAGTGTTTTGAAGTTCCAAAAACGGTGCAAAAAGGATTGGAGTTTTATTTATATGGTCATTTTTGCTGTATTTTAGTTGGAATAAAATTAAATTTGCGACAAAAAATTGGTCTTGTTTTATTTATTTTTGCTAAGCCCCTCAAAAACGGCCGCAACCTGCAATTTGGCACTTTATACGATGAAACCTGTCCGGAACTAAACTTATTGCCTCCGTATAGAACGAAATGAGTCTTCATAGACTTCGTAAGTACCAGAACTATTAAAGTAATTCAGTACCAGCCTTTTCCTAACATTTGTTCCCAAGCTTGGGCGCAGTTCGCACAGAGACCTTTGTTGTGGGCAGAATAAGGAACGTTTCCTCTATTTTTTATATTTAAATTTTAATTCATTTTTCGCATTTTGTGGGGGATGCCTAGTCTGACACCTTATCAATTCATTTCGATGGAAATGGAAGTGAATTGTTTGTTAGCCCACTTGAAACGATAAGATTTGCCTTTTGGGGTGCAACTAATTCCGGGGAGCCCTTTTGTACTTTTAGTTTTGGAAGTGGGGAAAATTTCTGTTTTCACTCGCACAGTGCGGTGTCAAAGACTTTTTTTTGCACAGTGCAAACAACCAAATGCACGGTGCGATGAGAAAAAAACGGTTTGCACAGTGCGGTAAAGACTTTGCAAGAGTTTTTTTCAAATTTAGTCCAACTTTAAATAGAATTTTACATGACATTTGTGGAATTTTTTGAAAAAAAAAATTTTAATCAAAAATTGCAAATTTTTTAAAAAAAAATTATGATATGACCGAAAAATCGCAAGAATGTGGCAAAAAATTGGTTTCGCTTCGTTAGTTAAGAAGATTTATTTCCAAGACTTGAGACGTTTCTATAATATTATAGCTCACTCTTTCCCGAAACAGCTGACCAGGAAGGAAAGTCTTTTGACGTAAGACGTTCGCTTTGCCCATAACTGTTTTGTTTCTGAACGGAACATTTTAATTTTTTCTGGACTATCGTAAGATTTCGCTATAGTAAGAAAAAAGATATTCAACAATCATTGCCGCCGAGAGAGTTGGCGAAACGCGGAGAGCGGGCAGAGAGGGAAACACTTTTTGGCCATTTCTTCGCCAGTTTTGTGGGGAAAAAATTTATTTTTTTATGGAAACATTACCATATGCAGTATAAATAATTATGAGAGCTTTCATATTGAAAATTCACAAAAAAGTGCTGCTGTTTTCCCAACTTTTGATCGAAAAATCTCGGTCGTTTCTGCAAAGCGCGAGCTAAAAATCTCTCATATGTCTTAGAAAAAAATTATTCTAAATTTGTGCCATGTTCAGGATCTGAACCTTGCACTTAAAGCACTTTCCTTGTGAATTGCACGGTGCAATAAAATTTTTTGCAAACTTTGCACGGTGCGAGAAAATTTTTGACGACTGCACCGTGCAACGCACCCTTTTGGGAATTGGTTACCTTCACCGTTCAGACCAAGTAATCAAAAGAATAAGGTAACAAACTACAGCTCCACTCCCTTCTTTTTGATGATAGACGGATGATCTGACCACATTTTATTGACAACCTTGTGTTCTTCGAGCATTGCGTGCTTCCTTTTGGTTGGAAATCTCCGTCCACCATGTTCGCTTGTTCAGAAGCCATGCTGTTTTTGATCAGTGAAGTTTCGATAAAAAACATTGCATCGGGCAGTGTAAGATGGTTGTTTTTGAGGTGGGCCTTGTAGCTACTCTCCGTTTTAGTGACTATTTAAGAGAATGCTCCCTTGGGATTATACGTGGCTGCCGAGCAAGTGTTTGCACAGTGCAAAGGGTCAAAAAGTCTTGACAAGTCTGCACGGTGCAAAGGCGTTGTCGCATCTAGACATGGCTCCAACCAAAAAATTTGGCCCACGGGCCGGGCCAACAAAGTTTGTCCCGGCCCCCATTTGCTTTGGCCCAGCCCGTAGATATCAACTCGCCTGGCAAATGTAACATTACTAAGATATATAGTTAAAAAAATGGTTAGAAAAGTGTTGAAAACCCTTTTGAAAATGGTCGTATATAGTTGTGTGTAATTTCTCTGCCTGCATGATGGGATTTCCACACTCTATTTTTGTTTGCTACCACAATTTTTGTTTCCAAACTCTGAATTTTAGTTATTACGAGCCGATTTCGGGCCTCCACACTCTTTCGGCCCGGCCCGGAGCCATGTATACTCTAGTCCATCCGTAGTGTTGCTGGGGGGATTTTCGGTGTTTGCACTGTGCAAAAAAGTCAGGGTGCGGGCGACAGCCAAAAAAAGCCTAGTAATCAGCAGAGCCATGTCTACTTGGTATGTGCATACAAAGTGTTTTCCATTTGGGACATGATTCTCGTCGCTTCCCGATATTATTTTATTATTGCGACTGCACAGTGCAAACAAAAAATTTGAAATTTGACAAAAGCGCACTGTGCGTTCAAACAAAATCCTAAAAAATGATGAAAATATTAAATTAACAACATTTTTTTATTAATTCGTCATTTCGCGATTTTACTACATATAAAAAAATAAAAAAATGAAAATTTCAGCATGACGTCACTTTTCCGTTCCACTCGTCACTATATCCCATCGTCGGTTCGATACGCCGCTTCTCGCTTTGTCTTGGACCCGAAATACGTCGTTCCGGATGGTCGTATGTTGTCCATCGAGCAGGGAAACGAGCACGATTTGGGGTTGATTCTGAAATTTTTCAAAGCCAACTTTTCCGTTCAAGAGCCCATTTCGCAAAATTTGAATATAACTTATGAGGAGTTGGAGAATGTATTCTACAGACCGGTCTTCAAACAGGCGCTGGATAGTGGACTAAGCACACTGGCCTTCCACGGCGACACATTGATCGCGGTTTCGACGGTTACAGTAGTGCCGGCGGAGAAAAAAGGGGTCGATTTGACGTTGCAAGACCTTGGACCAAGTGAGTTGATGACTAAAAAAATTATGGACACTGTAAAAAAACAATGAGGCTTCAATTATTGTATTTTACAATTTACAGATTTTTAAAAGCAAAAAATCTGGCCAAAAAAGACAAAAAGTTTGATTTTTCAATTTTTTACATTGTATTTCAGCCATTTTAAAGAGTTGTGCTGATTTGAATTTCGTATTTTACATTATCAAGCCGTATTTTATCTATCTTTTTAATTTTCTTCCACTGAGATTCGAACCCGCGACGCTTAACTTGCCAGATCGGACGGGATCGCGTTTTCGTGATTTTTTCGAAATTCCTTTGGCGCCAAGTCGGCGCAGGTTCGAATCCCAGTGGAAGAAAAGAAGGAAATCATCCATCTAGGCTATGATACAAAGTGAACTGTCGTAGAAAGGAATGAAAATTGGAAGTTAATTATTTTTGAGAGCTTCTTTAAAAATTTGAAACATTTTTTTTGTTTATTACATCTAAAATACGATAGTTTTCAGTGGTCGATGAAAATATGAAAAAGTTTGGAATCAAGAGGGTTGAATCCGGATGTCTTTTCACTTTTCTGAACTATTTGGAGACAGTTTCACTTACCTTCTTGCCCGAGGGAACAAAGGAAATTGTGAGAGCAGAGGCTGGAAGTGTCTGTCCGGCTTTTCGAGGGTAGGTTTGAAGTTTGCAATAATTGAAAAACTGATAAATTGTCCAAAAAGCAGCAAAAATGGGCCAAAGTGCCCTGAAAATGGACAAAATGAATATTGTGGCTTTTTAGTGGCGATGTCCGTCGAAAATTGGCGATTGAGACTTCAAAATTGGCCGCTAAAAGGGGGCTGGAGATTATGGATACAATGTGCTCGGCGACTGCTTCAACTAAAGTCATGAGAGATGTAAGATGATATTACTTTTCATTTAAAAAAATTGTATTTTCGACTGCACCGTGCAGTCAAAAAAATTTTTTTGGATTTGCACGGTGCAAGAAATTTTTAGTTGGAAATCGCACAGTGCAAAACAAATTTTCGTTTTGAAAAATCGCACGGTGCAAAAAAATTATGATTCTGCACAGTGCAACCAAAAATTTTTGGATGATTTTTTTGCACAGTGCGAAAATTTTCGAATCTCTTTTCTACTGCACCGTGCAAAAAAATTATGATTCTGCACAGTGCAACCAAAAATTTTTGGATGATTTTTTTGCACAGTGCGAAAATCCTTGAATTTTTTTGCTGCACCGTGCAAAAATTTATTTTACTTAAAAAATTTTCAGCTGGGTTTTGAAAAGAAATTTTCTTTGGTATTTTCTGATTGCACGTATCACGGAAAGCCAATTTTCTCCCATCCATTGTACGACAATAACGTCTCCTTCAACGTAATGCATGGGAATATCCAACACATTATTCGACAGCCCTGTCCAAAACCCGAGACTATCGAAAAGTATCAGAAGCCACAGGCGCAAGCGAGCGCTTAGAGAGGCTTTTGGCACTTGGAAGCAAAATTTACATTATTTTACAGAATAAATGTTTTTTTAAAACTTTTTTTTTGATTTTCCATATTTTTTTAATTTTTTTTATTAAAAAAGATTTAACATAGCAGAAATGCTACCATTTTAAGCTACAGCTCGCAAAATGTATTTCTCTCTCCACAGTATCTATTTTTGACAATTTGACGAAATGTCACAAAATTTATTGGATTTTAAGACCTTCCCAAAATTGTACTAGCAGCTCACTACAATCTAAAAAAAATTTGAAACCCAATTTTTTATATAACACGCGATTTCTAACAATTCGACGAAATGTCAGAAAATTTATTGAATTTTCAAAAAATGCTAAAAAATTTAAATTTTCAAAAAAAAATCAAAAAATTAAATTTGTTTTTCAATTTTTCCCAAAATTATTCAAATGCAATAATTCAAGTTCAAGGTTATTCAAATTTATAAGAAAAATAAAAATTTTTCGACCACAAAATTTCTCATTCTTCCCGAAACTTTGGTCGTTGTACAGTCGAGTGTTTGTGTTTCCGAAATGGTTTCTCTGCTCGTTTGCACATTCATCGCGCTTTTGGCCCAAAAAGTGGACGGGTATTCGGCGCGGGGCCATTTTGTGGAGCTGACCGCTTACAATCGGGAATACGAGGTCGTTGCGGATCCGTTTCGGCTGATCTTCACACAAGACCCCTTTTGCGATAGGTGAGCTTTACCTTTTATGTATTTTTTTGGGGTTTCCACAGGTTTTAGTCCATGAAAATTGATGAATATCTTGGCTGACCTTGAAAAGCATCAGCTAAAAATTTTTAATTCTGATTTGAGTTCTATGTATAGCATCATGTATGCTTTTGACCTGTTGCGTTGTCGGAAAAATTTTGTTCCATATTTCAGGTGGAACTGGAAAGCATCAGCTAAAAATTTTTAATTCTGATTTGAGTTCTATGTAGAGCATTTGTGCGAAATCTGATGAAGATTTGACGGGTCCTTTGAGAATTTCAGGGTTTATCTTCTCCTTTTGACCTGCTGTGCCGTCGGAAAAATTTTGTTCCATATCTCAGGTGGAACTGGAAAGCATCAGCTAAAATTTTGATCTTAATATGTCTGTCATATTAGCTACCTCTCTCCCAAATTTGATTCAATTCAAATCATTAGCTTTTGAGAATTTTACATTTTAATGTACACGACTCTGTACCCGCTTGTCAAACAAATTTTGTTCCATTTCTCTACTGTAACTGGAAAGCACGAGTTAAAAATTTTAGCAATCAATCTGCATGCCATGCAGAGCATTTACTCCAAATTTGAAGCAAATTCGACATTTACCCCTCGAGCATTTTGTTGTTTTATCTTGTGCTTTCAGTCTCTACCAATGCGTATGTTTCCCCATCGAAGACGCAACAATGAAAGTGACGCAGAATTTGGACGGCCTTCCCGAATGCACAAGGCAAGGCGGATTCGTCTGCGGTGCCGAGGGCGACTTTAGTGTTCATGTCTCGTTGGATGGAGCCATGTTTTCCGTGGAGAATGCGGAGCTCGCCCATCTGCCCAAACCCAAGATTCAGATGAGACAAGACAGGTTGCTGCGTCAAGTGCCGGTGATCCAGTTGAAGGTGCAGTTAGGAGGCCACTGTGAAAAAGCGCCCAAAGTTCATGCTGTAAGTTTTGGGTGGGGGTTTTGGGCGGATTTTTTGAGGTTTAAAGAAATTGGACAAAATGTCAAATAGTTTATTGGATTTTTTAAAGCGTTAGAAATTGGCTTAAAAGAAGCTAGGCAATAAATTGGGTTGTTCAACAATGACTTTTATGATTTTTTTAAATTTTACGAAATGTCACAAAATTTATTGGGTTTTTGGAATCAGATTTTTTAGGACGTTGCGATTATTGCAGTTAGAAATGATCCTGAAGCATTCGGAATTCTAATTTTTAGCATAACACGGAATTTCTAAGGATTTGACGAAATGTCACAAAATTTATTGATTTTTTAGAATTTGGAAGTTTTCTAAATTTAATAAATTTTTACGTTTACGCAGGAGTCTCAACCTCAGAAAAGTTCAATTCTTGTACTTCCTGTCCTTTTTTGGTAATTTGACAAAGTGTCATAAAATTTATTGATTTTTCAAAAAAAGATCTCAAATTTTTATATTGGTAATAAAATTTGGTATTTTCAGCAACACCTTAAGACCTTCAGCGATGCTCCGTCTGGTGTGAAGATCGAAAAAGCAATTGGTTGTCGGGATTGTGAGGCCTGCAACCTGGAGGGACCCGGATTCGGGAAACCCGACTTGTAAATTCAACTCTCGGAACTGTTTAAATTTGTAAATCCCACGTAAAAAGTTTATTTGAATAAAAATTTTGGAACAAAAATTGGTTATACTTGCTAATACTGTTTTTTTACTTTTGACTTTGTAATTTATAATCCAAATAAGGATTGTAATTCGGAAAAAAGACTTTTTTGAGTTTTGTGATTTCGTTTCGATTTCAAAGGATTAGTTATTGGGTTTTTGACAGGCCCTTCTCTTTTACTTTGCAAAAATGGTATTATTTTAAAGTACCAGTCGGTTCGGAATGTCGCTGGTGTGATTTTTGACGATTGCACTGTGCGAAAAATCTTGGCCAAGTGCAAAACAGTAAGGGCGAGAAATTGTGGCCAAAGACAAAAAATTTTCCCAGATGGAAAAAAAATTTGACAAAGTGGGCAAAATGGAAAAATATGGCCAAGTATTAGAAATTTTAGCGGAACAGTGTGGCCAAGTCGCAAAAAACCTTGGTCAAACTTTTTTCCCATATATGCAAATTTTTTTGTCCTTAGCAGGGGCGTGGATGAAGAGGCGAAAAAAATGAAGAGAGGTTAGAGGGGAGTAAGATGAATTGCGGTCAATTAGGTTTTTTTTGGGCCGCGAAATGTTTTTTCACAGGTAGAGCTACCTGTGGTCCCAAAAACCTCCCCCCCCCCCCAAACTAACTCCTCAGCTACGCCCCTGGTCCTTGGCCACCATTTTTCCCATCTGGCGACAATTTCCTGCACTTGGTCAAACTTTTTCCCGCTTTGGCCACACTTTTTTCCCAGTTGGGCCTATTTTCAAAGATTTAGCCCAGTCCCACCATTTTCCCAAGTTTTTATGCCGCAGGGTCGCTTTACCCCATTTCAAGTGGAATTCCGAGGGACAGCCGAAAAACAGCGTATTGCACGGTGCAAAAAGCAAGCACTTGCACAGTGCAACGTGAATTTCGTTTTCCACAGTGCTTGTTGCGGAAATCACTCCAGCGACTTTACGAACGGACTAGTCATAAAAAAAAGTTTTATGACCATGTTGATCTTCTTGTGGCCATTTATTTTGCTTCCTGCGGTCTGTGGATTCCGACCTTCGCGGGAAGTGCAGACAAAACAAGGCACAGTGCAGGGATTTGTGGCGACTTACAACCGCAGGGACGTCGAAATTTTCTTGGGAATCCCATATGCGGAACCTCCGATCAGTAAAGAGGACTGGTTTAAGGCAAGTTAAAATTAATTTTGGATTTGAGGTGAAAATTAAATTTTTTTAAAAATTTTTGAATAAATTTGCATAATTTTCATGTTGAAATAAAAAAATTGGACTATTTCTTGGAAAGCAATTAAATTTATAAATTTTTAAAATAAGATTTATTAAGAAATTTTTGGGGTTTCGAAAAATTTGCATAAATTAAAAAAATTTGCATACTTTAAATCCCTCAATCCCAACAATCTCTCAAATGTGTTCCAAAAATATCCCAAGTGTTGATAAAAAAATAATTTTCAGCCAACGAAGCCGGCTCTAAATTGGACAGGAGTCAGAAACACCTCTGAATTCTCTCCATCTTGTTGGTTTCCGAATCCGCGCGACCTTAAACACGGACAATCTTTGGATTGTCTCTACTTGAACGTGTATGCACCCTCGTGGTCGGTGAGCAATTCCTTTGTTCTTTTTTTTAAATCGCACTGTGCAATTTTTTGCTTTTATTGCACAGTGCACTCTGTTTTTGGCGCTGCACAGTGCGGTAGAGTTTTTAAACTGCACTGTGCAGCCAAATCTTTGATCTGCACAGTGCAATTTAATGGTTAAATCACAGGTGTAGTTGCATTTTCAAGTTGGATTAGATTTTTTTTATATGGATTAACCAGGGAAATGATATTTCGATTTAAAAAAATTCCGCACAGTGCGATTTTTTTATTCGACTGCACAGTGCAGTCAACTTTAAGGAATGCACTGTGCAAAAAATTTTTTTAAAAATTTTACCATTAATTCGGAGAACTTCGTATCTTATTACATCACTTACAGTCCCACTCTCCTCGTCTTCCCGTTCTGTTCTACATTCACGGCGGGAAGTACGTGAAAGGAACGCCGGAGCATTTCGGCGACCGTGCAGTTGCCGCCATTCTGCCCGCTCGCGAAGATGTCATCGTGGTCACGATGAGCTACAGACTCGGAATTTTGGGTTTCTACACAACCGGCGATGAGACGGCCCCCGGAAATCAAGGGCTTTGGGATATAGTCGAGGCGTTGAAATGGACCTATGATAATATCGAGAACTTTGGCGGGGATCCGAAAAGAATTACTGTGGGCGGGCACAGCACTGGTAGTATGGTTGCAGAGATTTTGAGTCTATCGCCGGTTACTAAAGGCAAGATTTTTAGGGATTTTGATGATTTTTGGCCGTTTTTGGCCTAAAAAGGATGAAAGACTCATTTTTTATAGGAAATTCGACAAGTTCAAGAACCATGGTCCTTACACAATATATGTACTATCTCCATAAAAAATTATGAGCCTGTTATGTATCTAAACAAATGAGATTTTTTGAATCTTTGGTAAATTTTGACAATTTTTGGCCTTAAAATTTGAAAGAATCAAGCTTTTTATATTTTTGGAGTAAAATTACGTCAGTAGAAATGTCGTATACGACAGATGGAAGCTTAGTTAATCTAGACACGGCTTCAATTTTGATTAAAACGCTTTTTTCGTAAGTTTTTCGATAATTTTTCGTTCATTTTCACTTGAAAACTCTCAAGAGTTATTTTTTTGATTTTGCAGAGCAAAATACTTATTTAGCAAAGTCTCATACGACGGGGCGGACCGTAAGAAGCATATATACCACTATTTTCTAGCCTAGAAACATGTTTTTACTATGAATTTTGCTGATTTTTTGCTGTAAAAATGGGGGAATTTGATTTTTCTCCAAATTTCTAAGAAAAAATCGGTGTTTGTCATAAATTTTTGTCGTAAAATGGGGCTGTATGATGTCTACTCACTATGGCAGTTCTATTTTACTTTCAGACATGGTCCATCAAGCCTTTTTAATGTCGGGAACCAACGATTTCCAATGGGAGCCAATGAAATCCGAGGGAATTTTCGAAAATGCCAAAAATTTCGCTTTCGAATATCGAAACTTCACCGCTTCCTCGAACGACACTACAGCTGAGTTGACTGCCTTCCTCAAGTCGCAAAATCCCAAAGACTTCGAAGTCCTTTACAAATTTAACGGCCAAGACAGAGAGCTCATAATGTGGGCAATTTACGACGGAAAACTCATCCCAGATACGATTCAGAATCTGCGAAAGCGAGCGAAACGACCCGCGACGTTGGTCGGATGTACTAGGTTTGAAGCCATGTTGCTCGGTGAGTTCGAAAAATTGGGAATGGAGTTTGAAGTTATGATGACCAAAATGGCCGGTCATCATAGGACAAGTTGAAAATTTTGACGTAGACTTACAGAGAAAGTGCTCCAAGTGCGACGCTCAAATTTTTTTGAAACTTTGCACAAATTTGGTATTAATTTTTCTAAGACCTATTCGACATTCCCAGCTCGCGCTTTGCAGAAACGACCAAGATTTTTAGATCAAAAAATGTGACATTTTTTGCGAATTTTGGCATGAAAAGCTCGTTCCCTATTTCTAACGCAGAGGGTAACGTTTCCTCAAAAAATCGATTTTTTTCGCACTAAAATGACAAAGAAATGGCCAAAAAGTGTTTTCCTCTCTGGCCGCTCTCCGTCTTTCGTGTGCTCTCTCGGCGGTCAAAGATCGATGAATATCTCGGCTGCCCCTGCAAAGCGCTATTTAAAATTCTTTGAAATTGATATGTGACCTAGGCCTGACGTGTGTGCGAAATTTAAAGAAAAGCGTCGCACTTGAGGTACGTGCCTTGTTACCGGTCATTTAAACCATAGTAAAAAAAAAAAAAGATTTTCAGTTGATGTTGCTGGCGATAATTACTACGACGCTGCGAAAAAGTTGGTAATCCAACATGTTTTAAGAAGCGAAAAGTTCGATGACTCACAGAATCAAAAAGACGCCGAGCAAATTTTATCTCAATTCTTGAGCTATTCTACCAAAGATAATAATACACAACAATACTGGAGGGACTGTATGGATGTGAGTTGACAAAACATGGTCTGTGCCTCCATAGAGTGCGTAGACTTTTTTGGCCTTTTATCGCCGACGCACAGTGCAGTTTGCCTTTCTGCCCGTATTTGTCGCACACGCACCGTGCATTATGCGGTTTTTCGCACAGTGCAAACTTGAAAAAACCGTCTGCACTGTGCGAACTCACGCAGCGGCGCGGTTGACAAAAAGGCTACGTGGCGGCGATTGGTGTGAAAACTAACGCAAAAAGGCGGAATGCACTGTGCAGAATGAGGGACTTCCGCCTAGCGACGAAAAATCTACGAACTTTATGGAAACACTAGTAATGTCATACCGTTTTAAGAAAACGCCGATACAGTACCAGTTAAAGGGCCAGTACAACTACTTTTGAATTGCGCGTTTTACGGCGTGTGAAACGAAATGTCAAAGAAGGTTTTTTATGTCCTGCAGCGAAAAAAAGGCGGCAGAGTTGCAAACAGTAAAATAATTAGTAGTAAGCACGTGGAATGTCATCATTATTTTTTTCCGTTGTTATTGCTACAGTAGACAAAGAAATGCCTTGGAAATTTTGTCCCTCAAAAACATTCTTCATCTGCTTGTATGCCGCAATAACAGCAAGAAAAAGTTACGATGACATTCTACATGTTTACTAATAATTATTTTACTGTTTACAATTTTGCCGACTTTGTTTTCGCCTCAGGACATAAAAAAACTTTTTTGACATTTCGTGTCCCACGTCGCAATAAGCGCAATTGAAAAGCAGCTGTACTGACCCTATCAGTCCAAAATTTACACTTTCAGTTAATGTCGGACGTATATTTCACCACTGGCATCTACAAATACGTAATGGAGCATGTCCAAGTGTCGGAACGTCCGATTTTCGTCTACCGCTTCGATCATTACCATTCCGAGAACCGCAATCGCAAGAAAATCGACGGCTCCACGCACGCCGACGACATTCCCTTTGTCGTCGGACGCTACGACATCAATGGCGACCAATTCTCCGCTCAAGATACGATAGTTTTGCATCAATTTTCGCGATTTGTCGGGAATTTTGTAAAATTCGGAAATCCAAATGGCTCTCCGCAAATTTATGGGGCACAAGAGTGGACGGCAGTGAGCAGAAATGGCGACAAATTGGACCATTTTGTCTATAATTACTACGCAAATGGAATGAGCGACAATTGGTTTGGTGGGAGGCACAAAAAATGGATCGAAATTCGAGAAAAATACGCAAAATCGACGGAATCGGTGAAAAATTCAATTTTTGTTCTCGTTTTAGCATGGTTTGTTGTTCATTTTTAATAAAAGTATCAACGTTTTTTTTAAACATAAGTTTGCTCCTCCAAAAGTGAAAAAGTTTTTAGTTGATGAGCAATGGTGGACCTTTCATTTGGGGCAGATTTCATTTGAGGCAGATTTTATTTGAGGCAGATTTCATTTGGGGCAGACTTCATTGGGCGCAGATTTCATTGGAGGCAGATGTCATTTGTGGCAGATTTCATTTGGGGCAGATATTATTTGGGGCAGATATTATTTGGGGCAGATATTATTTGGGGCAGATATTATTTGGGGCAGATATTATTTGAGGCTGATTTCATTTGGGGCAGACTTCATTGGACGCAGATTTCATTGGAGGCAGATGTCATTTGTGGCAGATTTCATTTGGGGCAGATATTCTTTGGGGCAGATATTATTTGGGGCAGATATTATTTGGGGCTATTGTCTATAAAACCTAAGCGGCTATTTGTCTATGAAGCCTAAAAATAGCTAGCCAAAAAATTACGATCTGCCCCAAATGAAATCTGCCCCAAATGAAGGGTAGCCACGTGGCGCAATTCTCTTTAGACCGAAATTTGGCAAAAATTTTAGATTTTTTTGCGAATTCTGGCATTAAAAGTTCGATATCTATTTTTACCATAGAGGCGTTAATCATGTAAAGCTTTTTAATTTATAATTCATTTATAAGATTATGCAATTTCCCCTGTTTCGCATGCTCTCTCTGCCACAAAGATTGTTGAATATCTCGGCTGTGTCTGCAAAGGGCTAGCAAAAATTTTTCGAAATTGATATGCGGCCTATATCCAAAGTGTGTGCCAAATTTAAAGAAAATCTGAGCATCGCACTTGGAGTATCTTACTTGGTTTTTAAGTTTGGGCCGAGTTTCCTCAAAGTCTGCTTAAAGGGATAGTACAGCTATTTTTGAATCGCGCTTTTTGCGGCGTGGAAACAAAATGTCCAAAAAGTTTCTTCGTCTACTGTACCAATAACAAAGGGAAAAAAGTAATGCTGACATTCTACATGCTTAATAATAATGTTTTCTGACAACTGCAGCCTCGGTACGACGTGATACTAGTATTTCCATCGAATGCTCTTTTTTCGCACCCCGCCAATTGTTTGTCGCGCACAGCCATTGCGCGACGCCGACCGCACCGTGCGAAAACATGTCCGCCTAGCAACCCACCGATTCGCACAGTGCAAATGGCTTTTTAAAAGTAAAGAGCCAAATGCATCGTGCATTTGCGACAAAAGGCGGAAAAACTGTACGCGCTTTCTGGAAATACCACGCAACAAGGTCCATCAGTCTGTCGGGAAAATAATGAGCACAACGTCGCTGCGCCGATCGCGTCGCTGAAGTGAAAAAAAATTTTGATTGTGCCGCGACACAATACATCTTCTCGGTGGCGATGCGGTTATTGCTACGACAAAGCGCTCATTATTTTCCCGATATAATGAATAGCTGCAGGGGTCGCAAAAGAAAGGTTAAATTTATTTACAAACTGTCAAATTCCCATTAGAAAATGTATACCAACCTTTCGCAGTCACTTATCCATATCTTTTATTATTTCCACAGGTCAAACAATTCGCAAAGCCCATCGAATTCCGCCCATAATCGATATACATACAGTACTCGTAAAAGACGGCCGAACTTAGGATCCATTGCATGTTGTCCGGGTTCGGACTAATCGTACGAATGTTGATAGTACGAGTCGTGTAGGACTCTCGGATAACATTATAATCTTCTAGATCGATTTGAAACCCGTCGCGCAAGATCCATGTAAAATTTTGAGCCATTTTGGTGCCAACATGGTAAACGAATCCCGAATCCTGTTTAAGCGACAAAATTTGGGTGTTTAGCAAGTGTGCCAACACATAATGCGGTGTGTAGAAGATGTCAGCTTCGGTGAGGCCAATCTACAATCATGGTCGTTTCGACGAGATTGAATACGATAGGCACAGTAATTGACAACAAAAATTGACGTGGCTTTTTCAATGATTTCCTATTTGGGAAGATAGACAGTATGAATTGGCTTTTCGCTCTGACAAAGTTCTCATTATTTTCCCCGACAGACCGATGCTATTGACTATGACTAGGTGGGGAAAGTAGACATGACTCTGGGTCCGGACCGGTCCGAAAATTGCGATCGAAAATTTGCTTGCCCGGAAGCTACGTCTAGAACAAAAAAAATCTTGACATGATTGCACAGTGCACAAAAGTTAAAGACGGTTTATGAGGAACCAAGCTGGTCCATGGGTAAGATGGGTTCCAAATTTTACAAGGAACACCAGGCGGGCCAAAACGTCTTGATACGTTTGTACACTTTGCCGTCGCAAGAAAAATTTGTCGCACGGCGACGAGTAAAATTCACGGTGCGCTACGACCACGCACAGTGAACTCCTTTGAAAAGGGCTATCAAATCCTATGTCGCGCATTAAAACTGCACAGTGCGTTTAACATTCGCACCGTGCCGATTGTTTGTCGAGCAAAGCCTCTAGGCGACGCCGACCGCACAGTGCAAACATTTTTTAACCCGAATAGCAATCTTGGCGGCGTCATCTTCCACTAACCCCGCCGGTAGCCTTAGTCGGTAATGTTTTCTTCTGACCCTCAACAATCTCCCACAGCTTACCCGAAAATTTTGGTTGACTTTGTAGTTCATAAATTCGACTTGCACTCCGTCAAACATAAATTCCAGACGATTTGTCAAGTCGAGTTTGTTGTATCTCCCGCAATCTTCCTTCACATGTGTGCCGAACGTAATTTGCCGGTTAGCGGGATGCGTACTGTAACCGATTGATAATATTGGTTCGGGTATTATCCCAGCTGTAAAAAGATCATTGACAAAGGACTCGTCGAACGATCGACGGCGAAGTCCAATTTTGTTGCTGAAAAACCGCTGTTTGTGTTCAGTAACGGGGAGTTCTGGCAAAATGGTGTTCAGAAACCTACGTAAATGTTGCTTCCACAGTTCCTGTTCTTTCATTTAGGCTTGTTACGAGGTTCAGTGCAAACCGCGTCTCTCCCAGCCCCATTTCCTCGTTGGAAGCACCGCCTTTGAAAGCGATCAAATCTTCGGCGTAGGCGCCGATCGACTCTCCATCGGCCGCCTTCCAATGCTGCGGTAAAATTTTGAATTTTGTGGAATTCATACGATACGCGTTTTCAGGAACATGACTTGTACATCTAAGTTCTCGAAGAACCTTGGATGTGCAACACAACGGGTTACAGTAGGCGCGACAGAACTGGGCTAAACGAAGCAATTTCAAAAACAGATTTGATTTGAATGGATTGTAACCAGGGGCGTAGCTGAGGAGTCGGTCTGGGGGGGGGGGGGCGGGGGGAGTTTTTGGGATAGTTGTTAAGCTGTCCCCAAATTTATACCATTCTGTCCCCAAATTATACCATTCTGTCCCCAAAGACCTGTCCCCAAAATATTCCTAATATATCCCCAAATACAAAAATTAGGCTAAGGGCATTATATTTTAGGATGGTAGTCCACCTGCGGCCGCTCCGGCCTAAAAATTTCGAATTCGAATATGTGGTGATTGCGCAATAAGCAAAATTTCAAAAATTTTTGGAAAATATCCGATAATCAAGGTCGCTGATTTCGAAAATCATATCCATTTTTCATAATTACTTCTTTTTTTTAAGTAGTACTGTAAAGTATAATAGTAATTTTTTGAGTTTTTTCAATGCATAGTCGATTTATAGGTAATCGAGGTGCTGATTTCGAAAATCATATCCATTTTTCATAAATACTACTTTTTTCCTTAAGCAGTACTTTAAAGTAGTCATTTTTTGATTTATTTGAGGACATATTAGGAATATTTTGGGGACAGCTTCCGAACTCCCATTTGGGGACAGGTCTTAGGGGACAGAATGGTATAATTTGGGGACAGAATGGTATAGACTTGGGGACAGAATGGTAGAGATTTGGGGACAGAATGGTATAGACTTGGGGACAGAATGGTAGAGATTTGGGGACAGCGATTTCGTTGTCCGAGTTTTTGGACCACCGGTAGCTAGCAAACTGTAAAAAAAAGTTCGCGGCCGCAAAAATTTGCCTTACTCCCCCTTACCCTCTTTTCATTTTTTTCGCCGATCCCGGCTGGGGGGGGGGGACCCTGATGTCCTCCCCCCCCCCCCCCCCCCCCTACGCCCCTGATTGTAACAAAACACACGTAAAGCAAACCATCTTACGAATATCACAGTATCGTTGGCAAGCGCCAAAGTCTTTCAAACAAAGGAAACCAGCCATCTCCAGGTCGGGCGAAGCGAATGAAAAAGTCGCTTGCATGGAAAAGTTCCTATTCCCGACGGAGAGTTCGTTATAGGTAAAGCCATTAAGATAGACATTGAAACTGTACGCCCGTGGCGTTACAGCTAGAGCGTTAGCTAGGGTTGCCAAAGCTGCCCAGAACACAATCGAATCCATGAAACAAAGAGTCCCGCTGATTTCGGGCGTAGTTGTGTGTGATAAGACGCTTATAACGCGTTTAATCGCGACACGTTCGAGTGCTCCGTCTGATCTATTTTTCTTGAGGAGAACCTTCCTATGTAGTAAGAAGTTGTAAACAATTGTATATGATAGAATACGGTGTCCCCCCTCCGTTTTCAGGGCATTATATGTTTTCGAATGTTTGCGTTAGGTAACAAAGCGACACTTGAAGAGTTTAATATCCAGCTTCTACAATGATTTTTGCGTAATACAATTTACAATAATTATCGCAATTTTTAGTTCAAGATAACGATTTTATCTATCCATTCTGTCCAGTATTTCCGCAGGTGAGACAATTTGCAAATCCCATAACATTTTTGCCATAGTCGATGTACATACAGTATTCCAAGAATACCGTCGAACCGAGGATCCATTGTAAATTGTCTGGATTGGGATGAATGGTTCGAATAATGATTGTACGACTAAGAAAATACTCTCGGACAACATTGTAATCTTCCAGGTCAATTTGAAAACTGTCGGGCAAGGTCCACGTGAAATTTTGCGCAACTTTGGCGTGAACGTAGTAAACTTGGTAATAATCATGCTTAGAAGAGATTATTCCGCTGTTAATTAGGTCGTTGAAAACTGAGCTTGATATGGAGAACATATCAGTTTCCGAGATCATCATCTAAATTATGATCATCAATAGGGAAACAATATCCGACCGAAAACCAGCCAAAGCATACCCGGTAGTCTTGCCTTGCCTTGTAGCTCATAAATTCAACGTCGACCCCATCGAACATGAACTCCACACGGTTTTTCAGGTCGATCGCATTGTATTTGCCGCAATGTTCCTTCACATGCCTACCAAAGGTTATGTCTCGAGTGGCCGGATGATAGCTGTACCCGACTGTCAAAATTGGCGCTGGTATTATGCCGGCGATAAAAAGGTCATTGACAAAGGACTCGTTGAATGCTCGACGGCGGAGTCCAATCTTGTTGCTGCAGAATGTACAATATACTTTTGCTGCAAAGGAACCCACGGATTTGTTACCTCCATTGTTTCCATTCTATCATTCAAACCCGTTATGAGGTTCAACGCAAACTTCGCTCCCGTCACTGTCATTTCACCGGACGAAACCCCATCCTTTAGTACGATCGCATCTTCCCCATAGAATCCAACCGATGCCCCGGTGACCGATTTCCACGGTTCGGGCAAAAATTTAAATTCCGTGGAGTTCAAAGGGTACGCGTTGGGAGGCCGATCATGTGTGCATCTTAATTCCCGCAGGGTCTTTGACGTGCAACACAGCGGATTGCAGTAGAGGCGGCAGAACTGCGCTAAACACAAACAGAGGACCATATCAATGACACCGCAAAAAAGCTGTCTGCTATTATATTTACGTCATAGTTTGGTAGGGGCCAATCACAACTTACGTAAGTCGCAGTATCCTTTACAATAAAAGTCTCGCAAGCAAAGAACCCGAGAACCTCCAGGTCCGGCGAGGCGAACGAGAACGTCACGCGAACAGAAAAGTTCATCGTTCCAATTAAGAATTCGTCGTAAGAAAATTTGTCGACAAAAACATTAAATCGATGGGCCTGCGGCAGAGCCCACGCCAAAGGCTTTGCCGCAATTATCATGGCCGGCCAAAGTCGAAACAAAACTGAACACATAGAACCAACGGCTTTCACGCGTTTTGATCATGCAGCGCGATAAGATGCTTATAGCGCCTTAAATGGTTGGAACAAAAATGCGCCAAAGCGGGGCGCATGTTTTACCGACTCTGTTCTTTGTTTTAAACGACTGTATTCCGCATTACAAAGAAGGAATGACATTGATAAACATGTGCTTGTCATGCGCTTTAGAATAAAAATTGGATATTTATTCGAAATTTTGCAGTTAAACCGCACATCCAGGAACATTTCCAATATGGTCGCAAAATGGCCCATTTGGATTGAAATGAGTGCCGGGGGCGCAATTTTTCAGAACCCATCTTCCGCTCGCGCACTGATAAAAGTTGGCGCAGTTCAGAGGATCTCGATGATATCCGGCGATCCCCGGATCTTCGCGGCAACCCGAACTTGGCGACCAATGTTGGTGTGGAGGGTTAGGGTATTGCGGGTTATACGGATCTTCTGGTTGCGATGGCGGAGGTGCAGGTTTTTTCGTTGTAGGAGGAGGAGGGTACTTGTAATCTAAAAATTTCATATAACAAATCTAATGATCTGCAGGTCCAACTGAGACATGTATTATTTGCAGACGAGAAACTATGGAAAACGAGGAGAGACGGCCAGACAAAACACTTTGAAAACAGTTCCATACCCGGATCGTAAATATTATCTCCATCATTTTCCGGGCACTTGTAAGTCGTCTCGCACTCCTTGACCTTTGGATGAAATCCTGAGCCTTTAGGGCATCTTCTCAACTCGAAATGACCGTTAATACATCGTTTGAACAAACTGCAGCTCTCCTTCAGCGCTTTGCTCTCTCCATCTTCGCATTCTCGCTCCGGGATCATTGGAATATCTGGGACAACATTTCACCTTACTAAAGTCTACTATAATATACCTGGACAAGGATTCCCGTGCTTATCGTAGACCTCTCCATTGATACAATCCGGCGCTGGTTTTGGCTGGCAACTGCCGACAAACTCTTTGGAGACACATTCTCCATCTTCTCCAAGAACCGAATCCTTGGGACAGCGGAACTCTACGGGAGTATTTCCCTTACAGTAAGTGAAATCCGGCTCACATGCGTCTGGAACAATATTCTTCCACGGGTTATTACTGAAAATCGCGTAATTTTTGTTGAAATTTCGCACAGTGGCGAATTAAAACAGCCGCTAAACTTACAGACAATCGAACTGAGGTGGGCATTGATCTTTCGCCGTCAATTTTCTGCATCCTTTATGCTCATGATCAAAAATGCTTCCAGTAGAACAGAATCCAAACGTAAGGTCGTTGCGTTTTTCACAAGTCACAAACCAATTGCGACAACGAATCGAATCCGGTTCGACTGCAAAGTCGCCGCTTCTCGAAAGGCCATGCCCATCATTGCTTTGCCCATTTTCCAGGCGGCACCACATCCGATTCAGAGTGGCTTGCACTGGGAAGAATATGGTAGCCTTGTCCTCACCGAATTTGCAGGGCGCTGGATCAGCGAAAACACAAGTTAAGGAGTTCGGGTCCACATGAAGACCTACAAATTTGCGGGGAAATATTCGAAAAACCACATCGTATTTGAAACACAACATCATGAATCATAAAAAAAGGCAAAAATACAAACGGGACAACATAAAACTATGTAGCGCACACGGTCGACAACATGTAAGAACAAAAAAGCCAGGCTTCAAAAATGACACGAAAAGCACGAATACACAATCAGAATTTCACAAAACACATGTTAACATATATATTTTTCCCGAAATAAATCAGCTCACAAAACAGACCGACGTCGTTTACCTATAGGACAGGCAAATGGGATGGCCGGAACCTCTCCGCCAGGAATACAGAGGATCGCTTGTTGCGCGCAGTCCGTCTCGGCGCCAAAGAAAACCGCCGGTATTTTGGTGTGCTTCTCGCAGAATCCGGTGGCCTGAAAACAACTTGAAAAACTCCAAAGATAACTGTATCGTGGTATAGGGAAAGAGCTCAAAATCGCGACATTCTTCGAATTTCGTTCCCTTGACTGGGCCATATTTTCGCAATCGCCAAATACGGTAGATGCCTTGCTATTTTCGACCAAAAAGCGGGAAACGCACGCTAAAAGAACGTCCTCTGCCTCTGGCAATTTCATTGCGCTACAAGTTACACTAAAACCCATAAGATGACCTTTTTGATTGCGGTCATTTCCCACCTTCAAACTCCCTCTTACCTGCGCCAATACGCCGGTCGCTGCATTCACCAGATTAACGCTCTGTTCGTGACAAGCTTTCCCCATTTTCTCCACACTCGTGCATCGATCGCCCAGGAAGACTTTTCCGTTCGAACAACTGCCCAGTCGTATTTTGATGCGATGATTTTCGTCGAATTGACAGCGAATAAAATACGGGGTACATTGTCCGAGCTGCAGGTCCGGATGGAGTTCGTTTTGCAGCGTATGAACGCAAATTTCCTCCAAACTGCGGCGCAAAATCAGCGGGCGCTTGGCAGCATTTTGGGCAATTATGCAAGTCAAAAAAAGCCAAATTACAGTAGGAAAAAGCATTTGGAACTCCAAAAAATACAAAAAATTTCTTGGAATTTAAAAATTAGAAAAATTTGCTAACGGCTTAAATAGTAATGACTAAAACGACTAAATAGTAATGAATAATTGTCCGTCAGAGGGGAAAGATTACAATTCTGGAACGCTTAATGACCCGAGTCTTAATCACAGCCTCAAGGCATTTTTTGGAAGCTGGTGACCTTATCATGAATTTTTTTTGCGTTTTTGACTTTGAAGAGGATATGATGATGTATTTGGCAACTAAAAGTGATTCGGATACCTTATAAAAGTCCGACGGGCGACGTTTTATGAGACTTGGCACAAAATGGCTTTAAAATTTTCTAAGAAATTTTTTTAGGTCGACTTTTTGGCACAAAAAAATGAATGCCTGATCGAACTCCCAAAGGCAGAACCCCCAAAGATTGGACCCCCAAAGCCTGTTTGAGGGAACGCCCAAAGATTAAACCCCTAAACATTGCAGTGATGGCTCTAGGTGAAAAGCTTAGCCGACTGGTAAAAAGGGTTCGTCAAGTGGTAAAAGTGTGGCCAAGTGGGAAAAAGTGTTGGACACCTTGTCGTGGTGAGGAGCCTGCGCTTATATAACTTACCTGAGAGTCAGCACTAATTTCTACAACACTTTTTTCTTACTTGGCCAAGCTTTTTTCCCACTTGGCCACATTTTTTCCCACTTGGCCACACTTTTTGCATTTGGGGTCCAAGCAAAAAATGAATTTATTTCGCAAAAAAATCCGCAGAGATATGACCTAAAAACGTTTTTTCTCCGAACGTTTCCCTCTACTCTCCACAGTCAAAAGTTGGCAACAACTGTGGAAAGTAACAAATGACGACGGTTGGAGAAGAAACGTTTTTTAAGTCATATATCTCTGCAAATTTTGTGCGGAATAAATTGATTTTTTGTAGAAACACTGCACTTCTGACTTTGCGAAGAATACCAAACTCAACTCCGAAATCCAAATCTTAGATAAATTCCGTCATATTTTTGTGCCAAAAAGTCATAATACCAACCAACATCTCCCGTATTTAACTCCAAAATTACTTAAATTATTCTTTTCCTTCCTTTATCAGTTTATAAGTAGTTAATTCAAGTTAAAAATACACAAATAGCAACAATATTACCACAATGAAGCTAAAAACAGAGTCAAAAGATCGACTTTTCAAAATACAACCGACTAAAATTTAAGTTCTAGACTAAATATCTGTTCGTGAAGACCTTGTCACACAAAAAAATAAATGTTTCAAAAGCCCGAAACAAAATAACAATTTGGAAAAACTCGTTTTGAATAAAAAAATACGCCTTTTTCATTATATCGAATGATTTTTGTATTACGCCATATTTACAGGTATGTTTTCGGGGTTGGAAATGCAGTTGCCATAGCTTATACCGAGAATTCGAAGGCCTTTTCGCTGATGAACGGTGCCGCCAGCGGGTTGAACCAGTGTATCGAGAATGGGCCGCCAAAGACCACCTAAAATCGGCAATTTTTTATATTTTTCGAATATTTGTCACAACTTTCGAATCATTTATGACATTTCTCGGAATTTAAGACTTTACAAAATAAAATGGGTTACTCAAACTCCATCAATGTCCTTATTTTTAGAGCTTTTCCTCGAAGTTTTATATTACACTTGACAAGAGTGTTAAAAATTTCTTTGTATTTTCGGTTTTTTCCTGTATTTCCTTTTCATTACAAGGCCAAAAATCTACATGCCGTATTTTAAAACTGTTTAATCAGCTCTCTGTTTCCATTTAGCTACCAATCCCCAAAAAACTTCAATTTTGGATTCTATCCCAATAATCTCAAAAAAATTATGTTAATTTCCAACTTCACCCCTCATGTTCCGCTCTATACGGTCCCTAACTTCACACTCTGTAGTTTCACCTCTTCAGTAAACCTATTTTCAGCTCCAGACGCCATTAAATGAGAGCGCCTTCATCAAAATCTCTAATCTCATGATTATAACCATAAAACCGCCCATAAAAGAGAAAAAATGTGGACGAATGAGGTTATAATCGTCTAATACCGAGTACGCTCGCCGTTCGCATTACTCAGTTATGTCCCACCATTAAAAAAATTAAAGTTTTCGCACGGTGCGGATCTTTTACTGCACTGTGCGAAAACAAGAACTTATCAATTGTCTTTTTTCAAGTTGTCAATTGACTTTTAAAACTATTAACCAGTCTGTTTACGCCTAAGAGAGCAATAAACAAAAGTATTCTGTGAAAAAAAAATCTGTCGATGTTTTTGAAAGTCAAGTACAATATCGAAAAATGTATTTTCTTCCCTTAATAGCTTCTTTACACCTTATACCCTCTTTTTGAGCCAAACAATCTAAAGAAAACCTGTATTTTCCCAAAAATTTATCTTAAACTTGCCCAAATTACCCAAAACCCCCAAATTTTTTCCTAAAAATCAAAGAACATTAATTTAAAAACCTTACCTGCATATTCTTCATACCACTTTGCGTCTTATGATTCTCCTTTCTTAGACTCTCAATTCCCGTTTGATCCGAGCAAATCGCCGAAAGCTGAGTTCCAAACATGACCAAGGTGAATATCGCGAATAAGATGGTCTCAAACAATAGGAAAATTAACATTATCGTAGTCGCCGGGCCACTAAAGTAGCTGCAGCCCCGGAAGTCAGTGTTTACGCATGTGACGAACTGAGAAATTGTCCATCCAAGTGCGTGAATCGACATTAGCGCTATGTAGAGCTAAAATAATATGGAAAACATATTTTTAATAAATTCAAACTTCAAAGTTGCCCGTATCTCATTTCTAAAAGCCAAAACAATATAAACTGAAAACACTCACGGTAAATAGAACGAAATACTTCTGATTCGACTCTCCGACACAATTATTGACCCACGGACAATGATGGTCCATTCTGCGAATGCACCGGTCGCAAATACTACAATGATGAGCTCGATCTGGCTTTACCGAGGCGCATCTGAAAGAATTTGAAGGTCCAGAAAAAATTATATTATACATGTCTAGTGTAATATAAAAATATTTTCAAAACTTAATCCAAATGCCTTAAAATCATTAAAAAATATCAAAAAACGCGTAATTTACTCTTCCTTCGTCAGTCCGACAAGATTATTTACCTAGTGCAATATATTTTTTTCCTGAAAAATAAACCTCATGTTCTCAAAATCTTTCTACTAGTCGAAAGAACCTCAAAACACCCATTTTCAGCCATCAAGCCAGACAAAACCTACGAGTTTCGCCAAACTTCACTTAGTGTAATACCCAAAATCTCTCGAAATCCCTACAAACAAAAAGAAAAAACAATCTCAAAATCATACCGATGGCATTTATAAATTGGGGCACCGCGATCTCGCTCGGCTTGGAGTCTGTTAAAATAATCTTCTGTTAAATTTCCTTTAGGGACAGCACCCGGGTCCGTGGTCATTGTCCGGAAATGCGAAATGAACGCCAATATCGCAAATGTTTGGAAGAGAATGAAATTGGCTCCTTGTATGAACGGTCGGACTGATGCTGTCGACATGAAGATGAAAAACACGCAGAACTCACCATAACCCATTAGGAACCTGAAGGAGAAGGTAAATTATTGCGATAAAATCGCCTCTATGTAATAAAAATGAAGCCCGCCCAATCAATAAACGTGTTTAACACAAAATTGTCAGTTCAGCTAAAGCAATTTAGATCTTTTCATATTATCCATCACCAATCTGACAGTGAAGAAAAAAGTGGCTAAATTTAGGCGTCAAGAATAACATAAACGCCCGGTTTCTATCTTAAAAGATGCGATATTGACAAGAGAACCTAGTAAAACAAGTTTCTATTAATTCCGAAGCATTCCTCTGCGAAAAACTAAATTCTTTGATATTATCCATCAGATCACGTGGCTCTGACCGGAAAAACCGATTTTTTAAGTGCTGAAACAATATGTACTGCTAGTCAACGATTTTTAATAGCTGAAGCATCAATTATTCTCGCTAAATCACAAGGGTTCGAAAAGCCATCACCTATTTCCTCCCCGTATCACTCAAAACTCTAATATTACACTTGACATTAATTTCTTCTCAAAAATTCTCCTAAATTTAGTCAAAATTTCCCAAACTTTTCATCTGTGCCCAGCTGGAATTACTAATTCACACACTACTCAAAAGTTCCGCTTCCCGAAAGGGAAGTATGGCCCGATATTATTCATCGAAACCGCACCTAAAAACGGAAAATCAATAGAAAAGCGAACTCACCAGGTAAATGCGGCACAAAACAGCCCGCAAATGTCCTTGTTGCACCATTTCTGTCCGCAACAATGGTTGCGACCTTCGTAGACCGTCTGGGATGCCGTGGTTCGGCCCCAGCGGCAGAAAAATACTCGCATTTATCCGGGAATAGACAATTTCTTCAAGTTGTCTTCCACTATTGTTAAGTATAATATCAAATACTCAGTTTGAACGAGGCTTACGGCTAATTAGAGGTTATGACCAAGCAAGGAGAACCTTTCCAAGCCAACACCTCCGACTTTTGGCGAAAAAATAAAATTTATTTCGGAAAGCCCGGGCGCAGCTCGCTTGCAACCTGCGTACGATGTTTTATACGATAAATCGAAATATTCCACGATCTTTTCGGCCGAGAGAGTACGCGTTACGGGGAAAGTGGTCAGAGAGAAAAAACATTTTTTGGCCGTATTTTCACCAATTTTGAGTTAAAAAAATTAATTTTTTTGTGGTTTCATCTCTAAATTTGTGGCAATTTTTATCGTATCAAGGCTTGAGAATCTTGACAAGTCTTTCCACCGTGCGTTGCGACATGTCACATCCTCGCTAACGGCGACGAGGAAAAATGCACTGTCCGCGCCAACAACGCACAACAGACTCTCCGAAAAGCGCAGTCGTCGCTTATGTCGCGTGATGGAACTGCACAGTGCGCTTTTCATTCGCACCGTGCCGATTGTTTGCCGTGCCGAGCCACTTTGCACACTGTGCAGTTTCCTCGCGCGACAAAAGCGGCGATAACACTTTCCAGAAAGATCATTTTGCACTGTGCGTGGTTGGGGTGCACTGTGCATTTTGCCCCGTGGACATTTGGAGAGATGCGACATACCGCGAGAAGGGCTCCGCACAGTGCAAAGACATGTCTAGTCATGGCTCCCGATCCAGGACAGGCTGTCAATATCAATTCACCCGGCAAATATGACATTACTAAGAAAAAATCGCGCCGAAAAAAATTCGTCGCGCGCGACGTTAATGCAAAAAACAACTGTGCTAAACTTTGTTTTGCTAAATTTCACAAAATTTTTTTTATCTGAGGGCATCTTAGACTTGGCTTCGGCTTGCTTTGGCCCGGCCCGGCTCGTCGATAGCAATTCTCCCGGCAAATGTAATATTACTAAGATAGGATGAAAAAATAGTTAGAAAAGTGTCGCAAACCTTTTGAAAATGATTGTATATAGTTGTGTGTAATTTCTCTGCCTGTATGATGGGGTTTTGACACTCTATTTTTGTTTTTTACCCCAATCTTTGCTTCCAGACTCTGAATTTTATTTATTACGGGCTAATTATGGGCCGGGGCGGTTTCACATTTGCTTTGGCCTGCCCGGTAGCCATGTCTAGACATGTCAAGAGACTTTTTGACTCTACAAAGATTTGATTTTGATTTTTTTTCATTTTTTTTCAAATTGCAGAAGACCTTTTAATGTTTCGAACCCTTCTTCTTCCTTCTCCTTCTTTTGTTTATTGAAAACACTTTCGGGAGCAACATTTCGTCGTGTCTAAGCCCTTGAGTGCATCAGAATGACGTGCTTCCGACATTTCTAGCGATAATTTATTGGGTCGTTTCTTACAACTAGCTGTCGACTATGTGGAAAACAAAACATATGCAAATTTAAAAAATTAAAACTTTAAATAATTTTCTGGAACAAATCAAGTTGAAATTGCGGATAAGAAGGTCTTGAAGAGCATTAAAAACAAAGTCGAAGATACGGTAATCGACAATAGGGAAAGAGTAGACCAATACCAATTTTTCATACCATTTACAGCCTTCTTACTGCCGTTGCAACCACTTGCAAGTCCGCTTTTCATCCGCTCATCCACTGTGCAAATCATTTCACGTGCTCGTGGCCAGGCATGTGGCCCAATCAGACGATAGGAGTAGGGTAAATCGGGGCAAAATACGAGGCGATACGCCAAATAGGGGTCCGAGAACAATGTCTTGAAGGGACTGGCGTAACAGCCGATCAATTGCCCCATTTCCCGCATGTAATCAATGTACGAGACCTTCGTGTAGCTCGCACGCGCATCCAAATACAGCGCTCGTCGAAGGCGTCGGTCGTGCTCAACCTCCGAAGTCATCGTATCTTTGGAGGGAAGGCGAATGTTCCCCGCATTCACTTCGAAGAACACTCGCGACTGCATCTCCATCGCACACATAATCGCGCCACTTAGCTGGAAAATTGATTTATTCATGAAAATATATTCGCTATAGGAAGGTTTCGCTATAGGCGCGCCAAAAAACACGTCTTTGCACGGTGCGGTCGGCGTCGCGAAGGGGCTTAGCGCGACAAGCAATCTGCACGGTGCAAATGAAAAGCGCACTGTGCAGTTTCATTCGCACGATATAAGCTTTGATACATACTACTATAATAGTATTTTCACCAGTAGTATCATGTCTTAGTATCTTCACAAAGTGCATGGACATTTTGTCGCCTTACGCACCGTGCACAGAAAAACCCCATTTTGCACGGTGCACTTGACTTTTCTTTCGTTTTTGCACCGTGCATCGGCAATCGCTGCGACGTAAGCAAGTTTCAACTTTGTCGCAGCGTCGGCGCCCGGAATTTTGCACAGTGCAAAGGGCATTTTTGAGGTTTGCACTGTGCGAAAACAAAAGCTCACTTTGCACTGTGCAATTTGTTGCTTTTTGCACCGTGCAATAGGCTTTTTTCTGCTGTCTCTCGCACTTTGACTTTTTTCGCACAGTGCAAACGCCAAAAATCACTGAAGCGACTTTGCGGATGGACTGGTAAGCAATTCGTTAACGCACTGTGCGTAGTCGGGGTGCACCGAGCATTTTACTCGTCGCTGCGCGACAAGGTTTTCGCGCATCAACTCTTTCCGCTTTTAATCGCTGCCGCACAGTGCATTTCGCTGTTTTTCCGTATTTGTCGCTCACGCACAGTGCGTTTAGTTGCTTTTCGCACAGTGCAAACTTGAAAAAGCCGTCTGCACAATGCAGATACAAGTACTTTTGAATTGCGCTTTTTACGGCGTGTGAAACGAAATGTCAAAAAAGTTTTTTTATGCCCTGCAGCGAAAACAAAGGCGGCAGAGTTGCAAACACTAAAATAATTATTAGTAAGCATGTAGAATGTCACCATTATTTTTTTTCGTTGTTATTGGCAGACATGGCAAAACGGGCCGGGCCCGGTGCCCTTCGGGCCCCGGCCCGGCCCGTTTAAAGTTGGGCCCGGCCCGGCCTTTTCAAAATTTCCAAAGCCCGGCCCGGCCCGGCCCGGGGTACCTTGGCCCGGCCCGGCCGGCCCCGGCCTTTTTTTTTGTTTGAAGGTTTCACTTTAAACTAACATCATGACGTTGTTCGCAGTACTCGAATTAGTCCAAAAACGTTTTAAAATTAAAAATCGATCAACCTATACCCAAGATATTGTTGATTTTTTTTTGATATTATCCATGATTTGTCTTTCGGCGAAAAAGATGTTCAGATATTGGAAATATATGCAAAAAGTTGAAAAGCATCAAAATTTGAAGATTCGGAAATGATAATCAGAACCTGAAATTTTTTTGTCCCAATTTTGGTTTATTTGATTTTTTTAAAGGTCGAAAAATCGAACCACAGGTATTCATGTCATAAGAGTGAATAAAATACTTCAGATGGGCTGCTCGATTGTCAAATCCATCGTCGAAATCCTTGAGAAAAGAAGAGAAACTTTAAACAACGTAGTCAAAAATTTTTTTTGAGAAAAAATTACAACAAAATGCAAAAAAAATTGGCACCTAAATTTTTCGTTGCAAGACAAAATTTTTTTTTGAAAAAAGGGGCCGGGCCGAGGGGGCCAAAAAAAAGATAGGCCCTCGGCCCGGCCCGTTTAAAGTTGGGCCCGGCCCGGCCCTTTTCAAAATTTCCAAAGCCCGGCCCGGCCCCCTTGCCATGTCTGGTTATTGGTACAGTGGACGAAGGATGGACATTTCGTTTCCACGCCGTAAAAAGCGCGATCCAAAAGTAGATGTACTGTCTCTTTAGTAGGAGAAGTACCCAAAGTGCAAAGCATATTTTCTCTAAATTTGGCACAAACGTCGGGCCTAGGTCACATATGAATTCTTAAAAATTTTAGCTCGCGCTTTCAAAGGACAGGCCGAATATTCAACAATCTTTGCATCCGAGAGAGTACGCAAAACGCGGAGAGCGGTCAAAGAAAAAAACATGTCGCGGTCCGCAATCTTGATGCAGAGTGCGGTCCGCAACGAAAGGTCTTGGCGCTTGCAATCACCGCGAAACCGCTCCTCACCTGCAGCATTCCGATCACGGCCAGAGTGTGGCCCTTTTTCGAGTCCGTCAAAGTCAAGGGGAACATGTTCTTATAGAGTCCGAGTTCGTCATCCTTGGTCGCGATGATCTTCCCGTTCTCCAAATAATCGAAGGAATAACTGAATCCGGTCGCCATCACAACGTCATCGATCTCTTCGCTGGAACCGTCAACGAATTGCACCGCAGTTTCGGTGAACGACTTTATCGCCGGCTTCAGTGCGACTTGCCCGGCCGCCAGCCGGAGTTGCAGCTCATCGCAGATCTGGAAAATAAAATAAAGTCAAATTTTAATTGTTTTCCTTATGCAAATCTGGATGGGCATCAAGATCAAAGTATTTTTAAATTTCAACGGCGTTTTGCAGAAACTGCCGAAATTTCGGGGCCAAAATCCTTTGAAATTTTATTTTTTCGCCAAAAAAGTCATGTTTTTTACAAGTAGCCATCTAAAGATCTCGGTAATAACCTAGAAAAAAATTTTTTTAAAATTTTTTCCAAAATTGGATACTTTTTGATCGCATTTTTCGGAATAAAATTCGACTTTGAGCTTTTGATATCTTCAAAAAAATTTCTCATTAACCTATGACAAAATTCATCATAGTCTGGTTTAAAATCTATTTTAAGCAGATTCTAATACCTTTTGATACTTTTGGATCGCATTTTATAAAACAAAATTTAATTTTTGGACACTTTTCAAGCCCAAATTCCCCTACCAAGATAGGATTCTGATTGTAAGCGCGATGTTCCGGCTTCAGTCCGAAAATTCGCTGGTCGAAACACCTTCTGAAGACTCTCTCCATGACAAAGGCATGGAATTCTCTGCCCAAGACCTTCTTCATGTAATCCATGATGCGGCGATTGCTGAAAAAGTCGTTCGGCGTTCCGTCGATGGTCCGATGCAGGATCCAGGCGCCGCGACGAGTGCTGAGAAGGCATTTCTTGGCCACTTGGCCAACCTCCGAAGCGGCGTCGGTGCCGGAATTCCCGAGGCCAACAATGAGGACACGTTTGTTGGCGAATTTCGAGGCGTCCTGCAAAATGCGTCGCAGTTAGGGTCAAAGCTCTGCACAACGAATGGCAGGGCCCAAAAAACTTTTTTTTGTTATAGAAAGGTTTTGCTATGCAAAAGTATAATTTTGGGCTAACGTTTGCTTTCCAAATCTCTGCAACCGTCTGTTATAAAAAGGTTTTGTTGTAGAGAGGTGCCGACTATAGTTAAAGCGCCAAAAGTTAAAGGCTCGGGAGCCATGTCTAGTTGTGGGAAATACGCTGAGACATATGTACTACAAATTGCAAGGGACCAAATAATTTTTTTTGTTATAGAGAGAAAAAAGTGGCTAAAAGACGTAGTTGAAGAATATCGCCGAAGGAAATGGTATTATGCGGCAAGGTTGGGAGGCCTAGACTCCGAGAGATGGGAGAAGAGACTTTTGACGTGCAGACCACCGTCAACGCGGCCACTTGGTCGACCACGACGACGATGGGAAGACCCTATTCGGAAAGTTGCAGGACCAGGGTGGATGGACATGATAACAACAACTGAATGGACTCGCCGGTTTACGCTATTCTCCTCAATATAATTTCCTTGAGTGATATAAGAATAAATAAATGAAATGAAATGAAAATAGAGAGGATGTGCTTTACAGAGGTTTATTTTTCCCTAAAATTGATTTTTGAGACGCTCGAAAATGTTCGTTATACACAGGTTTTGTTGTGCAGCGGGGTTTAAAAGCCCAGAACAGCTACTTTTGAATTGCGCGTTCTACGGCGTGGAAACGAAATGGCAACCCGACCAATTTCCGGGCTCCATTCGACGATTCGACCACTTTTTATCGATTGAAATCAACGAAATGTCAAAAAGAAATTTTTTATGGGGTTTTTCGGTCGAAAAATATTTTTCTCGAAATTATTTTATTTCTTTTCTAAATTGTGACATTTCGTTTGGACGAAACTCAAAAGTGGGCGGGAAACATTTTTCTTCTATTTCGGGTTGCCGTGCGGCGTGGGAAACGAAATGTCAAAAAAGTTTTTTTTATGCCCTGCAGCGAAAACAAAGGCGGCAGAGGTGCAAGCAGTAAAATAATTATTCGTAAGCATGTAGAATGTCACCATTATTCTTTTTCGTTGTTATTGGTACAGTAGACGAAGAAACTTTTTGGACATTTCGTTTCGACGTCGTAAAAAGCGCAATTCAAAAGTAACTGTTCTAGCCCTTTGAACTGCAGCACAACAAAACCTGTGTATAACGAACATTTTCGTCTCAAAAATCAATTTTAGGGAAAAATAAACCTCTGCAAAGCACATCCTCTCTATAACAAAAAAAAATTATTTGGTCCCTTGCAATTTGTTGTACAGATGTCTCAGTGTATTTCCCACAATTAGACATGGCTCCCGAGCCGGGCCGGACTGAAAATCGCGGCCCGCGGGCCAGGCCTTTCTAAATTTTCTTTTGCCCGACCCGACGATATCAATTCGCCCGGCAAATATAACATTACTAAGATAGGATGAAAAAAATAGTTAGAAAAGTGTTGTAAACGTTTTGAAAATGGTCGTATATAGTTGTGTGTAGTTTCTCTGCCTGTATGATGGGGTTTTGACACTCTATTTTTGTTTGCTACCCCAATTTTCGCTTACAGACTCACAATTTTAGTTATTACGGGCCGAATCCGAGCCGGGGCCGTTTCAAATTTGCTTTGGCCCGGCCCGGGAGCCATGTCTAGTTGAGACCCACGTATCTTTTTCCTTTTTCATTGCTTCTATAGTCAAATTCAAAACATTTCCAGGCGTTCCACTCCCTTCCCGCCCACAAACATTTCTTCGAAGCGTCTAGTTCGGAGAGCGTTTTATCGAATGTCGTCGTTTCGAACCACTACTACTTTGACGTGCCCTGTTCAGTCTTCATTCCCCCACCATTTTTATGCCAACAATTTTTTTTCAGGTAACCAAAGCGTTCCTCCCGCGAATGCTGGAGAACGACAAAGGTCATGTTGTGACCATGGCCAGAAACTTCAAAAGTGCGTAATCTTTTTCTCGCGGGCCGCACAGTGCACACTTTTCACGTTGCACTGTACAATCGAAATATCGCCGCAACGCAAGCTTTTTTTTCAACCGCGTCATACGTCGAATCGAGAAGAGAACTCTTCAAATTGGCTTTTCGTCCAAAGATTTATCAAAAAAATTTTTTTGTAAATTTTTCAGATTTTTCCTTCTTCTGGGCCGGCCCGTTTCAAATTTGCTGCGGCCTGGGAGCCATGCCTACTCACAACGAAGAATCATAAAACGCACCTTGAATTGCTTCGAATGAATGATGGTTCCTTTGAAGCTCTTCTGCCCCGGGTATTCCCTCGGCATGAACGGAATGGATTGGCGTCCAGTGCAGATCAGCACCGCTTGGAAGACCTCAATACTTTTGTTTTCATTCCTGAAAATTTGATTCCCCGTTAAATGGACGGTACAAGTCAATCCAGCGTAGTTGAGGCTATTTCCTGACCAAGATTCAATCGATGTGGCGTTTCGTCACTAAATAACGGAACTTTCGAGAGGAATCTTTGGCTGTTTCCCTTGGCTAGCCGCGACAAACCCTTGCGCTCTGTCAGAAACGAATCCAAAAAAAATTTCTTGATTTTTTGAGACCAATTTTTGTCTGCGAAAATTCTTCCCAAAGAACTTTTATATCAAAAATTTGGTTGTCAACCGATAGTATGCGGACGAAACGTCTAAACGGTCCGGGAAATGCGCTGGATTCACGTGCAGTACAGCTACTTTTCAATCGCTCTTTTTACGGCGTCGAAACGAAATGTCAAAAAAGTTTCGATGTCTAGTGTACCAATTACAACGGAAAAAATAATGGTAACCTTCTACATGCTTATTAGTAATAATATTTTTTAGGATTTATTGAAAAGTGTCACATGTGGAATGTATTTCTAACGACAAACAGGTGTTGTTCTCAGCAGCGCGGGAAACATTGAAGAAATCTCGGCACTAAAAGCAATCAAACTGCCAAAAAAGGCGATCGTGTCGGGCTCTTTACACACTGGAGCCGGGGCCCGATAGTTTTACTCAAAAGGGACAGTACAATTACTTTTGAACTGCGCTTTTCACGACGTCGAAACGAAATGTCCAAAAAGTTTCTTCGTCTACTGTACCAATAACAACGGAAAAAAAGTAACGGTGACATTCTACATGCTTACTAAAACTTATTTTACCATTTGCAACTCTGCCGCCTTTGTTTTCGCTGCAGGACATAAAAAAACTTTTTTGACATTTCGTTTCACACGCCGTAAAACGCGCAATTCAAATTTTTTCTGTTCTGTCCCCTTAAATTACATAGTTGGTAGCTTACCCATCCTCATACTCGACGAGCCATTCGCCGCTTTCCTCAAAATCTTGCGCTCTCTCGACTCGAACTACCCGATGATTGAAGCGACAATGCTTGATCAAGTCGTGATGGTGCGCATAGTCTTGGAGATATTGATGCATTCCTATAAACAATTTTTTATTCGGTTTCGCTATCAGATTTATTCTTTTTTTTGGCATTTTTGAGGTCCTAGAGTATTAGTCGAAAAGCCTTGGCATGTCTGCACCGTGCGGAGAGTTTGTCGCGACATGGCTCCCGGGCCGGACCAAAGCAAACGGCCCGGACCAAACAATTGAAAAGATCAAAAAAAAGATCTTTGTAGAGTCAAAAAGTCTCTTGAAATGTCTAGACATGGCTCGCGGGCAGGCCAACGCAAATTGGAAACGGCCCGGCCCAGAATCGACCCGTAATAACTAAAATTTAGTGTCTGGAAGCGATAATTGGGGTAGCAAACAAAAATAGAGTGTCAAAACCCCATCGTACAGGCAGAGAAATTACATACAACTAGATACGATCATTTCCAAAAGGTTTACAACACTTTTCTAACTATTTTTTCATCCTATCTTCTGTATTTGTTAGTAATGTTCTATTTGCCGGGCGAATTGATATCGATGGGCCAAAGCAAATTCGAAACGGTTCGGCCCGGGAGCCATGTCTAGTCGCGATTTGTCGCATTGCTTCAAACGGCGACGAAGTAAAACGCACAGTGCGCCCCGACCACGCACAGTGCAAAACAATCTTTCTGGAAAGTGCAATCGCCGCTTTTGTCGCGCGACCAAAACCGCACAGTGCGCTTTTCATTTGCACTGTGCAGATTGCTTGTCGCGCAAGGGCATTTCGCTATGATCATTGCACGGTGCAAAGCAATGTCGAGACTTTTTGTTTTTGCACAGTGCAAATGGCCTTTTCAAAGTTTGCACTGTGCAAAAAAGGCAAACTGCACGGTGCATGAGCTAAAAAGAGGGGGGGGGGGGGGGGGGGGGGGGGAGGGGGGGGGGGGAAAATCAACACGCTTGCGTAGTATGATATTGGCGTTATAGAACCTACGTTTATTCGTCATGAACCAGGGAGTATCGGCGGGCGGTGGGAAATCGGAATAGGCGCTCATCTCCTTGGACGTGTTCATGATCGTCTTCTTCATCACACAAGAGACTGGAAAAGGTCGAAGCATTGAAATCCAAACTGCATTTCACTTACATTCAGTCTCCTCTTCTTGATAATACCATAATCCGCCGACATTGTCCCTCAATTCGAAAATTACCGGCTCATATCCGTAGGCTTTGGCCCATCTGAGAAATAAAATTATTTTTAATCAAGTAAACCGCATTTTTTTTTGATTTTTTGCCTACCTAGCACTTGGCAGGCCCGACACTCCCGCCCCAATTATTGCACAGCGTTTTCGCTCAACCACCACCGGCATTGTCCGCGAATGTCAACCTCAAATCGACATGATCAGGATTTTTATGGCAATTTTAGCTCCCGCTTTACAGGGAAAGCCGAGATATTCTTTTAGGGCGAGACAGTACGCGAATTGCGGAGAGCGTTCAAAGAAAAAAAGTTTTTGGCCATTTCTTTGCCAATTTGAAGCGAAAAAAAGTTGATTTTTTATGAAAACATTGCCCTTTACGGTAGAAATAGGTATGGAACTTTTAATGATAAAATTCGCAAAAAAGCGCAACATTTTTTCCAATTTTCAGATAAAAAATCGCTAAAAATCAACCTTTTTTATGCGAAATTGGCAGCAATCTGACCAATAAGCATTTTTCTTCTCTGGCCACTCTCCGCGTTTCGTGTACTCTCTCGCCGGCAAAGATTGTTAAATATCTCGGCTATCCCTGTAATGCGGGAGCTAAAGCTATTAGGAATTGATATGTGGCCACAACCAACGTGTGTACAAAATTTAGAGAAAATCTGTCGAAGAGCTTCTCTTGTAAACCTCGAAATTCGAAATTCATAACAGTTGCATAGTGCGCTGTCGCGTGAAAAATTTTGCGCACGGCGACGAGTAAAATGCACGGTGCGTGCTAACCACGCACAGTGCGAAATGAATTCTTTTGAAAAAGACGATAAAACGCTTATATCGCGCGAATGTATTATAACTGCACCGTGCACGTCAAATCGAAAAAGCAAAAGAGTTTCTTTCCTTGTAAATAATCATCAAATTGAAGCTGTGGTGATTTACATGGCCAGTAAAGCTACTTTTGAATTGCGCGTTTTACGGCGCGTGAAACGAAGTGTCAAAAGAAGCTTTTTACGTCCTGCAGCAAAAAAAAGGCGGCAGAGTTACAAACAGTAAAATAATTATTAGTAAGCATGTAGAATGTCACCATTATTTTTTTCCGTTCTTATTGGTACAGTAGAGGAAGAAACTTTTTGGACATTTCGTTTTCACGCCGTAAAAAGCCCGATGCAAAAGTAGCTGTACTGCACGTCAAATCGAAAGCCAAGAGAGAGGGAAGTTTTTATGTTGGCGATTTGTCTTTGCACTTCGCAGCACGTGCGAAAAATTATTTTCTTAGCTGCCGCCGTTTTGCTTGATTTACGTTTAAAGCCAGTATTTGACGGAAAACGGCGAAATAACTTCCAAAACATAAGAAAATAATATTTTTCCAACAATTTGCGATACTTTTCAGCAAATTCTAACAAGAAATCGCAAATTTAGATACCCAAAAAATTAATTTTCTTTGATGTTGCGAAGTGTCAAAGACGAATCGCCAACTTGAAGACTTGCCCTTTTGATTTCACGTGCAGTGCGCTTTTAATTCGCACCGTGCTGACTGTTCGTCACGTAAAGTCACGACGTCAACCGCGTCGCCATGTCAAGGCTGTTTGACCCGCCTTGCACCGTAATCCCTCCCTCTATATTTACACATGGGCCCAAAACGGGCAACCGCCGTTCCTTTGTTTATTTCCTGCGGCAACGTTTTGACAACATACTCTATTATTGCGTAACGCCCCCCTTAAAAGGGCGCTCTTCAAAAGCAACAAAGTGGGCGGAGCGCCGCAAGTTCGACCTAATGTGTGGAACAATGTGCCCTGAGGGTCACTTGTTCGTAAAGGTTCTCGGAATGCACGAATCCCCAAATTCGGAGCGTCGGGAAAAGTTTGGTGCCACTTTCGGCCCCTACAACAATATATATCGGAACAAAAGGCTTCATAAATTTTTCAAAAACGTCCGAAAAAATTTGTAGAAACGCGAAAATTCGTTACGAATTGTAGTGGACATACGAGTGACCATGGAAATCTTGTCACCTTCGAATTTTGTATAGCGTTATGTTTATGAAAATGGGAAAAAAAAGAGTATACAACTTTTTTTTTGTTTTTTTGTCGAAAAAAATTTTTTGTTGAGAGATTTGAAAAAAAATCGATTTTCTAACACTTACATTGCTCACAGTGTATCAAAGGGACACACGTCAAATCAAAAAAAGCAAAGGAGTTTTCTCTGACCGCTCTCTGCGCTTCGCGTACTCTCTCGGCAGCAAAGTTTGTCGAATATCTCAGCTCTCGCTGGAAAGCACAAGCTAAAAATTTAAGGAATTGATACGTATCCTATGCCTAAAATGTTGGTCAATTTTTTAAATCTTAATGTTGCACTTGGAGGTTCTTTTCTTGTAAATGATGATCAAATTGAAGCTGTGATTATTTAAAGGGACAGCTACTTTTGAATTTCGCTTTTTACGGCGTGAAAACGAAATGTCCAAAAAGTTTCTTCGTCTACTATATCAATAACAACGAAAAAGAATAATGGTGACATTCTACATGCTTACTAATAATTATTTTAGTGTTTGCAACTCTCCCGCCTTTGTTTTCGCTGCAGGACATAAAAAAACTTTTTTGACATTTTGTTTCACACGCCGTAAAACGCGCAATTCAAAAGTAGCTGTTTTTTGCCCTTTGATCTGGGTGAACACTAAAGCTTCTTTTAAGTCGAAAAGTTACAAACGTTATCATGCATACTTTTTAACACTTTTTGGATACTTTTGGATACTTTTTGACAATTTTTTGGAAAAACGGTAGCTGTTCTGGCCCTTTAATTCCTGAAAGTTTTAACTCGTGCTTTGCAGGGAGAGCCGAGATATTTAACGATCTTTGGGGCCGAGAGAGCACGCGAAATGCTGAGAGCAGTCAGTGCGAAAAACACTTTTGGCCATATCTTTGCCAATTTCGCTTGGAAAAAATTGATTTTTTTTGGGGAAAAACTTTTCTCTACATTAAAAATAGATATAAAACTTTGCATACCAAAATTCGCAAAAAGATTTCACATTTTTTCAACTTTCGGATCTATAAATAAATCTCCGTCGTATCTGCAAAGCGCGATTTGGGAGTCTCGAAAATTTTTAGATAAAAATTATCTAAATTTGAGTCAAATTCGAATTTAAAACATAATTTTCTAAGATATATGCGAGATTTTTATTTCGCGCTTTGCAGAAACAGCCGATATTTTTTGATCCAAAAACTTTAAATTTTTTTACTTGAAGATCAATTCCTAGCCATAGCCTCACGACTATCTACATGATTTATTGCTCGACAAACATTTGAAAAAATCCGTTTCAGAGAGCTGGACACGTATGCATTTCGATATGTCTTTGCCAATCTTCCACCCATTCCCTCAAACCATCACCGTCAACAGACTGTTCAACAAGTAGAAGAAGATGGCCGAAGAGAGGGTCAGACTCAACACTGACATTGTCGACAAATAGCTCTTTTGCGCGCCGCGTACCGCTCTGCAATCCTTCTTGATGAGGCCGCAATCCATCCGTTCGTACACCGCGAAAATCAGCTCTCGCGCCTGCGGCCACGCGAACGGACCCTGCAGCCGGTACGAGTAGGGCAGGTCGGGATGGAAGAGGAGCCGGTACGCCAGCATCGGATCCGTGAAAACGATGCGGAAGGGGTCCGCGTAGCAGCCGATCAGTTGGCCCATTTCGCGCATATAGTCGATGAAGCCGACCTTGGTGTAGTTCGCACGAGCCCCCATGTACTGCCGACGCCGCCGCTCCTGATCCCGCACAATCTCCGCGTGCATCGTGTCCGTGGAGGGCAACCGCACGTGGCCGGCGTTCACTTCGAAGAAGACGCGCGCTTGCATCTCCATCGCCGGCATAATGGCGCCCGAGAGCTGGAAATGGAAAGTTTTTTATAGCTGTTCTAGTCCTTTCTTCGTCTATTGTACCAATAACAACGGAAAAAAAGTAACGGCGACATTCTACATGCTTACTAATACTTATTTTACCGTTTGCAACTCTGCCGCTTTTGTTTTCGCTGCAGGACATAAAAAAACTTTTTTGACATTTCGTTTCCACGCCGCAAAAAGCGCAATTCAAAAGCAGCTGTACAGTCCCTTTAATACTGCTCTTCGGAAAGTCGATGGAGCGATGGTCAACGTTTGCACTGTGCAGGAAAAGTCAGGGCGCAAGTCAGAGCCCATAAAAGCCAGTTGCACGGTGCAAACAGCGACCAATTGCACAGTGCACGTCAAATCGAGAAGAGAACTCTTCAAATTGGCTTTTCGTCCAAAGATTTATCAAAAAAATTATTTTGTAAATTTTTCAGATTTTTCCTTCTTCTGGGCCGGCCCGTTTAAAATTTGCTGCGGCCTGGGAGCCATGTCCACTCACAACGAAGAATCATAAAACGCACCTTGAATTGCTTCGAATGAATGATGGTTCCTTTGAAGCTCTTCTGCCCCGGGTATTCCCTCGGCATGAACGGAATGGATTGGCGTCCAGTGCAGATCAGCACCGCTTGGAAGACCTCAATACTTGTGTTTTCATTCCTGAAAATTTGATTCCCCGTTAAATGGACGGTACAAGTCAATCCAGCGTAGTTGAGGCTATTTCCTGACCAAGATTCAATCGATGTGGCGTTTCGTCACTAAATAACGGAACTTTCGAGAGGAATCTTTGGCTGTTTCCCTTGGCTAGCCGCGACAAACCCTTGCGCTCTGTCAGAAACGAATCCAAAAAAAATTTCTTGATTTTTTGAGACCAATTTTTGTCTGCGAAAATTCTTCCCAATGAACTTTTATATCTAAAATTTGGTTGTCAACCGATAGTGCGCGGACGAAACGTCTAAACGGTCCGGGAAATGCGCTGGATTCACGTGCAGTACAGCTACTTTTCAATCGCTCTTTTTACGGCGTCGAAACGAAATGTCAATAAAGTTTCGATGTCTAGTGTACCAATTACAACGGAAAAAAATAATGGTAACCTTCTACATGCTTATTAGTAATAATATTTTTTAGGATTTATTGAAAAATGCCACATGTGGAATGTATTTCTAACGACAAACAGGTGTTGTTCTAAACAGCGCGGGAAACATTGAAGAAATCTCGGCACTAAAAGCAATCAAACTGCCGAACAAGGCGATCGTGTCGGGCTCTTTACACACTAGAGCCGGGGCCCGATAGTTTTACTCAAAAGGGACAGCACAACTACTTTTGAACTGCGCTTTTTACGACGTGAGAACGAAATGTCAAAAAAGTTTCTTCGTCTACTGTACCAATAACAACGGAAAAAAAGGTATGGTGACATTATACATGCTTACTAAAACTTATTTTACCGTTTGCAACTCTGCCCCTTTTGTTTTCGCTGCAGGACATAAAAAAAATTTTTTGACATTTCGTTTCACACGCCGTAAAACGCGCAATTCAAATTTTTTCTGTTCTGTCCCCTTAAATTACATAGTTGGTAGCTTACCCATCCTCATACTCGACGAGCCATTCGCCGCTTTCCTCAAAATCTTGCGCTCTCTCGACTCGAACTACCCGATGATTGAAGCGACAATGCTTGATCAAGTCGTGATGGTGCGCATAGTCTTGGAGATATTGATGCATTCCTATAAACAATGTTTTATTCGGTTTTGCTATCATATTTATTCTTTTTTTTGGCGTTTTTGAGGTCCTAGAGTATTAGTCAAAAAGATTTGGCATGTCTGCACCGTGCGGAGAGTTTGTCGCGACATGACTCCCGGGCCGGACCAAAGCAAACGGCCCGGACCAAACAATTGAAAAGACCAAAAAAAAGATCTTTGTAGAGTCAAAAAGTCTCTTGAAATGTCTAGACATGGCTCGCGGGCAGGCCAACGCAAATTTGAAACGGCCCCGGGCCAGAATCGACCCGTAATAACTAAAATTCAGAGTCTGGAAGCGAAAATTGGGGTAGCAAACAAAAATAGAGTGTCAAAACCCCATCGTACAGGCAGAGAAATTACATACAACTAGATACGATCATTTTCAAAAGGTTTACAACACTTTTCTAACTATTTTTTCATCCTACCTTAGTAATGTTATATTTGCCGGGAGAATTGATATCGACGGGCCGGGCCAAAGCAAATATGAAACGGTCAGGTCCGAAATCGGCCCGTAATAACTAAAATTTTGAGTCAATTGGAGTAGCAAACAAAAATAGAGTGTCCAAACCCCATCATACAGGCAGAGAAATTACATACAACTAGATACGATCATTTTCAAAGGGTTTACAACACTTTTCAAACTATTTTTTTTATTCAATCTTCTGTATTTCTTAGTAATGTTCTATTTGCCGGGCGAATTGATATCGATGGGCCAAAGCAAATTCGAAACAGCTCGGCCCGGGAGCCATGTCTAGTCGCGACTTGTCGCATTGCTTCAAACGGCGACAAGGTAAAACGCACAGTGCGCCCCGACCACGCACAGTGCAAAACAATCTTTCTGGAAAGTGCAATCGCCGCTTTTGTCGCGCGACCAAAACCGCACAGTGCGCTTTTCATTAGCACTGTGCAGATGGCTTGTCGCGCAAGGGCATTTCGCTATGATCGTTGCACGGTGCAAAGCAATGTCGAGACTTTTTGTTTTCGCACTGTGCAAATGGCCTTTTTAAGGTTTGCACTGTGCAAAAAAGACAAACTGCACGGTGCATGAGCTAAAAATGGGGCGGGGGGGGGGGGGGAGGGGCAAAATCTACACGCTTGCGTAGTATGATATTGGCGTTATAGAACCTACGTTTATTCGTCATGAACCAGGGAGTATCGGCGGGCGGTGGGAAATCGGAATAAGCGCTCATCTCCTTGGACGTGTTCATGATCGTCTTCTTCATCACACAAGAGACTGCAAAATGGCGAAACATTGAAATCCAAACTGCATTTCACTTACATTCAGTCTCCTCTTCTTGATAATACCATAATCCGCCGACATTGTCCCTCAATTCGAAAATTACCGGCTCATATCCGTAGGCTTTGGCCCATCTGAGAGATAAAATTATTTTTAATCAAGTAAACCGCATTTTTTTTTGATTTTTTGCCTACCTAGCACTTGGCAGGCCCGACACTCCCGCCCCAATTATTGCACAGCGTTTTCGCTCAACCACCACCGGCATTGTCCGCGAATGTCAACCTCAAATCGACATGATCAGGATTTTTATGGCAATTTTAGCTCCCGCTTTACAGGGAAAGCCGAGATATTTTTTGAGGGCGAGACAGCTCGCGAATTGCGGAGAGCGTTGAAAGAAAAAAGTTTTTGGCCATTTCTTTGCCAATTTCGAGCGGAAAAAAGTTGATTTTTTATGAAAACATTGCCCTTTACGGTAGAAATAGGTATGAAACTTTTAATGATAAAATTCGCAAAAAAGCGCGACATTTTTTCCAATTTTCAGATAAAAAATCGCTAAAAATCAACCTTTTCTATGTGAAATTGGCAGCAATCTGACCAATAAGCGGTTTTCTTCTCTGACCACTCTCCGCGTTTCGTGTACTCTCTCGCCGACAAAGATTGTTAAATATCTCGGCTGTCCCTGTAATGTGGGAGCTAAAACTTTCAGGAATTGATATGTAGCCCACAACCGACGTGTGTACAAAATTTAAAGAAAATCTGTCAAAGAGCTTCTCCTGTAAACCTCGAAATTCGAAATTCATAACAGTTGCACAGTGCGCTGTCGCGTGAAAAATTTTGCGCACGGCGACGAGTAAAATGCACGGTGCGTGCCAACCACGCACAGTGCGAAATGAATTCCTTTGAAAAAGACGATCAAACGCTTATATCGCGCGAATGTATTATAACTGCACCGTGCACGTCAAACCGAAGAAGCGAGAGAGTGGGAAGTCTTCAAGTTGGCGATTCGTCTTTGACACTTCGCAACATGTGCGAAAAGTTACTTTTCTAGCTGCCGCCTTTTTTCTTGACCTACGTTTATAGCCAGTATTTGACGGAAAACGGCAAAATAACTGCCAAAACATAATAAAATCATTTTTTCCAACAATTTGCGATACTTTTCAGCAAATTCTAACAAGAAATGGCAAATTTAGATACCCAAAAAATGACTTTTCTTCAATGTTGCGAAGTGTCAAAGACAAATCGCCAACTTGAAGACTTGCTTTTTCGATTTCACGTGCAGTGCGCTTTTAATTCGCGCCGTGCTGACTCTTCGTCACGTAAAGTCACGACGTCAACCGCGTCGCCATGTCAAGGCTGTTTGACCCGCCTTGCACCGTAATCCCTCCCTCTATATTTACACATGGGCCCAAAACGGGCAACCGCCGTTCGTTTGTTTATTTCCTGCGGCAACGTTTTGACAACATACTCTATTATTGCGTAACGCCCCCCTTAAAAGGGCGCTCTTCAAAAGCAACAAAGTGGGCGGAGCGCCGCAAGTTCGACCTGATGTGTGGAACAATGTGCCCTGAGGGTCACTTGTTCGTAAAGGTTCTCGGAATGCACGAATCCCCAAATTCGGAGCGTCGGGAAAAGTTTGGTGCCACTTTCGGCCCCTACAACAATATATATCGGAACAAAAGGCTTCATAAATTTTTCAAAAACGTCCGAAAAAATTTGTAGAAACGCGAAAATTCGTTACGAATTGTAGTGGACATACGAGTGACCATGGAAATCTTGTCACCTTCGAATTTTGTATAGCGTTATGTTTATGAAAATGGGAAAAAAAAGAGTATACAACTTTTTTTTGTTTTTTTTGTCGAAAAAAATTTTTTGTTGAGAGATTTGAAAAAAAATCGATTTTCTAACACTTACATTGCTCACAGTGTATCAAAGGGACACACGTCAAATCAAAAAAAGCAAAGGAGTTTTCTCTGACCGCTCTCTGCGCTTCGCGTACTCTCTCGGCAGCAAAGTTTGTCGAATATCTCAGCTCTCGCTGGAAAGCACAAGCTAAAAATTTAAGGAATTGATACGTATCCTATGCCTAAAATGTTGGTCAATTTTTTAAATCTTAATGTTGCACTTGGAGGTTCTTTTCTTGTAAATGATGATCAAATTGAAGCTGTGATTATTTAAAGGGACAGCTACTTTTGAATTTCGCTTTTTACGGCGTGAAAACGAAATGTCCAAAAAGTTTCTTCGTCTACTATATCAATAACAACGAAAAAGAATAATGGTGACATTCTACATGCTTACTAATAATTATTTTAGTGTTTGCAACTCTCCCGCCTTTGTTTTCGCTGCAGGACATAAAAAAACTTTTTTGACATTTTGTTTCACACGCCGTAAAACGCGCAATTCAAAAGTAGCTGTTTTTTGCCCTTTGATCTGGGTGAACACTAAAGCTTCTTTTAAGTCGAAAAGTTACAAACGTTATCATGCATACTTTTTAACACTTTTTGGATACTTTTGGATACTTTTTGACAATTTTTTGGAAAAACGGTAGCTGTTCTGGCCCTTTAATTCCTGAAAGTTTTAACTCGTGCTTTGCAGGGAGAGCCGAGATATTTAACGATCTTTGGGGCCGAGAGAGCACGCGAAATGCTGAGAGCAGTCAGTGCGAAAAACACTTTTGGCCATATCTTTGCCAATTTCGCTTGGAAAAAATTGATTTTTTTTGGGGAAAAACTTTTCTCTACATTAAAAATAGATATAAAACTTTGCATACCAAAATTCGCAAAAAGATTTCACATTTTTTCAACTTTCGGATCTATAAATAAATCTCCGTCGTATCTGCAAAGCGCGATTTGGGAGTCTCGAAAATTTTTAGATAAAAATTATCTAAATTTGAGTCAAATTCGAATTTAAAACATAATTTTCTAAGATATATGCGAGATTTTTATTTCGCGCTTTGCAGAAACAGCCGATATTTTTTGATCCAAAAACTTTAAATTTTTTTACTTGAAGATCAATTCCTAGCCATAGCCTCACGACTATCTACATGATTTATTGCTCGACAAACATTTGAAAAAATCCGTTTCAGAGAGCTGGACACGTATGCATTTCGATATGTCTTTGCCAATCTTCCACCCATTCCCTCAAACCATCACCGTCAACAGACTGTTCAACAAGTAGAAGAAGATGGCCGAAGAGAGGGTCAGACTCAACACTGACATTGTCGACAAATAGCTCTTTTGCGCGCCGCGTACCGCTCTGCAATCCTTCTTGATGAGGCCGCAATCCATCCGTTCGTACACCGCGAAAATCAGCTCTCGCGCCTGCGGCCACGCGAACGGACCCTGCAGCCGGTACGAGTAGGGCAGGTCGGGATGGAAGAGGAGCCGGTACGCCAGCATCGGATCCGTGAAAACGATGCGGAAGGGGTCCGCGTAGCAGCCGATCAGTTGGCCCATTTCGCGCATATAGTCGATGAAGCCGACCTTGGTGTAGTTCGCACGAGCCCCCATGTACTGCCGACGCCGCCGCTCCTGATCCCGCACAATCTCCGCGTGCATCGTGTCCGTGGAGGGCAACCGCACGTGGCCGGCGTTCACTTCGAAGAAGACGCGCGCTTGCATCTCCATCGCCGGCATAATGGCGCCCGAGAGCTGGAAATGGAAGGTTTTTTATAGCTGTTCTAGTCCTTTCTTCGTCTATTGTACCAATAATAACGGAAAAAAGTAACGGCGACATTCTACATGCTTACTAATACTTATTTTACCGTTTGCAACTCTGCCGCTTTTGTTTTCGCTGCAGGACATAAAAAAACTTTTTTGACATTTCGTTTCCACGCCGCAAAAAGCGCAATTCAAAAGTAGCTGTACAGTCCCTTTAATACTGCTCTTCGGAAAGTCATAAAAGCCAGTTGCACGGTGCAAACAGCGACCAATTGCACAGTGCACGTCAAATTGAGAAGGGAACTTTACAAATTGGCTTTTCGTCCAAAGATTTATCGGAAAATTATTTTAAAACTTTCCCGCTAGGTATTAACGGTCAAAAAAGTCTGAAAAGGATTCATATAGCTTGAAAATAGTAAACTTTGTCGAAAAAGACCTGGTTTTTACCAAATTGGACAAGAAATCGGTCAAGGGAATTTTACAAATTGGCTTTTCGCCCAAAGATTTATCGGAAAAATTATTTTAAAACTTTCCCGCTAGGTATTACCGGTCAAAAAAGTCTGAAAACAATCCATACAGCTTGAGAATTATAAAATGAGTATTGACAAGTGGCCTATGCACAAAGTGTGCGCGAAATTAAAAGATAAATTATATTCTATACATGGTCAACATTTTTTTTACAATTTGATTTGTGGGAAATAAAATTTTTTAAATTTTTTTCCCCTTTTTGGCCAAAAATAGTATTCATTAAAGCAACTTGTCATAACGCACTTTCTCTTATCATATAATAGCCTACACCTCTAAATGACTCCATTTCCTCACCTGCAGCATGCCCACCATCGCCAGAGTGTGGCCTTTTTTGGAGTCCATCAAACTCAAGGGGAACATGTTCTTCCAAAGTCTCAAGTCATCGTCCTTGGTCGGGATGATCTTCCCATTCTCCAGATAATCGAAATTGTAGCTGAATCCGGTCGCCATGACTATGTCTTCGATCTCTTCAACGCTCCCATCCGCGAATTTGACGCCGTTTTCGGTGAACGATTGGATCTCCGGCTTCAGGACCACTTGGCCCGCTGCCAAACGGAGCTGAAGCTCGTCGCAAATCTGGAATTTTTTGGAGTAAGAGGGGATCATGTGATTTTTGGGATTTTTTTAGGGAAAAAATCAAAAAAAAGTTAAAAGCAAAAATTTTTTTCGAAAAAAAATCCTTTTTTTCGCTTCAAAAAATCGGTATTTGTTATTAATGACAATTACAATATCTTAGCAAAAAATTATTCTTTTCCGACCGCAATCAACGGAGATATAGCCAAAACCTTTTTTTTGTCTAGCCGACTCTCCTCATTTTGCGTGCTCTCTCGAAAAAACATTGCGTAATATTCGGATGCGAGCGAAAGGAGAGAACTAAAATTTTCAGCGATTGATATATGGTCTATTTAAATCTTCCTTGCCAAATTTGGAGGCGATTAGAAGAAAATTTTTTTTGTTTGTGTTACAGTTCCCTCAAAAAAAATTTTTTTTTTCAATTCCAAAAAATCCCTTACTAAGATTGGATCTTGGTTATAACTCTTGTGTTCGGGATTCAGCCCGTAAATCTTGTGGTCGAAACAGCTGCGGAACGCCTTTTCCATCATTCCGGCGTGGAAGTCGCGGCCGAAAACTTTTTTCACGTACTCCAAGATACGACGATTGCAGTAGATGTCGTTGGGTTTGCCGTAGATGGTCCGATGATGGATCCAGGCGCCGCGGCGCGTACTCAGGAAACAGGATTTCGCGATCTGACCCACTTCCGAAGCAGCATCCGTTCCGGAATTCCCGAGGCCAACAATGAGCACTTTTTTGTTCTCAAAAATGTTCGCGTCCTAAAAAATTTGAATTTTTGGGTTGTTCTTGACTTACAAAGAGTTAAATACCAAACTTTTTTGGGAACAACAAAGATTTTTAGAGCAAAAGTTGGCAAAAATGTCACAATTTTTTGCGAATTTTGCCATGAAAAGTTTTGTGACTACTTCTACTGTAGAGAGTGATGTCTCCGCAAAAAATCAGCTTTTTCCAAGCGAAACCCGCAAAGATATGGGCAAAAAGTGTTTTTTCTCTGAACGCTCTCCGCATTTTGCGTATTCTCTCGGCGGCAAAGATCGTTGAATATCTCACCTGCAAACTGAGAAGCTAAATTTTTAGGGGTTGATTTTTAGCTCATCTAACGCTAATATGCCAATTTTAGTAAGTATCTGATTTGCTTTTTTGAAAAATTTCAATTAAAAAAAAAACTTTTTTTAAAAATCAAAAAAAATTTTTTTTAAAAATCAAAAAATTTTTTTATTTTCACCCTCAGGGCTTTTTAAAAATCATTTTTTTGAAAACCTCCAACCTCTTTTTTCATTTGCAAAACTCAGTTTTTCCCTACCTTATAATCCTTGGAATGGATGATGTTCCCCTTGAAGTTCTTCTGTCCCGGGTATTCCGGCGGCATGAATGGGACGGACTGTCGGCCGGTGCAGATCAGAACGGCCTGAAAAACGTCGCTGCTCTTGTTTTTGTTGGCGTCTTGATATTCGACGATCCATTCGCCCGTCTGCTCGAAGTCGGGCGTTCTCTCCACGCGAATTACTCGATGATTGAAGCGAACATTCTTCAAAATGTCGTGGTGTTTGGCGTATAATTGAAGGTATTGGTGCATACCTAAAAAATTATTGAGTGTTCCGGATGTATAAATTAATTTTATGGCCAAATAAGGCAAAATTCTTTAGTTTTGAGCGATTTTTTCGCCGAAAATTGGGGTTTTCGGCCATAAAAACGCCTTTACTTAAAAAGTAAATTGCTCCAAGCAAAATCTTTCGATTTTTTAAAAAATTTTATATGTATAACCTAATTAGGCTGTAATTTGTTCGCAAAAAATTTCAGCTCTTGTTATGCAATTTTGGCCAAGATATTCAATGTTTTCAAAATGCCTTACGTTGATTGGTCATGAACCACGGGAAGTCCAGTGGGGGTGGAAAGTCGGAATAGGCGCTCATCTCCTTGGAAGTGTTCATGATCGTCTTCTTCATTACACAAGAGACTGAAAAAAAGAAAATTGAAATTTTGCCAAAAAGTATCCAAAAGTATCCAAAAATTTTTTTTGAAAAAATCGATTTTTTGTTAAAAAATCATAAAATTAGTTCAAAAAATCAATTTTTTCTTTCAAAAAATCCCACTTTTCACTTACATTCGGTATTTTCATTCTGATAGTACCATAATCCACCGACATTATCTCTCAGCTCGAAAACCACCGGTTCGTAGCCGTAGGCCTTGGCCCAGCGGGCACTGGGCAGGCCCGACACGCCGGCTCCGATGATTGCGCAGCGTTTTGGCGACGCCGTGTTAACCATGGTTGAGTTGCTTGAAGTGCAAGGGGAACTGAAAGGATAAGCGGATAAATACGGTGGAACAGTTGCAAAAGTTCGGTAGAACAAAGCTTGTCTATAACTAACAATGTCAAAGGTCTCAAAAGTCAATTTCAAGGCACAATAAACCTAAAATGGACCGACAACAAAGCCCTCTTATAACAAAGAATTTTTTTGGAGCCGCGATTTGTTTTACAGAGATTTGAGCTTTGGATTGATATATACTAACAAAGGGAGGGCCCTTGTGCGACGTTTTTTTTTTTAAATCTTGCACACCCTTTGGATATTGGCCCCATATCAATTTCCAAAAGTTTTAGCTCGCGTTTTACTGTGGCAACCTAGATATTCAACGATCCGCCAAGAGAGTACGCAAAACACGGAGAGTGGCCAGAGAAAGGACTTTTTGGCCATATATTTGACAGTTTCGGGCGGAAAAATTGAATTTTTTGTGGAAACATGACACTCTACAGCAGAAATAGGTATAAAACCAAAATTTGGGACTAAAAATCTCGGTCGTTTCTGCAAAGCCCGACTTGAGAGTCTCGCATATGTCTTAGAAAAAATGAATCCAAATTTGCGACAAATTTCTTCAACATCAGAGTGTCAGTATTTCCCCTGTAAATTAAAATTCGAATGTCAACCTAATAATAACTCATGTTTCAATTCTTTATATGACCCTATTTCCCTCGTATTCTCAACAAACAATCACCGCCTTACGTCAAATTGAAAAAGCAAGAAGGGAGTAACTCTTTTGGCATTTCGTCGCAAATATGGGATCCAAAAAGTCTTTTTTGACCGATTTCTTGTCGCATTTGGTAAAAACCAGGTGTTTTTTGACAAAGTTTACCATTTTCAAGCTATATGGATTGTCTTCAGACTTGTTTTGACCGGTCATACCTAGTGGGAAAATAAAAAAATAATTTTTCCGATAAATCTTTGGACGAAAAGCCAATTTGTAAAGTTCCCTTCTCAATTTGACGTGCACTGTGCAATTGGTCGCTGTTTGCACCGTGCAACTGGCTTTTATGGGCTCTAACTTGCGCCCTGACTTTTCCTGCACAGTGCAAACGTTGACCATCGCTCCATCGACTTTCCCAAGAGCAGTATTAAAGGGACTGTAAAGCTACTTTTGAATTGCGCTTTTTGCGGCGTGGAAACGAAATGTCAAAAAAGTTTTTTTTATGTCCTGCAGCGAAAACAAAAGCGGCAGAGTTGCAAAGGGTAAAATAAGTATTAGTAAGCATGTAGAATGTCGCCGTTACTTTTTTTCCGTTGTTATTGTTACAATAGACGAAGAAACTTTTTTGACATTTTGTTCTCACACCGTAAAACGTGCAGTTCAAGAGTAGTTGTGCTGTCCCTTTAAGTAAAACTACCGGGCTGGGTTCCAGTGTGTAAAATTCTACTGTACCAATAACAACGGAAAACAAGCAATGGTGACGTTCTACATGCTTACTAGTAATAATATTTTTTAAGACCTTTTTTGATCGAAAAAATCTGAGGAAAAATTCAAAAATAATTTTTCCGATAAATCTTTGGACGAAAAGCCAATTTGAAGAGGTCCCTTCTCAATTCGACGTGCAACTCCCTCTCACTTTGAACCCCCTCAAACTTTGGTAAGGACCTACCTGTCCCAGCCGAGCCGTTCGCCCTTCTTTTTATTCCGTTCTTGTGGCCAGCCCCTTCTGTCCAAATCTCATTGCTTTAGGGCTTAAGTCTGCAAACTTCCGTCCAATTTTACCTTTGATTTCTTTTGTTCGTCACCCAATAGCATGAAGGGGCGGCGCATCTTCTGTAGTCTAAGCACAAGTTTGGAGCCAACGATTTTCGGAAGTCGCACGCAACTCGAAATATGGCAGATAATACGAGAAAAATGAGTGTTTCTGCTATCTGGCTTTTAGTAGTTATGTCTTGTGGTTTTGTTGAGGAAAAATAAACAAATTGCATCATTCATCTTGAGGAGAAAGGTGACATTTCGAGAGAGAAAGCGACTTTAAAGGGCCAGAACAACTACTTTTGAATCGCGCGTTTTACGGCGTGGAAACGAAATGTCAAAAAAGTTTCTTCGTCTATTGTGGCAATAACAACGGAAAAAAATAATGGAGACATTCTACATGCTTACTAATAATTAATTTACTGTTTCCAACCCTGCCGCTTTTGTTTTCGCTGGAGGGCATAAAAAAACTTTTTTGACATTTCCTTTCACACGCCGTAAAAATCGCGATTCAAAAGTCGCTGTTTTTGCCCTTTGATCTGGATGAACACTAAAGCTTCTTTTCAGTCAAGGAAAGTGGAAGGAAAGTTTTCAGTTTGGCTTTTCGTCCAAAGATTTATCGGAAAAATTATTATAATACTTTCCCGCTAGGTATTACGGGTCAAAACAAATCTGAAAAAAATCCATATAGCTTGAGAATGATAAAATGAGTCAAAAAGACCTGGTTTAAACCAAATTGGACAAGAAATCGGTCAAAAAATATTTCTCGGATCCCATATTTGTGACGACATGCCAAGAGTTCCCTTCCTCTTGCTTTTTCCATTTGACGTGCAGTACAGTTACTTTTGAATTTCGCGTTTTACGGCGTGTGAAACGAAATGTCAAAAAAGTTTTTTTATATCCTGCAGCGAAAACAAAGGCGGCAGAGTTGCAAACTGTAAAATAATTATTCGTAAGCATGTAGAATGTCACCATTATTCTTTTTCGTTGTTATTGGTACAGTAGACGAAGAAACTTTTTGGACATTTTGTTTCCACACCGTAAAAAGCGCAATTTAAAAGTAGCTGTGCGGTCCCTTTAAAGCGCAAAAGAAATGGTCACAGCAAGTTGTGGTCAAATCTTGTTCTCAATTAGATTGCTCGATGTGCCATGCTCAAATTTTCTTCAAATTTGTATGATATATCCTACTTTTCTCACAAATCAACTGTAAAAATTTTTAGCTAGTGCTTTGCAAGCACAGTGTAGATATTCAACGATTCCAGTGTGCTCATTACTGGGCTAGCCGGAAAGTCGCTGGAGTGATTTTTGGTGTTTGCACTGTGCAAAAAAGTGAGGGTGTGAGCGACAGCCAAAAAAAGCTATTGCACGGTGCAATAGCAGCAAATTGCACAGTGCAAAGGGAACTTTTACTCTTTGCACAGTGCATGTCGCCGAAATCACTCCAGCGACCTTACGGACGGGTTACTATTTTTAGTACAGACTAGACATGGCTCCGGGCCGGGCCGAAAATTTTGGCCCATGGGTCGGGCCGACATTTTTCGAAATGTCGGCCCGGCCCGTTTCAAATTTGTTTTGGCCCGGCCGGGCCCGGCCCAAACACCGGCCCCTGTCCGCAGCCATGTCTACTACGGACTAATATTATTGATTTCCTGTGGATGCTGCTGTGTTTTCTGATCTTATCCTTTCCATTTTCAACTCATCTCTGCTGGCCACCAAAGCGAACCTTCTATATACTTCTATGTACGTTGTTTTCGTTTGTCACAAATTATTCCTTGTCGAAGACTAAAGCCCATGTTTGAACACCTATTCTATACACTCATAATTTCTCTTGTTATTTTTTTTCTCATTTCCTGTCGCTTCCTTTATTTTTGGACATTACGAATTTTGGAGGTATTGGTTCTTAATGTAACATGCTGGCATCGCAGCGATCTTATCGAATTTTCTGTTCCGGTATGCAAGTTCAAATCTGTTTTTTTCTTTGAAAATTTATTTTTTTTATAGGGGATACTTAAAAAAACTTTTTAGCTCGCACTTTGCAGAAACGACCGAGATTTTTACCTCAAAATTTGGCGAAAATTTTGAATTTTTTTGCGAATTTTTTTGTCATGAAAAGTTTATACCTATTTCTACAGAAGAGGGTAATGTTTCCACAAAAAATCAGCTTTTTCCCCACAAAACTGGCAAAGATATCGCAAAAAGTGTTTTTCTCACGGACCGCTCTCCGCATTTCGCGTTCTCTCTCGGCGGCAAAGTTCGTTGAATATCTCGGCTCTCGCCGGAAAGCGCATGCTAAAATTTTCAGAAATTGATCCGTGGGCTATGCCTAAAGTGTTGGCAAATTTCTTTTGGGCTTTGCAAAATTTTCCGGCCCGGGCCGACTAATTTCTCGGCCCAACGCCGAGATTCGATTTTTAGGCCCGGCCCGGGCCGGTTTTTTTGAAATCTGGATTTTGCCCGGAAAAAATGGAAAAAAAAGGAAATTTTGTGGGGACTTAGTGATTTATATAAATTGTCAAGATATAATTGCACTATGTAAAGTTTGTGCTAAATTCCCCTTTAGCTTTTGCAAAAATTAGCCTAAATTTCCCTTTCATTTCCCATATTTTTTTCCGGGCCGAATCGGGCCGGGCTTTCAAAATTTTCCAGGCCCGGGCCGGGCCGGCCCGCTCTGCAGCCATGCTTAGTTCTCTATCCTAATTTAGACAAAAAAAAGGGTAATTTTTCCCCTTTTCAGTCCTCTCCCTCTTATGTATCTACATTCTCCACCACAACTCCAAACTCAACCCCATCAACCAACAGATTTCAACGTCGGCGGACCAACTCTTCAAGGAGCTGCTCAACTTCCACTACTTCAACATGACCCTTAAAAACTTCCATCTTCGATACTCAATGACTGCGCCCAAGGTGCGCACCTGCCAGAACACGACGCTCTTCGTGGCCATCATGTCCACCGGCGACTATTTGGCTCATGCGCAACGTGCTGCGATGAGACAGACGTATCTGGCAAAGGTCTGACTTGTGTTCTTGATGTTTGAACAAATGTCTGGGAGAATCGATGGGAAATATATTAGAGCGCGACTTTTTGCGAACGGGAAATTTGCGATTCGAGCGAGAAACGAACATCTTTGATAAATACTATTCCGTGCGTAAAGTCGCTGGAGTCATTTGCGCGACATGCACTGTGCGAAAACAAAAGTTCACTTTGCACTGTGCAATTTTTTGCTTTTTGCACCGTGCAAAAGGCTTTTTTTCGGCTGTCGCTCGCACCCTCACTTTTTTTGCACAGTGCAAAAGCCAAAAATCACACCAGCGACTTTGCGGGCGGACTGTAGGTATATGTATTATATAATATTAACCGTGCGACTTGATAATATTTACGGGCCAGCCCGGGCCGCAATTTTCAACAAAAACCACTCCAGCGACTTTGCGGATGGACTAGTAGTGGGCAAAGATTCTATACATATAGACAAAAGGCGTTTTCTCTTTGACCGCTCTCCGCGTTTCGCGCTCTCTCTTGCAGAAGGAGATTGTTGAATATCTCGGGTGCACTTGTTCAGCGCAAACTAAATTTTTCAATAATTTATTAACTAATCTAAGAAGCTCACGTTACGGTGCGAAGCCTTGCGCACTCCGCAAAATGAGGGTTTTTCACCCAACGATGAAAAATCTATGCACTTTATGGAAATACTACTATATAAACTGTGTTTTAGCTTGTTTGGCAGGCCCAATTTTTTATTTCTACTCACAAGAGAAGTAACCCGAGTCCGACGCTCAGCTTTTTTTTAAATTTGGCACACATGTCACGCATAGGCCATATATTAATTCCTGAAAATTTTAGCTCGCGCTTTGCAGGGAGAGCCTAGATATTCAACAATCTTCGCTGTCGAGAGAGTACGCGAAACGCGGAGAGCGGTCACAGAGGAAAACACTTTTTGGCTATAACTTTGCGAGTTGCGCGCGGAAAATTTTTGATTTTTTGTGAAGAGATTACTTTCCGCGATAGAAATAGGTATTAAACTTGTCATACCCTAAATTCGCAAAAAAATGTCACATTTTCGCCAACTTTCGATTTAAAATCTCAATCGTTTCTGCAAAGCGCGAGCTACGAGTCTCGAATATGTTTAAAAAAAAAAATGCTAAATTTGTGCCAAGTTTTATCAAAATCTGAGCGTCGCACTTGGGGTACTTCCTCCAGACATGGCAAATCGGTAAAACGTAGGCCCGGCCCGTGTTCGAAATTTTTGAAACCCGGCGCGGCCCGCAATTTTTTTTTTGAAGCCCGGCCCGGTTGTAAAATTTCGTTTTATCTTTAGACAGAAAACCCGCCAAACCACCTTTTCGGTCGAAAGCAAAATCTTGTTTTCGCAGAAAACCTAAATGCCAGACAAAAAATTGGCATCGCAATTTCTCGTGTCGGTACCAAAAAATCGGAACCGGGCTGCGGGCCGAAATTCAAAATCTTGGGTTCGAAGCCTCGGGCCGAAAAAAGCGTCAAGCCCAAAGCCCGGCCCGGTAAAAGGTAGGCCCGGACCGTTTTCAAAATTTCCAAAACCCGGCTCGGCCCGGTTGCCATGTCTGACTTCCTCTGTTAACCAAAAAGTTCCTTACAACATGCTTTGTAACCCAAGTTTAATTTTGAGCTTACCGAAACCCCTCCACTCAAAATATTTTCCTCATGCTTCGAGGAAAGGTGACGTGACCCGAACTTTTGCTTTTCCAAATACCAAAGAACAGCAGAGCTACAGCTCACGTTTATTTAGGGTTTAGGCTGGTCATAAACCGGCGATTTCCGGTCCACACCCACTCAGCCAAAGCTTGAAAAAGAATCAAAAAATCATATTTGGTTTTGGGATTAAAGTTTAACGTCTGACAAGAATACCGACGCTCAGTTTTCGCAAAACTTTGCACAGATTTAGTATTATTTTCTCTAAGACATATGCAACACTCCTAGTTCGCGCTTTACAGAAACCACCAAGAGTTTTGGATCGAAAGTTGGCAAAAGTATGGTACCTTGTGTGTAAATTTTGGTATAACAAATTTCTTGTCTATTTATACCATAGAGAGTAATGTTTCCACAAAAAATCAGTTTTCTTCCCACAAAACAGACAAAGATATAGCCAAAAAGTGTTTTCTCTCTGACCGCTCTCTGCGCTTCGCGTGTTCTCTCGGCAACAAAGTTTGTTAAATACCTCGGCTCTCCCTGGAAAGCGCAAGCTAAAAATTTCAGGGATTAATACGTGGACTATGCCTAAAATCTTGGCAAACTTTTTTTTAAATCTAAACGTTGCAAGTGCCGATTCTTTCCTTGTAAATAATCATCAAATTGAAGCTGTGGTGATCTAAATGGCCAGGACAGCTACTTTTGAATTGCGCGCTTTACGGCAAAGAAGTTTTTTTGTGTCCTGCAGCGAAAAGAATCTCCTTTGTACTCCATTTCTATTCAAAACTATCGTTTTTCCAAAAAAGTGTCAAAAAGTATCCAAAAGTATGCAAAAAGTGTTAAATGTATACATGATAACGTTTGTGATTTTTCGACTTAAAAGAAGCTTTAATTTCCACACAGATTAAAGGGCTAGAACAGCTACTTTTGAATTGCGCATTTTACGGCGTGTAAAACAAAATGTCCAAAAAGTTTCTTTGTCTACTGTACCAACAACAACGAAAAAGAATAATGGTGACATTCGCGGCAGAGTTGCAAACAGTAAAATAATTATTAGTAAGCATGGAGAATGTCACCATTATTTTTTTCCGTTGTTATTGGTACAGTAGAGGAAGAAACTTTTTGGACATTTCGTTGCCACACCGTAAAAAGCGCGATTCAAAATTAGCTGTACTGCACGTCAAATCGAAAAAGCAAGACAAAAGGAAGTCTTCAAGTTGGCGATTTGTCTTTGCACTTCGCAGCACGTGCGAAAAATTATTTTCCTAGCTGCCGCCTTTTTTTTGATTTACGTTTATAGCCAGTGTTTGACGGAAAACGACAAAATAACTTCCAAAACATAATAAAATAATATTTTTCCAACAATTTGCGATACTTTTCAGCAAATTCTAACAAGAAATCGCAAATTTAGATACCCAGAAAATGACTTTTCTTCAATGTTGCGAAGTGTCAAAGACGAATCGCCAACTTGAAGACTTCTTTTTTCGATTTGATTTGCGTTCCCCAAAAAATTCTGTCTGCAGAATCTGGAATGTCATCATGTTTGGAGGAGATGAGGGGCTTCCCTGACCTTAATCCGCTCTGCCGACGCTCTCTATTCTGCTTCCGGGAATGTATTCTTCCGGACCCGCAAAGATCGGCCTCAAACATGTTGGCCAAGCGACTTTTGTTTGGCCTTTGGATTTTTGGGGCAGCCCCACAGGGCGTCGGCTCGAAAAATGTAGTCTGTATTGTAGAAGGCACACCAACCTAGATGGAGGTTTAAAGCTGAAAGTGAAATGATTAAAGCGTACGGTAGGAACGGCGAAAATATCTTAAGGGAATTGCAATGAGTCAGCAAAAGCAAATACAAATGTTTTGAAGGGGAAGATTACGGAAAACTTTTGATGACAATTCAAAGGTTCGAAGGGAAAAGTTTAAAGGTAAAAATAGGCGATGAAATTGATAGATGGAAGTAGACCGGGCCGGCCCGTCGCCCGGAAAATATAACATAAATAAGAAAGGACGAAGATAATTAGAAAAGTGATGTAAACCTTTCGAAAATGATCGTATATAGCGATAACTATTTCCAAAAAGCTCATTTTGCACTGTGCGTGGTCGGGGTGCACTGTGCATTTTGCCTCGTCGACAGTTGGATAGATGCGACATGCCGCGACAGGGTCTCCTCACAGTGTAAAGACGGGGCTCATGGGCAAATTTGCTTTCGCCCGACCCGGGACCCGGCCGGGCCAAACCGACCCGTCGATATCAATTCACCCGGAAAATATTTTATAACATTACTAAGATAGGATGAAAGCAAAAAGTTAGAAAAGTGTTGTAAACCTTTTGAAAATGATCGTATATAGTTGTGTGTAATTTCTCTGCCTCTATGATGGGGGTTTCGACACTCTATTTTTGTTTGCTACCCCAATTTTCGCTTCCAGACTCTGAATTTTATTTATTATGGGCTGATTCTGGGCCGGGGCCGTTTCAAATTTGCTTTGGCCTGCCCGGGAGCCTAGTCTAGACATGTCAAGAGACTTTTTAATTTTCGCTTCCAGACTCTGAATTTTAGTTATTACGGGCCGGGAGCCATGTCTAGTTGCGACAAACTGTCGTGCATGCAGTTCAAATTAGACATGGCTTCCGGGCCGGACCGCTCCAAATTTGCTTTGGCCCGGCCCGTCGATATCAATTCACCCGGCAAATAGAACACTACTAAGATAGGATGAAAAAATAGTTAGAAAAGTGTTGTAAACTTTTTGAAAATGGTCGTATATAGTTGTGTGTAATTTCTCTGCCTCTCCGATGGGGTTTCGACACTCTATTTTTGTTTTTTACCCCAATCTTCGCTTCCAGACTCTGAATTTTAGTTATTACGGGCCGTTTCAGATTTGCGTTGGTAGTACGAACAAAACCTCTTTATAACAATTAATTTCTGAGATTCAGTTTTTGCGATTTAAATACCAACGCCTCCAGCAACAAAGTTTCTGAAATTGCGAACACTTTACTATGGAAAAACTAGTAACGTTTCCTTCCCAGCATGCCAAATTTTAAGCCAAAGGAACATATTTCGCCTCAGGGCAAGATCGGACTCATAACCGAGACTTCACTTTTAAAGGGACAGTACAGCCACTTTTGAATTGCGCTTTTTACGGCGTGGGAACAAAATGTCCAAAAAAATTTTTTGTCTACTGTACCAATAACAACGGAAAAAATAATGGTGACATTCTACATGCTTACTAATAATTGTTTTACTGTTTGCAACTCTGCCGCCTTTGTTTTCGCTGCAGGACGTAAAAAAAATTTTTTGACATTTCGTTTCACACGCCGTAAAACGCGCAATTCATAAGTAGCTGTTCTGGCCCTTTGATTGAGACTTTTCGAGGTGTCCCAATCAGATTTTTAGGACTTATATTTTGGCTTGTGACTTTAGGCACTCTGTAAAGGACCAATTCACGTCAAATCGAGGAGAGAACTCTTCAAGTTGGCTTTTCGTCCAAAGATTTATCGGAAAAATAATTTTTTAAATTTTTCTTTAGATTTTTTCGGTCAAAAAAGTCTCAAAAAATTCAGATATTTTGAAAATGGTGAACTTTTGCCAAAAACGACATGGGTTTTGCCAAATTGGACAAGAAATTGATCAAAAAAGTTTTTTTGGACCACAAATTTATGACAAAGTGCCAACTTGAAGAGTTCCATCTTTTTGCCCACTTCCGATCTAAAAATCTCGAGTGTTTCTGCAAAGCGCGAGCTCGGAATCTCTCAACATCTTACGAGCAAAAGTTTGTGCCAAATTTTTTCAAAATCAAAAGATCTCTCGGACCCCAAATTTGTGACGAAATGCCAAAATTTCCCTCTCTTTTTTTCGATTCGACGTGCAACTCCATTTTTAGCAACCAAAATACCGCGCCTTCACTCCCATACCCCCCTTTCCTTTGCAGGCGCCACAACTCAACATCAACTACAAGTTCTTCATCGGCTATCGGAACGACAGTCGCATCGACCTCGTCACGAGGGAGATGGAGAAGCACGGCGACATTGTGATCATCGACGCGTTCGACTCGTACGCCAACAACTCGATCAAGTGGAACGCAATGTATCAATACCATCAAAGCTTTTGCGGTGAATCCCTCTTCTTCATGAAGGTTGACGATGATGTTGTGGTCGAGTTTGCGCGCCTCTTCCAATGGCTGTCGCTCGACTTTGGCGGCATCACAACGGGATTGGCGGATTGGCTGGTGTGCCAACGAATTCAAGGGGTCCAGCCCTACAGAGACAAGGGAAATAAATGGTAGGTCACGAGGCACATCCACAGCGGAATGAGGTCAAACTTCAACGCTTAAAATTTTCGGAGTGCTGCAAATGCAACGCTCAGATTTTGCTAAAACTTTGCGCACATGTAGAGCACACGTCAGAATGAAAATAGAGTAAAAAGAAATTTCGTCAAACTAGTTACGAAATATCAGAATTGATTAGTTTTGAGACGAAATGCAACAATTGATCGGAACAATAAAAATTTTTAAAAATTTATCGCAAAATATGTGCAAATAATGAACCATGTATAAATGTTTCTTGGTACCTTTGATTCATTTCGAACTGCACCGAGCATTTTCCCACAGTTTTTGTTCAAATTTATATATTTTTTGTAAAATTCTGCAGAGCAGTTCTGCAGTTATTCCACAGACAAACTAGGGAGGACTTGATGACCAAGCCTGTAGCTTGAAAATGGTAAACATTGTCGAAAAAGACCTGATTTTTACCAAATTAAAAAGCCAGTTGCACGGTGCAAACAGCGACCAATTGCACAGTGCACGTCAAATTGAGAAGGGAACTCTTCAAATTGGCTTTTCGTCCAAAGATTTATCGGAAAAATTATTTTTTTATTTTCCCACTAGTTTTACCGGTCGAAACAAGTCTAAAAAATCCATATAGCTTGAAAACGGTAAACTTGGTCAAAAAGACCCGGTTTTTACCAAATTCGACAAGAAATCGGTCAAAAAACATTTCTCGGACCCCAAATTTGTGGCGAAATGCCAAGAGTTCCCTCCTTGCTTTTTTTTGATTTGACATGCGATATGTTTTGTGAAATTGCAGGTACGTGTCCGAAGCCGAATACCCGTATCATTGGTACCCCGTGTACTGCAACGGCTACGCGGTGATCATGCCAAGTCAAACGGTGACAAAAGTTCACGCCGAAGCGAAGCGACACAACTTTCTCCGCATCGACGACGTTTTCTTCACCGGCGTCACAACCGAAATGATCAAAATTCCGATCGTCGACTTTGAAGGGATCGTTCATGATGTGAGTTGCTTCTTCGCGCTCTCAACGCGCGGTTGACACACTTGGGAGCAGGGAGTACGGAGAAAAGAAAAATGTAGTTTCTGAACGGTGCTTTTGTGGTTTTGGGGAAAACATTGGTTTATAAATGTTTGTAAAAAACCGGTGTTTTCTTATTGTAGTCTGGACTTCAAACAACGTTTTATTTTCGGAGCATGTACAAAACTACAGATAGAATTGTCATCATTTCGATCAAAACAGTTGCAGAAAGTCTTTTATCGTATAATATGTCTTTCGCCTGCCAAATCTAGAGGTTAAATTTTTGTGTAGATAAATCACGGATTGTCTAGACGTTTTCCTTTACTTGTTTTTCTTGGCAATGTCAACGGTGTCATTTTATACGATCAAAACTTGCGGACATGTTTAGTCGTATAAAATGTCGCCCGACAAAGTCGAGAAGATAAGCTTTGGCACACGTGATTTGAGACCCGTCTGAATTCTATTTTTCGCATTTTTCCCTTGGCAATGCTGAAGGGGACATTTTATACGATAAAAATGTTTCAAACATGTTTAGTCGTATAAAATATCGAATGAGGAAAATAACGCAATAAAATTAATTTCACAGAATTCCAAAGCCTTCTAACTAATGTTAACATATTTTTCATTTGTTTGTAACGTGAGTAGCGACATTTTATACGATGAAAAAGCACTATGCATCTTTCGTCGTATGAAATGTCGCCTCACAAAAATGTTACAATGAAATGCATTTCGCACATTTTTAGAGTCCTCTAACTACTATTTACATGTCTTTTTTCATGTTGACACAAAGGTTGACATTTTATACGATGAGAGAGTTCCAGACATCTTTCGTCGTATAAAATGCCACTTTTCGGTGCCTTTTTTGTATATTGGCTTTTTGTGATGCGTTTTATAGATTTCGTATTTTTAGTTTTCTCTGCAACGATGCCTTCAGAACATCCCATTGCCGATCGTGGCGACAACTGGCCATCAGCTCAGCCAAGTTTACGGAAAGTTCTTTAAACTTCAAATGTGCGATGACCTCTCCGAAGAATACAGAAAATCCCCCGAGGCCAACCAAACTATAATCCCACCACATGTTGAGGGAGACCCGGAAACCCCGAATTGACAGATGTATAATACCTTCTTTGATGTTTGTTTATATTGGAAATGAAGACTTCTTGCAATGAATGTTACAAAATATTTCAAAGCAAAAAATTTCTAATGAAATGTCGAGAAATGCGACAAAACTGATTATTACGTTGCAAAATGCGGCTAAGATATGTGCGTTTCCCGAGAGAGCACAAACATATGCGAGACAGTCAGAGAAAAAATGTTTTTCGCAAGGGAAGTGCCCTATTGGGACGCTCAGATTTTTTTTAAATTTTGCACACACTTCAGACATAGGCTCCATATTAATTCCTGAAAATTTTAGCTTGCGCTTTGCAGCCTCAGCCGAGATATTCAACGATCTTTGCGGACGAGAGAGTACGCGAAATGCGGAGAGCGGTGAAAGGGAAAACACTGTTTGGAAAAAGTTTCTTATTTGGCCCGGCCCGGTTGTAAAATTTTGTTTAAATTTATTTATCTTCCAGAAATCCCATGACTTCAAAATATTGAAAACTGCACGTTGCAAACATACAGGAAACGAGTTGTCTTCGCGGTTAGACAGAAAACCCGCCAAAGCACCTTTTCGGTCGGAAGCAAAATCTTGTTTTCGCAGAAAACCAAAATGCCAGACGAGAAATTGGCATTGCAATTTTTCGTGTCGGTACCAAAAAATCGGAACCGGGCTTCGCGCCGAAATTCAAAATCTTGGGCCCGAAGCCTCGGCCCGAAAAAACGTCGAGCCAAAGCCCGGCCCGGTAAAAGGTGGGCCCGGCACGGCCCGTTTTCAAAATTTCCAAAGCCCGGCCCGGTTGTCATGTCTGAAAATGGAGGGTTTTTGTGCACGGTGCGGAAAGCGACAAAATGTCCGTGCACATTGTGAAAATACTAATATTTTGTCGCCATTTGAAGCGATGCGACAAGCCGCGACTAGACATGGCTCCCGGGCCGGGCCGTTTCAAATTTGCTTTGGCCCGGCCCGTACATATCAATTCGCCCGGCAAATCTAACATTACTTACTAAGATAAGATGAAAAAATAGTTAGAAAAGTGTTGTAAACCTTTTAAAAATGATCGTATATAGTCCAACGAACGTTGTAACTGAGGGACAATTGCACTACCCTTGTCCCATCTCCCCCGTAGCTACGCCCCCTGAATAGACATGGCTGTGAAATGATTAAAGCGTACGGTAGGAACGGCGAAAATATCTTAAGGGAATTGCAATGAGTCAGCGAAAGCAAATACAAATGTTTTGAAGGGGGAGATTACGGAAAACTTTTGATGACAATTCAAAGGTTCGAAGGGAAAAGTTTAAAGGTAAAAATAGGCGATGAAATTGCTAGACGGAAGTAGACCGGGCCGGCCCAAATATAACATAAATAAGAAAGGACAACAATAATTACACAAGTGATGTAAACCTATTGAAAATGATCGTATATAGCGATAACTATTTCCAAAAAGCTCATTTTGCACTGTGCGTTGTCGGGGTGCACTGTGCATTTTGCCTCGTCGACAGTTGGATAGATGCGACATGTCGCGACAGGGTCTCCTCACAGTGTAGACAGGGCTCCTGGACAAATTTGCTTTGGCCGACCCGGGACCCGGCCGGGCCGACCCGTCGATATCAATTCACCCGGCAAATATTTATAACATTTCTAAGATAGGATGAAAAAATGGTTAGAAAAATGTTGTAAACCCTTTGAAAATGATCGTATCTAGTTGTGTGCAATTTCTCTGCCTGTACGATGGGGTTTCCACACCGAATCAATGTTTGTGAAGATGTGTACTTCCAGTTCCCGCTTGTGCATTCGTTGTTTTGCCAAACATTCTGTCTCCAAACCCTCCGGATCTGTAGCCTACAGATCCCTTTGTACGCAAATTTCATAATCCAAGCTATAATTTAGTGCGGCGACAAGATTTGAACAAAAGTAGCGACCCGACTTTCGCGTGTTTGCAATGTGTTTGCGTAGATGTCCAAGGGGATGTTTGTAAGTCCGCTTTTTCTATCGTCCGCGCTGTCCACGGCCCCCACATTCGGACCATGTTGTCGTCGCAGCGACCTTGTCGTATTCTCCGTCGTCGCGACGGACTCTCGCGACAAGCCGTTTGTACGCTCCTCCTCTTCAACAGCCTCTTTTGGCTGTTCCTTCTGCGTCGCTCCGTTCAGCACTGTGAGCAGCGGCGACATGGCGCGCGACCGCCGCATCTCCCACGCCCTCCGCAGCAGCTCTTCGGCACCGACGTGGACACGTTCAACATGACGCTGAAGGGCTTTCGCTTCGAGTATAAAATGACGGCGCCCCAGAAGAAGTCCTGTGCGAATACGACCATTTTCTTGGCGATTATGAGCACCGGCGACAAACCAATGCATATTCAGCGGGAAGCGCTGAGGAACACCTATTTGAGCAGGGTAGGTCATCATTTTTCGTTTTTTAGGAGCGAATCTTGTTTTTTAGAGGGGTGTTAAAAAAATGGGAAATGAAGGGACCAAAAAGTGCACTTCGCCTACCTTCCACTACCCATGGCTCCCGCGCCGGACCAAAAATCGGGCCCGCGGTAGATACCAACTTACCTGCGGTCTCCCAAAACCCTCCACCCCTTGTGGCTCAATTCGCGGCGCCGACCGCACCGTGCCAAGCCATGTTACTAGTACTACTCGCGCCAATAAGTCCGTAGAATTTTATCGCTGATGTCTCGCGAGTGTACTCGCCAAAAAGTGCATATCGCTTGGGTAAAAACGGGAAATGGCCGCAACGGCCGCGAAAAATAAACAAAAATGCACCGTGCAAAATTCTACGAACTTTATGGCGCGAGTAGTACGTTCGCAAAGTCGCTGGAGAGATTTTTGGAGTTTGCACTGTGTAAAAAAAGTCAAAGTGCAAGCGACAGCCAAAAAAAACCTATTGCACCGTGCAAAAATCAAGAAATTGCACGTTGCGAAGAAAACTTTTGTTTTCGCACAGTGCATATCGCGGAAATCTCTCCAGCGACTTTGCAAACGGACTAGTAAGGGGCCAGAACAGCTACGTTTGAATTGCGCGTTTTACGGCGTGGAAACAAAATGTCAAAAGAAGTTTTTTTATGTCCTGCAGCGAAAACAAAGGCGGCAGAGTTGCGAACAGTAAAACAATTATTAGTAAGCATGTAGAATGTCACCATTATTTTTTTCCGTTGTTATTGGTACAGAAGACGAAGAAACTTTTTGGACATTTCATTTCCACGCCGTAAAGTTCTAAAGCAGAATTTTATGCTGATTTCAAAAATTATAAAATTGCCTGCAAGATGTTCAGAGGGAAAGATGTTACGGCCGTTTTTTGACGGCCGATACGGTATTACGGCATGTTACAGTAGGAAAATCGGAAAAATAATGGTTCCATCGTTATCGCAAGGGTCAAAAACTGTAGTAACCGCAAAATCACCGTGAGGTAAAATACGCCAGCTGGAGGCGATTACTGCAAAAACAATGGTATCTTGGATTTTTAAAAAAAATATTGTTCGCTCTTTCTTAGCACCTATCGAGGGTTATTTTAACGCAAAAAACTCAAAATCGATTTTTTCATATGTCCACGCCTAACAACCGGCTGATTCATTGACTCAGAAATCGTCTTTTGAGAGTTTTTGGCCCATATTTTTCAATTTTCTTCTTTCGAAAATAACATATTTGCATCAATTTTCCTATAGTTTTTGATGACAGTTGAAAGTACAGTGTTTACTGAAAAAACGCCATGTCTTTTTTGTGAGAGTCTTGCTGTGTAAACAAAACTTGCGTTGGGTTAATGTTCGGAGGGCCATGGGAACAAGATTCAACAATGTCTTGGGACGAAAGCTCACAGCGGAAGTGCTCCAAGGGCGACGCTGGGATTTTCATAAAAACTTGGCATAGATTTCAATTTAATTTTTGGTTTTTTGATTACGGGGCTGCGGAAGGCTTGGCCATTCCGTTCCGCAAAGCATGTTAACCGACAATTTGAAGAAAGTTATGGGCCGCATAAAATGGGGCCGTTTCGGTGGTTAATGCACCTTCTGGCGTTGGGAATTTCCATGCTCTGCGATAAGTGTGCCTTACAAGGGAAGAACGACAAGTGCGACGCTCAGATTTTGATCAAACTTGGCTCAAATTTAGAATAATGTTTTCTAGGGCATATATGAGGCCTAGCTCGCGCTTTGCAGAAAGGACCGAGATTTTTAGAACGAAAATTGGGGAAAACCTGATACTTGTTTGCGAATTTTGGCATGAAAAGTTTCATGCCTATTTCTACCCTACATGGTAATGTTTCCCAAAAAAATTAATTTTTTCTACGCGAAACTGGCAATGGTACGGTCAGAAAAGTGTTCTCCGCATTTCGCGTACTCTCTCGGCTGCAAAGATTGTTTAAGATCTCGGCTCTCCCTACAAAGCGCAAGCTAAAATTTTCAGAAATTGATATGTGGCCTATGCTAGACGTATGTGCAAAACCTTAATGAAATCTAAGCGTTGCACTTGAGCTACTTCCTTTGTGAAAAACATTCTTTCTCTAACCGTCTCGCCTAATTTTGTGCTCTCTCGAAAAACGGACATATCTCGGCCGTGCGTTGCAAGGCCAGGCTAAAATTTTTAGATATTATAACTAAGCCTATGTATAGAATATACCCCAAATTTGCAACGTATATGATTGCAAGAACCTAATTTTACCACACTTTTTCAGGCCGCCCATTTCAATATCGAATACAAATTTTTCATCGGAAAAAGTAATACAACTCGGCCGGATCTCCTGCAAAAAGAGGTCAAAACATACGATGACATTGTTTTCATCGACATGGTCGATTCCTATGCGAATAATTCGATCAAATGGAACGCCATGTATCAATATCATCAAAGTTTTTGCCACGAAACCTTTTTTTTTATGAAAGTCGACGATGACGTCATCGTGCACTTCCCTCGCCTCTGGCAATGGATTGAACGAGATTTTGGCGGAGTCATAATCGGGCAGAAGGATTGGCTGGTTTGCCAACGAATCCAAGGCGTTCAGCCGATAAGAGACCCCAATAGTAAATGGTAAGGATTCATTTTGAAAATTAGAAAAAAATCCGAATTTTTGTCATTTTTCGACTGTCGTTTCTGCAAAGCGCGAGCTAAAAACCTTGGATATGTCTTAGAAAGCTGTAATCTTAATTTGCGCCAAGTTTCAACAAAATTGAATCGCATTTTCCTATCAAAACAAGATATTTTCCCCTTTTTAGGTTCGTTCCCCTACATCAATTCGAAAAAGATTGGTACCCTCCCTACTGTAATGGCTATGCAGTCATAATGCCTGGTGAAACCGTTCGCAAACTTCTCGAGGAAGCGAAACATCATCAATTTATGAAGATGGACGACGTTTTCTTTACGGGAATTTTGACAGAACCCCTGAACATCACTGTAAATAACTTTATTGGAATTGGCGGAGATGTAAGCACCCGTATCTTTAGCCAAAATACGTTTGAATGACTCGTTTCAGTTCGAAATCGATATTTGTCGAGGCGATCCGCCCTTCCAGACGATCATTCACAGCGAGCGACGGCCGAAAACAGTGTACGCCAAGTACTATAAACTCGAAAAATGTGCTGTCATTGCCAAGCAGCTGGGAAATGCCACCGTAATACCTCATGTTGATTATGAAGGTTGAATGTATAGACGACATTTATTCCAAAATACGCAAAAATAAAACTTACTGAACAGTATAAAATGTCATCCAGTCCGCATGCAGCTAGGGCGCAGCTCGAATAGGAAAATAATTAGAAAAATATTTATTTTTTTTGAAGGAAAAGGTAAAATACGGGTTGTACAGTATTTGTGAAGTGTTTGTGAAAGTAAAGGTGAGTTTTTTATTTAGTTTTTATCAGGGTTTAGGAGCTGATATTGTACAAGATCAATCTTGACAAAAAAATGTTGGATGTTGAGCGCATTCTCGCTGAATTCGCTGAAATAACTGTCGAGGAAGAGCGTTGCAGCAAGAAGAATGAGAATCGACCATCCAAACAGGAGAAAGCGACCAGATATTTCGAGAAAATCAAGCAATCTCGACTTGCCAAGCGTGCGGAAGAGAGAAAACGTCAAAGACCAGCGAAAAAACGGAGAAATCGTGAGGAAAAGCCAGTGCTGAAGGAAGAACTAAATGTAGGGAGGATTAACAATTATTTTTTCTAAATTTAGAACTCAAAAAGGTTGATAAAATATCAAATTTGTGATAAATTCCACCTCATTTCGAGAGAAAGTGTCAGAGTGAAAAAATTCAAAGAGCCGCTCGAAAAACGAAAGAGAAGAGAGCGTGCGTCTGTGGTGTAATGGTCAGCATGGTTGCCTTCCAAGCAATCGACACGGGTTCGATTCCCGTCAGACGCAGAAAATTGTTTTTTACTTTTTTTCGAGATTTTTAGGTGCGTACTTATAGTATTTCGAATCATTATTGTATTCAGAGTATTTTAGAATCATGTTTCTGTGTTTTCATCCGCCTTCTGGCTTGTTTTAATAATTTTTTCCTAAGATAATATAACTTTTTAAATATTTTCAATTTCAGATTGCTATTGACTTGGGATTTGAAGTGCAGATGAACAAGAAAGAGTCAACTCACCTTGCCAGGCAATTAGGAAGAATTTGGGGCCTTCAAAAACGTTATCAAGGACTAAAAACGCAGCTTTTTGGGCTAACTGCAGACTTCTCGGAGAATTGCCAAAAAATAGTTACGGGGTTTGACAAATTCGATTGGAAAACGCATGAAAAGACGGTTCATGACGTGATTCAAGGACCGGGCTTGGAAAAGTTAATCTATTTGACCCCCGATGCTGATGCCGAGCCATTGTTGGAATTGCATAAGGATAATATTTATGTGATTGGAGGGATTGTCGACGAGACTGGGGTTGGAAGTAGGACCAAAATGAAAGCTGGTAGGCCGCACTTCTTTTCGGTAGATTGAGATTGCGACATTTTATACGGTGAAACTGGAGTAAACATGTTTCATCGTATAAAATGTCAATTTTTGCTGTTCGAAACCTAAAATACGTTTCTTTTGTTTTTAGACACCTCTGGCCACAAATCCTATCGTTTGCCCATAGCAGAATTCTCCAGACGCAACGCAGGAAAAGGCAATTGGACATTCAACCAGATGTTGGCCTTGAATCAGGTGGTGGAAGCTCTCTGCCTCTTCTCCCAAACCTCCGATTGGACTACAGCCCTTGCTACGGTGGTCCCAGCTCGTACCGGATTTATCTTCGAGAAGGGTGATCAAAATTCCGAGGAAAATCAAAAAAATAAATGATTTTTCGGATTTTTTTTATTTCTTATGCAAATTTCAATGAAGTTCGACAAAATTGTGTTCATTTGAGTTTTCAACAGTTTCGCAGTGGTCGTTGACGTCATTTTTGGCCGTTGTTGAAAATGAGTTTGTTCGATTTTGAAGACATTTCGCTGAGGGATAGGGAAATGGCCGCAGAATTTTTCAGTCCAACGCCTATGGCTTGTCGCGAAAATCGTCGAGGATTTGCAGGCAAGTTGTCAACGCGTTACTTGTGGGTTGGGCTCGGGACTTGTCGAGAAGTTGACAGTTTTGTCGATTGATACCTAATATAATATAAATTGCTCCGGGAATTTGCAAATTTAGACCTCAGTATGTGGGATGGCTGCTTTATGAGTTCTTTTGGCTTTTTTTGGCTCTAACACCAAGTACGGCGATATTAACATCAAAAAATCCATCTTTTGTCTAGTATAATATAATTTTTCTCAATTTCAGCTCCAAACCGCTACAAATCCTCCTATCGAGAGCAAAGCAGATCCCGTTTCCAGTCGGTTGATAGCTCTTATGTCTACAACGCGTTCCTACGTCGAGTGCAAAGTGAACAGCGAAGAGAAGTGGCTCCACCTCCAATTCCTTCGGTTGATAACGACATTGTGATGTCTCAAGCATGGTTACCGCATCTTGAATATGTCCCAACTCAACGTCATAGAGAGGAGGATGAGTTGGAACAGCTGTTTTTGACGCAATTGGCCGATATAACACCAATTCCGAGAATTACCAAAGTAGGTACCTAAAGCAATATAATTTTGTGATTTTTAGGTTGGAGTGTTTGTATAAATTAATTGATAAGGTGCTATAAGGTCTGTTGTTTCAGTACGGACGATTTAAGTTTTATTTCTTTGACGTGCGCGACCTTGGTGAGCCAATCCGTCTGATGTTTCACTACATGGAACAAAGTTTTGAAGATGTTCGAATTGTTGATGCCGATTGGTCAAACGAACAGCATAGTGAGTGATTTTCTATTGATTTCTTGCTTTAGACGTCAAAGTCGTGCAATAAAAGGATCAAAATTTGAGATTTTTATGTTGTAGTAGTGAAAAGCTACTCATTTTTCGAAAAATCTGGCGTGTGTACTATTGGAGCTGAATGTTTTTGCTTTCAGAGTTCCCATTGAAGACCCTACCGGCCCTGGAACATGATGGAATAATAATTCATAAATCTGCGGCGATTGCGAGATATTTGGCCGATATTTTTGGTAAGGATAACATAAAATATTTTGAGATTTTGTTTTTAAAATACGTAATGAGGTTTTGCCATGTCGGCTTTAAGGTTTAAAAGGCAAGGATCGACAGAAAAACGCCATCATTGATGAATTTATGGAGATCCATCTGGAAGCCATGGCGGAATTTGTTCCATTTCTGAGAGCTGCCGCTGGAATCGATGAGGCTGAAAAGGTAGACTAATGGCTTCCTTAGGTCTTATATTTATTGCTTTCAGAAAATTTCCTACGAAGAAGTCGCCGTCAAAGCCGCTAAACGATTTTTTCCAATTTATTCCCAGGTGATCTCAAGGGAAATGAGCGGATTCATCGTCGGAAATCTACCAACCTGGGCCGATTTTTATGCCGCTGACTTCCTGGACAGGCTTTACACCGCTGAACCGACGCTTTTCAATGATTACAAGGATTTGTTTGGATATTTCAAAGGAATTTTGGGCATGAAGAACATCAGAGGATATGTGGAATCGAGAAAGTTTAGTATTTTGTAAAAACTTGATTCCCATATAGGGTAAAAGGGGGTTTTATTGTAAATAAAGGCCTGTTTTGTATTTTAAAAGTGATTTTTCGTCGGTTCATTTGATTTTGAATGATTTATAGTCATTTTATACGATGAAACATGTTTAGGGTGAGAAACATGTTTCCTCATTAAAAATGTCTCTAATATGGAGGGTCTGTATTCAGTATGAAATTTTGATGAAAATAGAGGATGTATTTGTCATGAATATGAAGAATCTGTGACATTTTGTACGAAAAAACATGTCTCAAACCAATAAAATGGTAAAAATCCGAGTGTGTTGACAAATAATAGCTATGAATTGGCCTGTACGGCATACTGCGTCGTCTGGAATCTTTTTGTTAAATCTACCAGCTTTCTGTATCCTTAAATATAATTTTTCGAAAATCATGTTTCATCGTATAAAATGTCACGCATATGGACATCTACCTCAAAAATTTGAAGCTTAAAAATTTAGTGGTCAAAAACAACCAACTCGGCATTCTCAGTGTCATGTTGTGTTTGTAAACTCCATTTTTAGTCCGAAAAGCGTATAAAGGTTTGATAAAAAAAAGTACAAAAGACGCCTATATAAAAAGGAAGCGCCCCGAACGCCGTGATCAGGTGGCCGAGTGGTTAAGGCGATGGACTGCTAATCCATTGGGGTTTCCCCCGCGTGAGTTCGAATCTCATCCTGATCGAATTTCGTTTTGGGTTGAACAGCAACTTTTTTAGATTGTAAAAGTATTACTCACAAGGCAAGTACTCCAAGTAAGCATGGCTGCAAACCGTGCCAGCCCGGGCCTGGAAAATTTTGCAAGCCCGGCCCGGAAAATTTTATACTAGGTTAGAAAGAAAAATTTTTGCAAAAGGTAAGGTAAACAATTACTTTTTTTTATCTCGCCGAGTAGCAAATAAGCCCACCTTCTGTTAGCAAGCAGAAAGTGTTAAAAAAAAATTGAAAAATTTTATCGCAGAAGCCTATTTTTTCTATTTTTCCGGGAAAAACTCAGATTTCAAAAAAACCGGGCCGGGCCGGAAAATTTTGCAAAGCCTGGCCCCCAGCCATGCCTGCCTCCAAGTGCGACGCTCAGATTTTATTTTAATTTTGCCACACTTCAGACATAGGCCACATGTCAATTATTGGAAATTTTAGCTCGCGCTTTGCACGCGCAGCCAAAATATTCAACGATCTTTGCGGCCGAGAGAGCACGCTCAACGCGGAGAGCGGTCAGAGAGGATAACACTTTTGGCCATAACTTTGTCTGTTTTGCGGAGAAAAGACTGATTTTTTGTGGAAACATTACCTTCAATTATAGAAATGGGCAAGAAACTTTTCATAGCAAAATTCACAAAAAAGTGTCACATTTTTGCAAAGTTTCGAGCTAAAAATCTCGGTCGTTTCTGCAAAGCGCGAGCTAGGAACCTCGCATATGTCTTAGAAAAATACTACTAAATTTGTGCCGAGTTTTATCAAAATCTGAGCGTCGCACTTGGGGTACTTCCTCTGTAAGGTGTTTTATTTTGTATTATATATCTATATAGGAATATTTTTTTCAAAAAAAAACAATTTTCGACCCCCATCCCGCGATTCAGGACATAAATGGAGGGTGCTAAAGAATGAAGATGGAAATGACGACGAGGCAATTCTGAATTTTAAATAGAAAATTCATTTTGTGCAAATCGAAATGAAAAGAGCCGGAGGGGAAATTAGGTCTTTTTTGGGCCGAAAGACTCGCAATTCTTGGGGTCGGGCTTTATTTTGCCGTAAGGATGAGGGTAAACACCAGCTGTGATTCTTGAAGCTTGAGCGACATTAGGGACTGGGCAGTTTTTGGGGTTCTTTTGCATAATGTGACGTTTTTATTCCTTCTCTCGGTGTTGCTCTCATTTTGAGGGGGTTAAGCGGATGATTCGGGGATTTACTCGTTGTTTCGGGATGTCCGCGGGCAAAAGACGGCTGTAAAAAGGACTGCCATCAAGATGACAGGTGACGACCCAATATCTTTGGCACAAATTACTTTTGGTTTAGGAAACTGGTCGGGAGAAAATATATAGCAAAAAACACGCTGCAATAACCAAAATGAGAACATGCTCTTTGCATGATTTGATGGGAAAAAACAAAACTTTGAGGGAGTTGAAATGGAAATGCGATTTGCAGATGAAATTCGGTATAGCTCCTAAGCTATGAGTCTGTCGGGAAAATAATGAGCACTCGTCGCAGCGAAATTTCGCGTTTCGCCGTTGTCGCACACCAACTTCCCAAGCGCCGCGAAGCGATGATGTGCGATTCTAAGGTATTATACGACGCGTAATTATAATTTTATTATTTTCCCGACAGACTGATAGTTTAGGAGCCACACCGAATTTCATCTGCAAATCGCATTTCCATTTCAACTCCCTCAAAGTTTTGTTTTTTACCATCAAATTATGTAAAGAGCATGTTATCACTTTCGTTATCAAAGCGTGTCTTTTTTTTTGTTAAATCCACCAGTTTTCCAAGCCTAAAATAATTTGTGCCAAAGATATTGGTGTTTCCTGTTTTCACGAAACGGTTTATTGATTACGGGGCTGCGGAAGGCTTGGCCATTCCGTTCCGCAAAGCATGTTAACCGACAATTTGAAGAAAGTTATGGGCCGCATAAAATGGGGCCGTTTCGGTGATTAATGCACCTTCTGGCGTTGGGAATTTCCCTGCTCTGCGATAAGTGTGTCTTACAAGGGAAGAACGACAAGTGCGACGCTCAGATTTTGATCCAAATTGGCTCAAATTTAGAATAATGTTTTCTAGGGCATATATGAGGCTCGCGCTTCGCAGAAACGACCGAGGTTTTTAGATCGAAACATGGCGAAAATTTGACACTTTTTTTGTGAATTTTGCTATGAAAAGTTTCTTGCCTTTTTCTACAATAAAAGGTAATGTTTCCGAAAAAAATTAATTTTTTCCGCGCGAAACTGGCAAAGTTATGGCCAAAAAGTGTTTTGCTCTGTGACCGCTCTCCGCATTTCGCGCACTCTCTCGGCCGCAAAGGTCGTTCGATATCTCGGCTGAGAAAGCGCGAGCTAAAATTTTCAGAATTCAATATGTGGCCTATGCCTGACGTGTGTGCAAAATTTAAAGAAAATCTGCGGGTCGCATCTGGTGTACTTGCCATGTCAGTTTGTACGGATTTCATTGGTTGTGAAGTTCTCTCCCTGAGAATGACCTTATTTCACCCAAAATGACGTCATTTTCGGTCAAAAAGCTCCAAACCCCTTAATTTCCATATTAATACTCTTGTTTTTCGGTCCCTTAATATCTCCAGTCCCGATTGCAACAAACCTCGTCCCCGTGAGTTCGAAAACATTTCGTAATCTGCACGTTTGCGTTGCCAATGTTTCTCATCCCCTTACCCAACCTTTCATAGTGCCCATATCCGTCTGTTCTCCTGTCTCATTTATCATTCATGGCCCACATTTGTGGGGTTCCAGGAGACGCGGCCGTTGAGGGAATTTTTGTTTATTTACCCAACGTTTCCGATTAGAGTTCCACACATTATTCGCGTGTTTACGTCCCCCAATTTGCGAAATATTTTTTGATAACAAATTTTCATAATCGCAAAACTGCGAGCAACAAGTCTCATTTCTGCTTGGTTTCGAGGCGAAAAGACTATGAGATTGCAGTTTATGGACCATCCCACCCTCAAAATCATTGTTTTGGGGGATTCCGGAGTGGGCAAGTCGTCCGTGTTGAGTCGCTACGTCAACAATACGTTCAGCAATGTGTTCCGCACCACGATGGGCGCCGATTACTTCACGAAACTGTCGGCGATAAAAGGGAAAAAGGTCAATTTACAGGTGAGTAGAGTTTCGATTATTGCATCATATTTCGGGTACCCTTGGCGGCACTCAGTATATTACAATGCTGCTTGAGGCCTCTGTTCGCTAGACAGATTTTTGGTGTTTGCATTGTGCAAAAAACGTCAGGGTGCGAGCGACAGCCGAAAAAAGCCTATTGCACGGTGCAAAAAGCAAGAAATTGCACAGTGCAAAGGAAACTTTTGTTTTCGCACAGTGCATATCGAGGAAATCTCTCCAGCGACTTTGCGAACGGACTAGTATCTTGGAAATCCCTGAAAATCTTAGCATTCCCCATAAAAAACAGCTTGAAAATCTTACAAACGCTCGTACTACTATTAGTATTTTCACAAAGTGCATGGAGATTTTGTCGCTTTCCGCACCGTGCACAAAGAACCCCCATTTTGCACTGTGCATTTCCGTGGGCGTCCATAATGGGCAGAAACCACAATGGGCAGATGCCATAATGGGCAGATTTCCAAAATCCTTCAAAAAATGTTCAATCTCTTACATATTTGTAAAATATAGATTTTTTTCTAAATTTTACATTTTTACATTACTGAGTAATGTAAAATTGTAATTTTTGGAATTTGTCCCGAAATAACTCCACAACTTTACGAACGGACTAGTATTAATACAATGTTTCTGCAAACAATCGCCTTTTCCCAGGTGAAATTCACAAGATCTAGCCAAAAAACCTTTTCTCTGACCGTTCTCCGCATTTCGCATACTCTCTTATCGGCAAAGATCTTGTATATCCCGGCTACAAAGCAAAAGCTAAAATCTTCAGGAACAAATATGTGGCCTATTTAGGTCCTGCAGGTCAAATTTGAAGAAAGTTGAGCATTGTGAATGCCTGAACATTTTTGCTTGTCCATGGTTACAACCCATTTATTCAGCGATCTTTGCCAATGAGAGAGTGTGCGAAATGCGGAGAACGGTCAGAGAAACCATTTTTTGGCTAGATCTTTGCGAATTTCGAATAGAAAAAGGCGATTTTTTGTATTATCGTTATATTCTAGACTTGATTGTAATATTTTATCCCAAAAATCTTAACAAATGTCGTAAATTCGGTGTATTTTTACATTCAGATCTGGGACACCGCCGGCCAAGAGCGCTTCCAATCGTTGGGGACTTCGTTCTACCGAGGTGCCGATTGCTGCGTGCTGATCTTCGATCTAACCAGAGAAAAAACCTTCGAAGCCATTCAACGATGGCGACGAGAATTTATTCGGCAGACCGCGTAGGTATCGAATCGTCGACCACAATTCTTTTTTTAGACTCCCCGACACTTTTCAATTTGTAATCATTGGGAATAAATCGGATTTGGAGAATGAAAAATTGATTAAGAAGGAGCGAGTTCTCGAATATTGCGATATCGAAGGGAACTCTGCGTATTTTGAAGTAAGTCTATCTTTATTTACCAAAAACTTTTGCAATGTTTAGTGAGGAAATCACATTTTTCGGCTTTTATTCCAATCTTTCAATTTCTAAAGGGCCAAATCAGTTCTTGTCGAGAAACACGTCGAAAAAAGACCAACCCAAGGTCGAATTGGATTTCAAAAAGTGTCAGGGAGAGACAAAAAGACTGCTGGTTTTGGGAGACGTCAAAATCAGCAGTCTCTTTGTGCCCCACGATACTTTTTGACACTAGTCCGTTCGCAAAGTCGCTGGAGAGATTTTTCGATATCGCACTGTGCAAAAAAGTCAGGGTGCGAGCGAAAGCCGAAAAAAGCCTACCGCACGGTGCAAAAAGTAAGAAATTGCACAGTGCACAGTGAACTTTTGTTTTCTCACAGAGCATGGCGCGGAAATCACTCCAGCAACTTTACGGACGGACTAGTAAAACTAAACTGGCCCTACTAGACCGTCCGTAAAGTCGGTGGGATGATATCCGCGACATGCACTGTGCGAAAACAAAAGTTCACTTTGCACTGTGCAATTTCTTGATTTTTGCACCGTGCAAAAGGTTTTTTCGGCTGTCTCTCGCACTCTGACTTTTTCGCACAGTGCAAACACCAAAAATCTCTCCAGCGACTTTGAGGACGGACTAGCATAAAAATTCGAATAATTGGATAAACGGCAAAAAATCTCATCTTTCACCCAATCTCACATTACTTGTTTTCAGGTCTCAGCGAAAACCGGCTCCAATTTAGACGAAGCCTTTCAAACTATTGCCGAATTCGCCTACAAATCCTACGAAAGGAACCGCGCCAAAATCAGTTTGCTCAAACGGATTCGATTGGAAGCCGAGAATGCGGAGAAAGCGAAACATTCTTGTTGGCATTGTTGGTAGTAATACTTAGCAACTACTGGACCGTTCCGTAAAGTCGCTGAAGTGATTTCCGCGACATGCACTGTGCGAAAACAAAAGTTCACTTTGCACTGTGCAATTTGTTGCTTTTTGCACCGTGCAAAAGGCTTTTTTTCGGGTGTCGCTCGCACCTTGATTTTTTTGCACAGTGTAAGCACCTTGCTCCAGCGACTCTCCGGACGGACTAGTACAAGTACTTCTTGTGCAAGGCGGGCCAAAAATTCTTGACATCTTCTCGCACTGTGCAGTTTTTTTCCAACTGTGCGTTCTCGGCGTGCACCGTGCATTTGACTCGCCGAGCAACAAGTTTTTCGCGCGACGGCGCACCGTGCAAAATTTCAAGACTTTTTTGGCCCGCCTTGTATAAAAAGCCCTTAAAATCGGTGAGGATGACATAATTTCTTGTCATAACTTATGACATTTTTTCATAATTTTTGTCCCTTTTCCAACCACTTTCTCATAATTGACCACTTTTAATTATTTATGACATCTTTTGTCACAACTTATGACAAGACTTTTTTTGTCTTAATTAATGGCAAACTTTTCGTATTTTAAGTCACAATTTTCGTCATTATGATCAACCTTCTGAACCATCATATTTATGGGTACTGTAACTTATTTCTCACTGCATATCTGTTGTTTTCTTTTATTTCAGCACGGTGTCTTACAATAAATGAGATGAATAACAAACGCGAGAAATATACAAATCTCCCCTTTCAATTATCAAACATACCTAAAACACTTCAAAAGAGACATCAAAATTTGATTTTTTGATAATTTAGAGGGCAAAATTTCTGATATTTCCCAAAAAATCCCGTTTTCCTTTAGCAAAAAATTTTTAGATAACATCCCTGAGCTAGGCCTAGGACAATTTGGTGCCTAGACAACCTCGTCGATATGCGCTTGAGAGTAGTCCAAACAAGCCTTCAGCAATTTCTTGCTTCTGATGCCATGCGCCATCATCGTTCGCTCACCCACGTTCATCACATTGATGCTCCGAATAAGTGCATCCACACATTCTTCGGAAAGTCCTTTGATATGGTAGTATTGGGCGATTACGGCGAGCTTTTCGGCTTTCATATCAAAATTTGAAATTTTTCCGGTATAAATATACCGGAGCAAGAGCTCCAAAACTTCGGGTTCGTGATCCACAACGTTAACTTTTCCCTGTTGAGCCTCGGCCATATTGGATTTGAACATGGCATCAAAAACTTCGCTCGCAGCGGAAAGGATAACTCGGGAAACCTGAAAATTTATATTGTAATTGACACATGGCCATAAAAAGAACCGCAAAACGGAATATTACGACTTTTCCAAAGGCAAATAACTGAAACTGGAAGCATTGCTTCAACCATCCCCAAATTTCTTCAAATTCCCGTGAACGTAACTCAAAATTTATATTATCCTTGACGAATCTAAAAACGGAAACAAAACTTTCAAAGACTCACATAGAACACTTTGCCTCCGCAATGAAGCTCACAATCGCTGTACTCTTGTTTGTTGAAGAAGTTGGTAAAGTCTAATTTAAGCCTCTTTTCGGTAGGATCAGCAAAACTACCAGCTCTCTTCTTCATCCCAACTTTCTTTGTATCCTCCTTCTTTCCCACAATTCTGAACTCGCTCTTGATGAAGAATGGGCAAGCAGTTAGGTGTTCAGCAGGCAAATCAATGGTTATATGTTCCTTATTCAAGTGCGACAACGTTAAATAGTCTGAAAGTATTGTTTTAGGTATTGTATATGCAAAATCAACCCTAGAAGGCAAATATAAGATCTTTCGGGGAGAAAAAAACTCGAAAGCCAATGCTGTGCTGTCAGCGATATTTCCAGAAATTTTTAAACATATCCGAGCCGGTTGCACAAAACTATGGCTATTTCTTAACAGATGGGATGTGTAATATACTAAAGTCGCGAAAACCGTCAAAATTTTAGCGAATTTAGATCGGTACAGCCATAATATCGTCATTTACCCTATAAGCCACCTAAAAATCGAGAAAAAAGGTACGAAATCTTACCAGAGCTCCAGATGTTCTCGTCATCTTGGTTGGCAATGGAGAAATGATAGCTGATCACGATTGGCTCATTTTTGGCCTTTCTGTGAGTGATCAAGCGAAGTCTGGCCTGTTTTGTATTCTTATTTCCAATGAAGTCGACATAATAATGAGTGACCTTCAGTCTGTCGGCTGGATTGGCTTCAACGGCGAATCTCTTGGAAGACACATATTCCGCATTGTTCTCGACCTTCCTCGATTTTCCGCTGTACCACAGCGAATCCGTGGGCATGTTGAGACTTCGGAAGACCAAGGGAAGACGAGCAGCTGCAAGTAGGGCCATTTAGTCGAGTAAAATATTATACATGCCGAGCGCGGCAAGAAAATTGAAAACTGGGCCAAAGATCTAATTCGAAATGCTCAAAGAGCAGAAGATCCTCATGCAACCCTAAAACGAGGCAACTGCGTGCATCTGGAGGACATCTCCACGTCAGAATCATAAAAAGAAATGATGGGAGAAAACTTGACACATCTTGCAAAAATCTGGGTCAAGTTGTAACAAAAATAAAATACGGATTAAAAGGATGACCGGTAGCTCTTGGATAAAAAAATAGAAATGCGATTTTACGATTTAATTCACTTTCTTCCAGTTTAAACTACTATGGGAACTGTCATTGCTGAAAATTATATTGGACTAGTCATCAGATAAAGCCCCCATATAAACAGACAGAAAGGCACCCTATTGATCGGAAAAAACAGTCCCAAAAAAGAAAGGATCTTATCTAATCGCAAGACGTTGAAAACAACCATATGTTAATTTTTCTCTTCTAGAACAAAGCGTTTTCTTTTCTATGGCCACTCGAAGAAAGGTGAAGATCAAAAAAAGCGTCGAAAACGATGAAAAAATACGGTACAGAGATTCAGCTGACAATATAGATGGAATGTTAGTTAATTTGAGAGGTCTGTATAAGACTTCAACGAGTTTTTAGTGAAAATTTGACTTGAACTAGGTCATTTCCAATGCGCGGCTTTTTTTCTACAATTTTTTATGAACTTGCTAGTTTTTTTTCACGAAAACTTTTAGTAGGTAGTCTACAGGGTCTTATGAATCCAAAAACCCCATAAATCGTCAAACTCAACAACAAGAAATCAGTTTTGAAATTAGATATCTCATGGATAATACGAAAAGGCTCCCAAACGTTCAGGAAATCTTAATACGGGAAAAACAGAAATAAAGTTTAAAAAACGACCACGACACACGGCGGTTGGCATAAAATACGCGATGAAATATAGCGCAAACCCTTTGAAATGTCCGTAAGAAAATATTTTGCACAAAACGGCCTGATACTATAGTGTCGTAACGTCAAGAAATTTCGGGCATTGCAGATCCCTTTGAAAAGTTCTATTTTTATTTTACATTTTTGCTTTACTGAGTAATGTAAAAATGTAATTTTTTGAATTGTTTGATTGAATACTGTTTTTAGGGGTTTTTTAGGGTGCTGATTTCGAAAATCGTACTCATTTTTTGTGAATTTTACATTTTCACATAATAAAAAATGTCAAGATCGTAAGATTTTCAAAATCAGCACCCTCGATTGCCCGTAAATCCACTATTCACAAAAGAACTCCAAAAATTACATTTTTACATTACTCAGTAAAGTAAAGATCTCAGATACAAAAAAATGAGTACGATTTTCAAAATCAGCACGCTCGATTACCCCAAAGTCCACTATTCACAAAAAAAATTCCAAAAATTACATTTCTTCCAGTGCGCTCCACTGATCCTGTTCATCTGAGTCGTCGATCAAAAAAATGTCTTAATTTTTACACATTTGGAAAAATTTTTCCCACTTTGGCAAAATTTTTTACCCTTGGCCACAATTTTTGCCACTTTACCCCACCCTTTCTAGCGATTTTCTGTTGAAAGCAGCGATTTTTTTCGATCTGGGGTCATAATCGTGCTGGTCATAATCGGGGGGATTCGAGAAGAGAATAATGCGGTCAACTCTTTGCACAACGAATCGCAAAGGATCAAAAAAAATTGTACGTTGTAGACGGGTAGAGCGGTTCATCATTTTCGCTGTGAAATAATAAATCTCACATCAGTCATCGATGGCTGGTAAAAGCAAAAAGTAGTTTGGTCAAAAATCGATGCATACACATGTCTATACATACATGTAATATTTCTATAACTCAAAAAAAAATATTTTTCTCTCTCGGCGGCAAAGACCGTTTGATATCTCACCTCTCCCTGCAAAGCGCGAGCTAAAACTTTCAGGAGTTCATGTGTAGCCTATGCCGATTTACGTTCAAAATGTAAAGCAAATCTGAGCGTCGCACTTGGAGCACTTTCCTTGTAAAGATCCCAAAATGTTGTCGACCATAAAACTCGATGATCTCTGATGGTCACAGGCTACAAGTCACGTACCGTAAAATTCTCTGCCGAGCAGGTCGTTAAATGTTTTTTGATGCCTATTCGTTTCTGTTATCATAACCCCTGTCACAACCGTTGTACCTATTATATAAAACCCGTCGCTACTCTTCCTTCGTTGCCTTTGTAAGTTTTGTGTCTTTGGGAAGAAGTCTTTTGCTGTGCTCGTGTTCGGACTATAAATTGTGTGTTCTTGGAGACGAACCCTTTAATTAAACGTTTCTCACGCGAGCCGGCTCTTTTATTCCGACGCATAATCGACCAAAGCGTGTAAATATAGTTGTCTGTACATACGACCATGTCACATGAGAAATTGCCCAGCCTCAAGGAGGTCATCCGAGTCTTGGCGACTTACAATGGAAGAGACAAAGCTGTCAGGTAAGCTCTGTTTAATTTTTTATTGAAAAAACGTCTTCAAATACCGTTACTCGTCCGTCCGTAACGTCGTTGGAGAGATTTCTGCGACATGCACTGTGCGAAAACAAAATTTCACTTTGCACTGTGCAATTTCTTGCCTTTTGCACCGTGCAATAGGCTTTTTTCGGGTGTCGCTCGCACCCTCACGTTTTTTGCACAGTGCAAACACCAAAAATCTCTCCAGCGACGTTTAGGACGGACTAGTACTACTCGGCGCAAAAAGTCCTCAGAATTTATCGTGCCCCCAAATTTTGTCGCGCGCCAAAAAAAAATGATTTGTCGCTGAGAAAATTGGGAATCGCGCGCGACGTAAGGCAAAAACCGCAAAATGCACCGCGCAAAATGATGATTTTGGGTCAAAATGCACTGTGCGAAGCCGTTTTTTCGCGATTTTCGAACCGCACAGTGCAAATTCTCAAAAACCGCACAGTGCAAATTCTCAGGACTTTTTGCGCCGATTAGTATTTGGGGAATAAATTTGAATAAATAAATAAATAAATTTGTCAGGACGAGTCCATTGCACAGTGCGAAATGAAGTTCTTTGAGAAGGGCGGTCAAAGTTGTGTAGCGCGATGAAACTGCACAGTGCGCTTTTCATTCGCGCTTTTTGTCGGACAAATCCACTTCGCGATGGCAACCGCACGGTGCGAAGCCATGCCGGGAGTTTTTGGCTCGCCGAGTACTACTCGGCGCAAAAAGTCCTCAGAATTTATCGCGCCCCCAAATTTTGTCGCGCGCTGAAAAAATGATTTGTCGCTGAGAAAATTGGGAATCGCGTGCGACGTAAGGCAAAAAATGCAAAATGCACCGTGCAAAATGATGATTTTGGGTCAAAATGCACTGTGCGAAGCCCTTTTTTCGCGATTTTCGAACCGCACAGTGCAAATTCTCAAAAACCGCAAGCACGGGTAGTACTACTCGAGCCATAAAGTCCCGACAATTTTATCGCTGATGTCGCGCACGAAAATCGGAGGGCGCTTGCGGAAAAGTGTATGTCGCTTGGGTAAAAACGGGAGATCGCCGCGACGGCCGCGACAATTTGAGAAAAATGCACCGTGCAAAATTGTCGGGACTTTATGGTGCGAGTACTACTTGCTACGCGGGCAAACAATTTGTGACATTCTTTTCACCGTGCTGCCCCCCTCGCAAGGTGCCGTTGCACGGCGGCTACTGTCCTTCTACGAGGGTCCGTTTTGCACTGTGCGTGGTCAGCATGCACTTTTTGGCCAATTTTGTCTGGAAAAAATTTGTTTTTGAAAAAAACCTTGCCTTTTTTGTTAGACATGAGTCTGTAATTTGTCATGCATATAAATTCGCTCATGCCTTCCGTAACGATCACTTGTAACTTCCCAAATTACATGCAAATTGATCAGGTTGAACCTTAAAACCACGTAGTCTGACGAGCCGGTTAACTCGATTAAGAAGCACTCGTTGACTGAGCATTCGGAACGAATGAAAACTCAAGGGCTTATCAATTCGACTGTTCTCAATAAAAAAATAAAATATTGGAGACAAATTTGAAGATTATTCCTTTTTATTTCTGACGCTTTGTTGATGCGAAACGCCGTCGGCAAATTGAAAAAAATGCAACGCTTTTTTGAAAAATTTTTACATAAAAAGTTTAAAGCCTGTTCCTACCGTAGATGGAAATTTTTCCACAAAAAATCAACTTTTTCCGTATAAAACTCGCAAAGATATGGCCAAAAAAGGCTTTTTCTGGGACCATTCTCTGCGTTTCGCGTACTCTCTCGTCCGCAAAGACGGTTGAATATCTCAGCTGCCCCTGCAAAGCGCTAGCTAAAATTTTCAGGAATTGATGCGTGGCCTATATGTTGGCTTTATGTTGGCTATTGATGCGTGGCCTATATGTTTTTTAAATCTAGGCGTTGCAAGTGTCCATTCTTTCCTTGTACATAATCATCAAATTGAAGCTGTGGTGATTTAAATGGCCAGTAAAGCTCCTTTTGAATAGCGCGTTTTACGGCAAAAAAGTTTGTTTATGTCCTGCAGCAAAAAGAATCTCCTTTGTACTCCATTTCTATTCAAAACTAATGTAATGGGTGTTTCCAAAAAAGTGTCAAAAAGTAACCAAAAGTATCCAAAAAATGTTAAAAAGTATGCATGATAACGTTTGTGACTTTTCGACTTAAAAGAAGCTTTTGTGTTCACCCAGATTAAAGGGCTAGAACAGCTACTTTTGAATTGCGCGTTTTACGGCGTGTGGAACGAAATGTCAAAAAAGTTTTTTTATGTCCTGCAGCGAAAACAAAGGCGGGAGAGTTGCAAGCACAAAAATAATTATTAGTAAGCATGTAGAATGTCACCAATATTTTTTCTGTTGTTATTGATACAGTAGACGAAGAAACTTTTTGGACATTTCGTTTGCACGCCGTAAAAAGCGCGATTCAAAAGTAGCTGTACTGTTCCAAAATTAAACAAATCAAAAAATTTAATATTTAAATTTCAAAAAATTTCAGATGCATCTACTTCTCCTTGATCATGTTGTCGACCAAAGTTGCGGACCCCGAGATTGCCCAGCAAATCTTTTCTCTGGCAAAAGAGCTGAGTAAATCCCGCCTAATTTTCCGTCAACTCAACATTCCCTCGCTATTCTACACGGCCTCCAAGGTGCCCGGCGATCTCGAACAGTCCCGAGATCTGGTGGACACGGGTCTCGCCGGAACTGTCACTTGGATCTTCAGCGTGCAGAATGTCATCGAATTATTGGCCTACTTGTCGGACCACAAACTGGTCAGCGTGGAGACCGGGAAATGGTTCCGATGGGCGTTGTATTTGTGGGTTTTGGCCATGTTCCATGGGCTTGTACGACTCGCATGGCGACTGAAGAAGGCCTCACGTCAACGGGAAAATAACGAGCTATCCGAGAAGGCCTACCAAGAGGTCACAAAAAGCGATCGGATCGCCTTATTAGGACTGGGATCGGACTTTGTTGCGGGCGTTTCATCGTTGCCTCATCGATTCTTGTGGGCTGGCAAGTTGAGCAAGGGCCAGCATGCCGCGTTTTCTCTAGTCGCTTCTGTTGTTGGGTTATACAAATGTTTCCAATAAAGATTTTACAGAAAATCCAATAAAAAACGGTAAAAAAGTCGATTTTCCGGCGAAAAATTTGGTTTCATGATGAAAAAAGGTGATTTTTGATATGTAGTCGGGAGCAGAGTGTAATGTAGACCACACACAAGAGTGGTCCGGTAACTTTGTACAAAATGAGTCGATGAAATGACCTTTTAAACGATGATTTTGTCGAAATTTTGTCAGAAATAGTGTAAAAGATCAAATACTCATTGCTAGATCTGTGAAGTTCATATTTTAATAAAACTGAATATATATTAAGAACAAACCTTGTTAAAACATGTGCCAGGGTTTCAGCTTGAATTTGGCAGAAACGACCGAGATTTTTAGATTGAAATTTGACACAAAAATGATGAATATCTCTACTCTCAGTGCGAGGTTCTAGCCAAAATTTTCAGCAAATGACACGTGAACCAGATAGATTGCACATGCCAAGTTTGGAGGAACTCCGACTAATGACCGTTGAACAGTGAGCATTTATTTTTTTGCAATGTCCTTTCAGAGCCCTTTCTTTTTCTCTTCCAAATCGCCACTCGTTTTTCAAAAGAGAATCCCCCCGTGTTTTTATAGTTCAGAGCGAGCAATGTTTACTGTTCACTCGGAAGGTCGCGGGTTCGATTCCCTTTGCAAGACACCAGCGGCATGCGTCTCGCCCCAACGACGTAATCCTCCAAAGTTCTTGCGAAAGCGTTGCGGCGAATTTTGAGGGTGTTGTCCGACGTCGAGAGTTGCCTCACTTATTCATTGTTCCACATTTTTCCCAAATTTTTTGAAGCAAAAATTCATTTTTGAGATTTTTTCGCTACCTGCCGTTTGGATTTTCATTGATTTTCATTTGGGCGTGGCTCCCGGGCAGGATATCAATTCACCCCGCAAATACGTTTAATATAACATTGTTCATGGCGGTGGGCGATGAGGCGACCGATGATGTGGTTGTGTTCCCTCTTCGGCGGCTGGGAAATGAATATATTAATATAAAAAAATAAAAAAAGCGATTGAAAACCGAAGTTTTGACTAAGAAATCGCAAAAAGTATCAAAAAGTATCCATGATAATTTTTGATACTTTTTGAAATTTTTTTTCACGAGTACGAAATGGGTCAAAAAGGCTGGACTAGACATGACGGCCGGCCCGGGCCGTCAATATCAATTCACCCCGCAAATATAACATTACTAAGATATACAGTTAAAAATAATTAGAAAAGTGTTGTAAACCTTTTAAAAATGATCGTATATACATAGTAGTTGTGTGTAATTTCTCTCCCTGTACGATGGTGTTTCGACACTCTATTTTTGTTTCCTACCCCAATTTTCCGATTCTGGGCCGGGCTGGGCCGGGCCAACGCAAATTTGAAACGGCCCGGCCCGGCCCAACAGCGGGCCCGGTAGTCATTTTTTGGGGCAAATGGGGTACTATCGAATTTTCATGGCCAATTTTTGCAAAATTGTTGGCTGACTAATGATTTGACATTACAGCCAAAATTTTTTTTTTTTGGCTAGCCAAAGTGTTAGAATGGCTGTAAGCCTCCAAAAAAACTAGCCGAAAGGTTGGAATAGGTGTTCAAAAACCGGAATGACACCATTTTTTTAAGTCGCTAAGCAAAAATTTTTCGAAATTTCTTTTGATTTTTCACAAATTTTCTTTGATTTTCGAAATTTTTCCTTCATTTTTTGAGATTTTTCGGCCGGTAACATAAATTTAAAATTTTGAAAACAGTTTTTATTCCTCAAATATTAAATTTCATAGTAAAATACGTGGTCTCGACCCATGGTTTTCAATAAATTATACTGCAATCTTCTTTCGCGACAAGTTCTTTGGACATTGCACTGTGCAAAACGATTCCATTTCCATTGTCGAATCTTCGGAATTTCGGCCTCATTACCATACAAGGAATCGGTTTTTCAATCTCGTATTTGCAATCCAATGGACTCATACACATGTCTTTTGTGTGCTTCCGACGATACGTGTCTTCAGCGCATTTCACGGCCGCTTCGAAGAAGGGTTTGTGGGCGGGAAGGGAGTGGAACGCCTGGAAATGTTTTGAATTTGACTATAGATGCAATGAAAAAGGAGAAGATACGTGGGTCTCAACTAGACATGGCTCCCGGGCCGGGCCAAAGCAAATTTGAAATGGCCCCGGCTCGGAATCGGCCCGTAATGACTAAAATTGTGAGTGTGGAACCGAAAATTGGGGTAGCAAACAAAAATAAAACGTGAAAACCTCATCATAGAGGCAGAGAAATTACACACACCTATATACGATCATTTTCAAAAGGTTTACAACACTTTTCTAACTATTTTTTACTGTATATCTTAGTAACGCTATATTTGCCGGGTAAATTGATATTGACGGACCAAAGCAAGTTTGAAACACTGGACTAGACATGGCCCGGAAGCCATGTTTAGTTTAGCCTTTTCGATTTTTCAAAAAGTATCAAAAGCTATTATGGATAATTTTTGAAACTTTTTGCGATTACTTTAGTAAAAAAACGATTTTCAAGCGCTTTTTTCATTTTTTTATTTTAATATTTTCATTTTTCAACCGCCGAAGAGGGAACACAACCACATCATCGGCCGCATCATTGCCCACCGCCATGAACAACGTTATATTATATTCGCGGGGTGAATTGATATCAACGGGCCGGGCCAAAGCAAATTTGAAACGGCCCGGGAGCCGTGTCTAGTTTCAACAGTGCAAAGATTAATGTATATAGATCCAGCCAATTTTTAGAGCGAAACAAATCCAAAATTTTGAAGGAAATACCACGTATATTGCTGAAGGAGTGCTCAAAGTGCGACGCTCAGTTTTCAGTAAAACTTGGCACAAATTTAGTATTATTTTTTCTAAGACATATACAAAATTTCTTGGTCGCGCTTTGCAGAAAGAACCAAGATTTTGGGTTCAAAAGTTGGCAAAAATGCGAAGCTTTTTTGCGAATATTGGCATGAAAAGTTTCATGCCTATTTCTCCCGTAGAGAGTAATGTTTCCACAAAAAATCACATTCTTCCCTGTAAAACCTGCAAAGATATCGCCAAAAAGTGTTTTCTCTGACCGCTCTCCGCATTTTGCACACTCTCTCGGCCGCAAAGATTGTTGAATATCTCGGCTCTCCCTGAAAATCGCGAGCTAAGATTTTCAGCGATTGATATGTGGCCTATGCTTGAGGTGTGTGCGAAATTTGAAGAGAATCTGAGCGTCGCATCTTTCTTTTTTAGCTGTTCATAATTTTTCAAGCATTTTATGACGTCATCCTCCATTTCTCACCTTCTCTGCCCTCTCATCACTTCGCATTCTCTCTCTAAACGCCTTCTGAATCCTTCGAAAGTCCGTGGGCCCTTTGTAGAGATTGTTTCCCTTGAATTTGAACCAATCCCTTTCCGTTGTCGCCTCCCTCAAATGAACGTTGAACATTTCGCCGAAGCCCACACGAACCTCTGTCGCATTTGCCAGATAATCGCCCGCGAAATGAGGCCCATGAACGAGGCCGCGGCGGATTTTCGACGGCTTGAAGATGCTTTTCCCCTTGTCGGAGGTGGAGTCAATATGAAGAAAGGAAAACATCTCGGTGATATTGAATTTGGATGGGGTGTCCTCTGAAAAAAAGACAATTTTTGGAGTGATATACATCTGAATTTTGATGTAATTTGAAACAAATTTAGATCAGAATTTTCTAAAAGACATAAGGGATTTTTAACTCGCGTTTTGCAGAAACAACCGAGATATTTAGGTGGAAAGTTGGAAAAAATGCGCCATTTTTCCCGAATTTTGACATAAAAAGGTTCTTTGTCTTTTCCTACCGTAGAGGGTAATATTTCCACAAAATATCAAAATTTTCCCTGTAAAACTGGCAAAGATATAGCCAAAATGTGTTTTCTCTCTGACCACTCCCCGGATTTCGCGTACTCTCTCGGCCGCGAAGATCGTTGAATATCTCGGCTCTCCCTGCAAAGCGCGAGCTAAAACTTTCAGGAATTGTTATGTGGCCTATGCTTGACAGGTGTGCAAAATGTAAAGACGATATGAGCGTCGCACGTCAAATCGAAAATGCGAGAGGGAGGGAACTCTTGGCATTTCGTCAGAAATTTGGGGTCCGAGAAATCTTTTCTGGTCGATTTCTTGTCCAATTTGGTAAAAACCAGGTGTTTTTTTGACAAAGTTTACCATTTTCAAGCTATGTGGATTGTTTTCAGACTTTTTTCGACCGGTAATACCTAGCGGGGAAATTTTAAAATAATTTTTCCAATAAATCTTTGGACGAAAAGCCAATTTGAAGAGGTCCCTTCTCAATTTGACGTGTGGCACACTTGGGGTACTTTGCTTGTTATCATAGTTTAGGTTATTAGGTACATAGGCACAAGTTCATAGTTCCGTATAACTTATTCTTCGGTTTTTTCCTCAAAACAGTTCTAATTTCAAGTCTTGAGAACATATCTATTGAAAAAGATATATGTACTTGCAATAGTATGGAAAAATCTCCTAAAAACCTTGGTTGCTTCTGCAAAGCGCGGGCTAGAAGTCTGGCATGTGCGATAGAAAAGAGTCTCAATTTCTGCCAGGTTTCATCAAAGTCTGAGCGGAATCTTCAACACTTTCCATCACAAAAGTAACCTCAAAAGCACGAATGACGTCAAATCGAATAAGCAAGAGAGTGGGAAGTTTTCAAGTTGGCGATTCGTCTTTGACACTTCGCAACATGTGCGAAAAATTACTTTTCTAGCTGCCGCCTTTTTTCTTGATTTACGTTTATAGCTAGTATTTGACGCAAAACAGTAAAATAACTTCCAAAACATAATAAAATAATTTTTTCCAACAATTTGCGATACTTTTCAGCAAATTTCTTCAATGTTGCGAAGTGTCAAAGACGAATCGCCAACTTGAAAAGTTTTCTTTTCGATTTGACGTGCCAATCTTTTATAAAACTTTGCGACTCGTCTTACCCATGACAAACCTGGCTTTGGCCCATGGAAATCTGAAGGATGGAGCCGTGGGGAATCTCTTCGACAACGCCAAGACCTCCTCGTGAATTGTCTTAAACTTTCTCGGAATGAAAACATCATCAAAGTCGGCGAAGAGCATAAACTCAGCGGCTTGCCGATACTCGTACAAGCACTCAGTATTGCTGGTCATTATATTCAAAGAGTCCGTGTGCGCGTTTGGATCTTGGTATGGAGAGAGTTCCGGCTGAAAAAGGGATCAACTTTCGGGAGCAGAAAACGATGACTAAACCTTTGACCTTCAAATGCAAAGTACTCCGAGTGCGACGCTCAGATTTTCTTTAAATTTTGCAAACACCTCGAGTATAGCCCACATATCAATCCCTCAAAATTTTAACTCGCGCTATGCAGGGAGAGCTGAGATATTAAACGACATTTGCGGCCGAGAGAGCACGCGAAATGCGGAGAGTCGTCAGAGAAAAAACACTTATTGCCCGTATCTTTGCCATTTTTGCGAAGAAAAAATTGATTTTTGGTAGAAACATGGTACACCGCACAAGTAATTGACCCTTTAAATTTTAAAGCAAAAATCAAAAAAAAAATTTTTGCAGTTTCGAACAAAAAATCTTGTCTATATCTGTAAAACGCGGGTTGAAAATCTTAAATTTGTCAAAAAATGTCGTATCATGAATTTACGACAAGTCTAAGCAAAATTAAAACCCCAAATTCGGGTTACTGTAACGAAATTTGAACTTACAATGACCGGCATGATGACTCCATTTTTCAGTTTCACTTTTCCTTGCTTTTCGTACAACTCTAATATCGTATGAAGATCCTTGATGATGCTGACAATCGGGATCACCATTAAATCCGCGCCGTAGAAAAGATACGTTTCAATGGAAGCCAAGGCGATTTGCCATTGTTCGAAGAAAAAAGCTCGGCCATAACACACAACCAGCGGAATTTTTTGAGTAACAGGAGGTGTTATTGGGATCTGAACGCTTTTTACTTAATTTCAAGAAGATGCAATTAAAAAAAACGTATTTTACCAACCTCAATGGGCTGATTTTCCCCTAAAATCATCAAATTTTTGATTGGCCGAGAAAAATTGCAATCCATAAAATAATCCTTCCATTTGCATGGCATTGGAGCTCCGAGGGGAGACCATTCAGCGGCCACAATTTCGTCGGAATCGCTTTGACATTGCACTGGAGGCGCTTTAATCAAGTATGGACCATCTCGGTTATGGGTAAGAACAATTAATCGGATATTGTAAGTTTTATTTGCGCTAAAACAAAACAAAATTGATCGGCATAGTTTCCTCACCTCTCAATCCCTCCAATGTCAAAAGCGGAGGAGATAAAGATGTGCTGTTTTGGACTCCACGACCTTACTTTACCATCAGCTACATTAACATCGAAATTGCTTGTATCGTCCTCAATTTCGAAGCGATCCCGCGCCAACCATTGTAGAAGCAACGGCAATGACGTAAGAACTATGACTAGCACAAAAACAATCAAAACATAGATTTGTTTCACCGGCAAATACGGCGAATTACATCTGATGACCATGGGCAATATAAATTGTTCAAAAATAAATCTCAAGACTTACGCAAAAGTTTGGTTCACGAAATTTTGACCCGTATAAGACGTAAAAAGACACCTTGCATCAGATAATCGCCGATTTCCCTCAAACAAGAGCCCTCGTTTTGAGTCCCGCCACGAAAACAACTTTGCGCAATTATTTTGTTTCAAAAATTTCTTTTTCGCATTTTTCTCGCCGATTTTTTCGGCAACAAATCGAGACTCTCGACTACTAACTCATGGCCACGGACGAATTTGGCTTCAAAAGCCATCTACAAGGGTGAGTTTGGACTAATTTTATGTTATACTTGGCATTTAGTTTTGGCTCCACGTTCCGACAACGATTTGAAGAGACGAAAGCGTTGATTTATCAACTCAAGGCGGTTTCATATTCCGAGAAGAGCACAGAGTTTTCTGTTCATGGGACGAAATGCTTCGGAGAGAATGTAAGCGGGGTTTTTTTGAGTTTTGCTGGTTTAGATGCCAAGTACAATATACGAGATGCGGAAAAAGGTGTCTGAATTGGAGGGGGTTGCCTTAAATAGCTGGTCGACGATGGATCCTTTGATTTATGAGCTATTTTGTTATGTTTTAATTGAGACGTGGTTTTATATTATCCATGAGGAGCAATTTTCTAAATTATCAAAAAAAATGATAATTATGTAGTCTTTTGAAATGTTTTTTTGGTTTCTAAACGTTTTACAGGTCCTACTGCAGCTTTATGTCCAAGTTTGAGTTTATATTAACTCTTTCCTCTTTAGCCGTCAGAGTTCCGACGAAATTTGGACCGTGAAATTTCTGAAGATCGAGTTCAGCGGCTACAACGGCGGAATCTCGAGTTGTCGGATCGTCTCTCAGTCAATGAGACCATTATTGAGCGATTTGTCCAGCTGGTTTGTCAGGTAAGTCCGATTTATTTTGTATCTTTATGTAAATTTAGTTGCAAAGCGACTTTGAAAAAAGTCTTCGAGAAACCGCCGATGCCGAGGAGAAACGAATCAAAGAGAATAAAGATGCGGCCGGCAAGTTTTCTAAACTTGAATGTCAGTTGGAAGCCAATGAGACGACGTTGAAAATCAAAGATGACGAGATCAAGAAGTTGAATGGGAAAATTAGCGATTTACAAGTGGTATGTGGAAATGTTTGTGTTTTATTTGTGGTTTTTAGGCCTTGTCTCGACTCGAGAAAGATTTGAAAGAAGCTCAGAAGGAACGGAACGGCTTGAATTCGGATAAAGAAGGTAAAATTTTATTACTTTTGATGCTTTTGAGGAAGATTTGTTGAAAATTGAAAAAAATACTACTTTTTTAGCCTTTGAATCGAAGCTTCAACGTTTGAAAGACAATCTTAAAGACACAAACAACCAATATCAAAAGTTATCCATCGAAAATCAGAGGCTTTTGGATGAAGATCGAAGAACAAAAAGAATTTTGGAGCAAATCGAAGAAACGCACAAATCGGAAATGGCCAAGGCTGAACGAAGGATAGAGGAGGGGTCCAGAAGGTTTGAGGCCGAAGTGGTAAGCGGAACTTGCAAAAAATTATATTATACATGACGGATGTTGGAAAAATTTTATATTTTTTGATGTTGTGGTAGGTGGATGTTGATGAAATTGGGAATAGAGATGGATTAGGACATTTTGAAGGATTTGTATTGTTTTTAAGTCGCGTTATGCAGAAACTGCCGAGATGTGACAGTTTTAATTAAAAAATTTTTTTTTGTCAGAAATTAAGATTTAATTTTTCAGAATGGAATTCGAAGCCATTATGAAGCCGAATTAGCAGAGAAAGTCGCCGCGGTCACTACGCGATGGCAGGTGGAGATAGAAAAGCAACGCAAGATCCATGAAGCGGCCTTAAAAAAAGCCAAAGATCAGACGGATGAGCTCATGAAATATCGCGACAAATATTTTTTACTCCTCAAGAAGTACAACGACTCTGAGAATGAGGCCAATCGGAAGGCTTTGGAAGCCTTGAACGACGCCAAAATGAGAGTCATCATGGATCAAGGTCAGAAATTTGAAAAATTTTGATATAAATGTGACTTTGGTGACATTTTTGGAGTGTAAATGATGTAATGTGTTGTGAATTGCGGGTTTTAATAAATGCTATGCGTTTTTGGACAGCTTTTTGGCCAAAAATGCAATTTTAGATATTAATTTATATTATTTTAGCCGCGAATAACAGAAATGTCCTCGCCAATCGCCAGCGACACGAAGAGCGCCCGCTAAATTTGGCGAATGTGTTCCTCAATGATTTTAGAGGATCCGAAGTCAGCTCTTGCTCGTCATCGACGGTTTCCGAAGAAGACGAGAACCGATTTGGTAGAAGAAGTTCGATTATTCATCCCGCCCAGAAACGCCATCGAGCTGCATCGGAAACGAGAGCGAAACAACCCAGAGTTGGATCGAATCTGGTGAGTTAAAAGTGTTGGAATAGGACTTAAAATTTTGCCAAAAATTATATTGTTTTAGACGAAGGTTGACGATGTCGCGTAATTTAGATTACTTTATTGTTGAATATTACGTATTTTGCTCCAAAATGTATCCCCGTTCAATTTCAGTTCCCTCAGATCGTGACCCAATCCCAAAATCCGTCAAAACGACCGCCTTTCCGCACATAACCTCAAGTACAATATATGGATCTCACCCTGTAGCAATATTGACTAGAATAAACACTGATTTTGTTGTCTAACAATAAAGAGTTACTTTTTTGACAATTTGAAATTGTTTTCAAAAAGATTTAAAAAATTTTGGTGTGCTCCCACCACGAAAACTTTTCATAGCTAAAAAATTCTTGGCATTCTGCATTTTTTGTGGTATTCTGGCGGAAAACGTGATTTGATTTGAAAATGGCAGAGAATTGTGTTGAAGAGGAAGACAATTGGGTAGAGTATAGCGTATATTGTTTTATCAGGAATTTTGGATTTCTTTTTAACGAATTTACCTTATTTTAGGCGTTTCATAAGAATTTTTAATCGATTTCAGGTAGATAAACTATCGTTTGTGGTTGTAAATTATAGTCCATGGCACTATGTCTGCTTTAAATGGCGTATTTTACCGAATTCAAGCCGTTTAAGTCGATTTTAGGTATAAATTCCGCATAAATGCCTAGTACAATATAATTTTTGTTTTTGAATAAATTCATTATCCCTATCAAGTTATAGCCTGTTAAATTATTAATGTTGAGACCTAATTTTCCTATTTTACCATTCAAATTGCCCGCCAATTTTCGAAACAACCGTATTGCCAGTTCTTGGCATTCTGTGTTAAGGTCTTGGCATTCCGTTCTAGCTGCCTTTTTGTGGAGAGATTCTCTTTTGTTCGAATTTAAATGCTTTTCCAATAATTTGCGAGCCCTTTCTATTGATTTGTCGCCATTATTTCAGTCCAAATTTGCATTATATTACTTTAGATAGATGTCGAAACAAAAATCGGCCAAAAATTCGGATCAGATCGAAGATAACGGGTCCGAATCCTCGTTGTACCTCGACGACATCGCTCTCGGCATAAGCGAGCGGCGTATTCGCCCATTACGGCAGAAGGTGCCGAGTCAGACGCGTCGGAAGCGGACCAACTCAGCTGCAAGTAAATTGTCCGAACGGCGAAATGTCCCACCGAAACTGCGATTCGTTGGTCCACATGTGGGTCCACTGATTGGGAAGTGGACGAACAGCCGGAATTCGTCGAATGAAGTTGGGGATTTGAGCCACAGTTTGGAGGAGACTCGAAGTCCCAGTGGAAGTAATGCAAGTATCGGGTCATGTGTAAGTTTATTTTTGTCGGATTTGGTTTCAAGTAGTCTATTTTGTGTTTGTGTATTTTATTTTGTCCGGTTAATTTTAAATTTCCGAATATTTTTTTTTATTTTTATAAAAAATTATATTACACTAGGTAAAAAATGATGATTTTTTGCGAAAAATTGGTGATAACTAAAGGCTAAAGCATTTTTAGGCTGGAAATTCGGTTTTGATCGTATTTTAGGCTTTAATTTTTCAGAAAAGTTTAATTTCTGCTCAATTCATCATGTTTTACCTCATTTTTTAAAATTTTCTTCAGACCTCATCCATCAAGCCAAGGCCGATTAAACCATCGCAATTAAAAATTGTTTCGAGTCCCGCAGAACTCTCAAAAAGTCTTCAGGTAATTTTATTCAATTTATTTTTAAAAATTGACCTTATTTTAGGTGTTTTTTTATATTTCCGTTGTTTTTTATGACGTATTTTACCCTGAAATTGTTTCAGAAGCCTCAACCGCCTCAGAAAACACCTGCCCATCCTGAAAGTTCTCCTAAAAAGTCGGCAGAATCGGCAAATTTGACCAAAATTAAGGTCGAATTTGAGGAGACCCCGATAGCTATTAAAGAAGATCCCGTAAACTTGCGTAATACGATAAAACAAGAGCCCACAGAGCCTATTGTCGACTTGGCTGCTCTATTCAAGGATCTTCCGGATTTTGAAAACACCGAATTTTTGGCGGCGCCATCCGAAAAATCGTCCGAAATCGGTGAAAGTTTAGGAATTTTGCTGAGGAATCTCTCTGGAAATGATGGCCAAGGAAGTCGGAGGAATGAGAAAGGACGCGCAGAGGCGAATCTGGCTTGTGCAAGCGGGGAACACCCAAAAAACGAAAATTTGGAGAGCTTGGTCGACATGGATAACATTGAAAGTGCCCCGAAACCAGCGAAAAAGAGGCCGGGACGTCCGAGGAAGGATCAGCAGACAGATAAAGGTCAATTACGTCAAAAAGATGCGAAGAAGCAAAAACCGGTCGAAAAAATTTCGACCGCTCAGAGATTGGAAAATGCTCGAAGACTCAAGGCCAAGAACAAAGAATTGGTCGCGAATTTCAAGGCAAAGCGAACTAGGCTCTCCCAGGCCTCGAAAAATTCAGATCGTATGTTATAAAATTGTTTCGAACATACTTGTCTGACCTTATTTTAGGTTCAGATGACATCCAAGTTCTTGAAGTTACGTTTGTCCCAACTGATAGCCAAACTCGGCTCGTTGAAGACATAGCGAAGTCACAGAGCGTTGTAGATGAAAGGGAAGTGGAAAAAACGAAGAAGCAAATGCCGTTTTGGATCAAGAAGAGAGACAGGAACCGATGCAAAATAACTGGTCGATTCAGCCCGAAAACACCGACCATCTCGGCGGAAACGGTTGAAAATCTTGAGAAGGAGCCTCAAGGAACGCGCAAAGTCAAAGAAGAACCCGAGTTTCAGTCAACGTCCACTCCAGAAATTGAGATCTTGTCGGAACACCCTCCAAAACGAAGAGGAATTGTTCCGGGACGCGGAGTCTTTCGACTGAGAAAGCCTGTTGAAGAAAGTACAACACCTATCAATGCGTTCACAGTACTCCAGAATGCAATAGCCTTCAGAATTGCACAAGAAATTCCGCCGGAGGGCTCGGCTCATCTAGTACAATGTAATGTTAATGAAATTGCTGGGTGTTCGAGTAGTCCAGACCCTTCGAAACTGTCTGTGCGGACGAGGGGGAGACCAAGGAAGGCGGGGAACCCAGAGAATTCAAAAAATTTGACTGCTCATCCAGAAAAATCAACCATCGCCGAAAATGAAAAAATTGGAGATACGGCTCAGAAGAGCGAAGGTTTCCCGCTCGTTAACATTCATACAACAACTGGAAGGCCTAAAAATTTTGTTGAGATGGTAAGATACCTAGAATTATTCTTTTTTCCCGTGCATTCGGCATTTATATTATCTATGGTCATCAAGTATAATATTTTTTTGCATTTCCAGCCGAGTAAACCATCATATCCGGAAGTTCTCTATCCCCCAGGGGAATGGAAGAGATGCTCTGTTTGTCCTCGAAGTTTGCCTCCGTTTATCCTTGCACCGTTCGAGAAACATGAACTTCTTCAATGGTCGTATCGACTGGGGAAAAATTTGATGAGAAAAAGAGAGGCAGTCTTTGTTTGTCGACAACATTTTTGGTACGTCAACGGGGAGGTGTTGTCATGAATGGGACGAAGTTTTAGGGCTTCGTGAGTTTCGTACAAGATGTTATAGCAGTTTTACATCATTTTTGACCACTTTTTGGTGATATTTTTACATTGTTTTAATTTTTTTGCTATTTTTTGATAAAATTTTTAATGTTTATTGAGAGCGTAGACTTTTTGGAGCTATTTAAATTATTTTGAATCCAAAAAACAATTTTTTAGAGGTTTTTTGCGTAAAAAATCAAAAATGCCACGAGCCGGGATCGAACCGGCGACCTTTAGATCTTCAGTCTAACGCTCTCCCAACTGAGCTATCATGGCGCGTGCGTGAAGGGCTCTTATTTTGTATTTTATCGATTGCATTTTCAGCAGTGATGCAGAACAACGAAATGGTGCACCCCCAAACATTGAAAATCCTCTGTTCGAAGTCCCAAATTGTTTGGAGAACACCAGGAGAATGAGAGTTCAAGGTCGAAAAGGAATTGAATGGGATGAGCTACTTGTTGAAGTAAAAAAATTCGAAAATTGGAAGGAAATCCTGGAAAAGTACGAAAAATTGAAGGGAAATCAACCGGTCTTGTTGAAGAATACGAGAAATGGTAAGAATACATTTTATTTTATAATGTTTTAGTCATTTTTTTAATTTTTTTTGTATTTTTTTGATTTTTTTGTCGTTTTAGAGGTTTCGAAGGATGAATTATCTGCTAGCGCGATCTTCAAAAAGTTGTTTATGAACATACCGAGTCCTGAAACGACGAAATCAGGTATTTTTTGGTTTTTTTTAATGGTTTTGACGTTTTTGATGAATTTTCACCTCCGGTAGCAAGTGTAATATAATGATGATATTGTTTTAATTTTAGATGAAGAAAGCCTCATAGAGCCGTCAAGACTTCGTCCAGGCCTTGCGCAAGCCCTTGTCGCCAAACCAGAGGTGCTGGAAAAAATGCCAACGAGAGAGCGACGGATTTTGGAAGCGCATTTGAAAACAACTGAACAGGAGGAAGAGGCCAGAAGAATGGCAAAACAACTTGATGAATGGACTGAAAGCTCCATTCTGATGCCGGAGAATGTCGCGATTAATGAGAAAGTTGGAACCAGTGGGATTATTCGAAAGAAACAGAAAATTGCACCTAAATCAACATGGAAAGAGAATTATTTGGCGAGGATCCGGGAAAATAAGAAGAAACAGATTGAAGTGATCAATTTGGAACGCCATGAGGCTCAGAATGAATCGGTGGAAATATTGCCAGAGGCAAAAATTTTAGAGAATCGGAAGAGAAAACGAAAAGAAGCGGTGGTGATGGATGATGACGAAGATATCGTCGTAATTCGCTATGAAAGCCTTCAGGAATCGGAAGAAAGCCGTAAAAATGCGATAGAGACCCTAAGTGAGTATTTATGAGGAGATTTTTATTTGTCCTGACAGTTATATTAGTAATATTACACTTGATTGTAGCGAGTACCTCGATCGAAGAAATTCTAAATGTTCAAGTGAAAGACTGGGTCACAGGTGTGAAAACCCCACGGGTATAGATTGAAGAAGATCTCTTTTATGTATTTTTTTGTTTGAAATTTTTGTGCCATGTTTTACAGTAGTTCCTGATCAATTTTTTAGTAATGATGTTGTTGTTAATATTTTGTGATAAACTTTTATTAAAAAGCTTTGGATATGGAAAAATGCAATGTTAATAAGATAATTACGCTCTAATACAAAGAATTGAGAAGTATTAGGATCGGCTTGGCCAATTATCGTACCAAAATTATACTCTCACCACGAAAACAAACAATTGCCAAAAATCTCTGGCATTCCGTATTTTTGAGGAATTTCATGGAGAAAACGGTGTGTTGGACCAAGAATGACGCAATTCGAATAAGATTATCGTGAAGAACCCGATTTCCTACGCCTTTTGATCTCGCTTTTTCAATTTATTCGCTCAATTATATTATCCTTCTAATTTTAGGGTGAAATCGGCGAAAATGGCTGAAGCGCCCACAACTTTGACTGAAGAACAACAGCAACGGAAAGAGTTGATTGTCCGGAACCTGCAGGAGGTTTTGGGAGCCGATCGACTCGAGAAACACTTGATTTCCGGCAAGAATATTCATCTTTACTGGGGAAGTGCAACTACTGGGCGACCTCATGTCGGGTATTTTGTGCCCATGCAGAAGATTGCCGACTTTCTGAAGGCTGGAATTCGGGTAGGTTGATGTACGATTTGTTTTGTTGGATTTTAGGCCTAAATTTATTTAAAAAAAAAGGATTTTTGTATTACCATTGGCATTAGATGTGGAAAAATTGAAAAAAATTCAATTTTTCAGGTAACAATCCTGTTTGCTGATCTTCACGGGTTCCTTGACAATCTCAAGAGTACGTTTGAGCTTTTGGAGAACCGTGTCAAGTATTACGAACATGTTATCAAAGCTCTTTTGGAAGCGTTCGACGTTCCGTTGGATAAACTTCATTTCGTTAAAGGATCCGATTATCAGCTGAAAGAGTAAGTCAATTTGTTTTTGATTTATGCTTTGATGTCTAGAGACTACACCAAGGAGGTTTTGAGGCTATGCGGACAAGTCAGTCAACGAGACGCGCTCAAAGCGGGAGCTGAGGTCGTTAAACAGGTATGATAGACAATATTGGTTAATTTTCACCGATTTTAGAAATGAAAAGACGTTTTTTTACTTTGAAAAGATGTTTTGTGGCTTTATTCTTTTATTTGAATTTCTTTCAGCACTCTTTATATTATTCTAGCCATTAATTAATCCAAAAATATCTATCTGATAAAGTATAATATACGTTTGGCTAAAGATGATGGGTTTTTGGTGGGCAAGCACGTGGAATCCTTTTTTCTGACAAGTCTAATTGTCGTATCTTTCTAGCGAAACATATTTCAGGGACGTTTATGTTGTTTCAGACATAAAAAAATCCAGACTTGTCGTCTTGAGCAAGTGTAATATAAAATCTTCCAGGTGGAGTCCCCATTGCTCTCCGGGCTGATGTACCCGCTCCTCCAAGCCCTCGATGAGGTCTTTCTGAAGGTGGACGCTCAATTTGGTGGTGTTGACCAGCGGAAGATCTTCATTTTGGCCGAAGAACAACTTCCCAAACTCAAATTGGGGAAACGCTACCACTTTATGAATCCGATGGTTCCCGGCTTGACCGGATCCAAGATGTCTTCATCGGAAATTGACAGCAAAATCGATTTATTGGATCCTCCCGAGGTCGTGGAGAGGAAAATTATGGGCGCTTCTTGTCCAAAGAAAGCGGAAAGCGAAGATAATGGGGTCCTATCTTTCTATGAATTTGTGGTGCTAACTACCCATGAAAGAGTGCAATTTGACAACGGATTGGTTGTACAGACCGCTGAGGAGCTGAGAAATGCATTTGAGAATGGTAAGGGTATTTGGAAATTGGGTTAAGAATCAGATTTAAAATTTAGCTGATTTGATCAAGTATCATATGGGTTTTTTTAGATAAAGTCACTGCTGAAGAGCTGAAGTCGAAACTAGCGGTATTTCTCAACGGAATATTGGCCAAGGTTCAAGGAAAATGTGATAACGACGAGATCCGAGAGATTATTTCAAAAGGTTATGTGCCAGCTGATATTCCAGATGAAAAAGTGTTAGAAAAGGTGCCAGAACTGAACGAAAAGGCGAAAGAATTGAAGTCCAAGCTCGAACAGGAAGGTGGAACAGTAAGTAATTTCTTTTTTTGTGTCTTTGACTTTAGGTGACATTTTATACGAAAAAAACGTCCGCAATTTTCAGCTAAGCCAATCGAAGAGGCTGGTGGAAAAAATGAACAAAGGAGAGGCCCCAAAGGTCTTGTGGAGAGTCCCAGTGAAAGGAAGGGTCCATCTGGGACATTTGAAAGCGATTGTGGAACTTCAAAGACTTCAAAAATTGGGCTGCGAAGTTGTTATCCTACTCTCTGATCTTGGAGCTTTCCTGGACAATGAGAAGTGCCCATGGAATGCGAGAGAAGGAAGAATAGATTACTATGAGAGCGTACTGAAGGCTATGTTGAAATCGGTGAAGTTTGAAAATGTGAAAATCCGAAAAAGTTTGCAAAATGAGTTCAATTCGTAAGTAATTTCGGAAAATTTAATGTATCTTTTCGAATTTTAGTGATTACTCGATTGAAATGTACAAAGTGGTCAGTCATATCACCCGTGACGAGTCGCAAATAGTCCCGGGCACCTCGCTGGCGGTGAATTTGATTCCGGCCTACAGGTTTCTGGACGCCCATTTTGCTGATGTGGATGTGGTTGTGACCGCGGATTATGATGAAAAGTATATCGAATTATCACAAAAGGTGAGTGGATTTGGGTAGGACATTATTTTGGGTGATTGCAGGGACTTTTTGAAGTGGTTGGGGCAGTTTTTTCGAGTTGATGTCTAGTGTAATATAATTTTTTGTTGATTTGACTTTTGGTGTTAATAGTGCATAAGTTGTATGAGTTGAAAAGAAAGATCGGACTGTTTGAAAAGGCCTTGATCTGTTTTTGGCCATTTTTTTTGAGGTTTTAGGTACCTTTTGTCTAGTGTAATATAATTTTTTGTGTGTTTTGTTGCTAAAATTGCTAGGCAATATGTTTTACAGAGTGACAAAGAAAATTGTACTGTTTGAGAGCAATATTGGCTAGATTTGAGATAATTTTTTGAGCTGTTAGGTATCCTTTGCCTAGTGTAATATATGTTTTTTTTGTTTTTAGATCAGTGAACGTCTCAGCCTACCACTGCAAGCCCATTTGACGCATAAAACGCTAGAAGGAACAGATGGAAAAAGAATGTCATCAACTGTTTTGGACTTTAACCTTGATCCGACTGACACTCCAAAACAATTTAAAGGAAAGATTGCCAAATCCTTCTGCGAACCGGGAAATCTTCAAGGAAACGTGGCCTTACATCTTGCTGAAGCTCTGGTTTTCCCGTTGAGCGAGGAAAAAGGTAAGAAATGGAGTGGTGACTATATTGTAGTAGGTGTCGAGAAATGGTGACATCTTAATGGTGTAAAGGGATTAATGGGTTAAAAGCTGGAAATTGTCTTGAAATGGCGTTGTTTTGTCCTTTGCTAAGTGTGGTTGGAATTGAAAATAAAATGGATGAGATACTGGCTAAAAATTATATTGCAGTAGGTCATTAAAAGAAAATTTTTGAAAGTTACTCACTAATGCCTCAATTTTTTTCAGAACTGACCATTGAACGAGCCGAAAAGGACGGAGGCAACATCACAGTCGCATCAGCTTCAGAATTATCCCAAATTTTCGCCGATAACAAACTCCATCCAGCTGATTTGAAGGCCTTTGTTATTAAGCGACTATCCGATTTTATCAACCCAATCAAAGCCGAACTTGATGCAAATGATCTAGCCAAGCTCTTAAAGGCCGCATTCCCCCCAGCGCCGAAGGGCGGAAAGAAAAAGTGAAATTTTTACACGTGAAAGTTGTTATATGAGTATTGAGCTAAAAATTTTTGTAAATCGTGGATTGTAAGCTAATATTAATAAAGTTGTTGCTGGTTTTTGCATTAAAAGGGAGGTTTGAGTAGGTACAATGCCAATGTGTTATTTTTTCGGATGATTTTTAATGATTTTTTGAACGAAAATGGTGAAAATGAGATTTTTTGAAAAAATTTATATTATTCAAATTTGGCGGTAAAATACGAGGAAATTTTCATTGTGGTAAATTTTAGTCCTATTTACTCTATTTATACCGAGTTTCGTTATAATTGAATATCTAGATTTTGAGATTGACAAAAAAATCGATTTATTGGTCATGAATAATATCCAAACGCAAATTTCTCAATCCTCGTTGGCCGCATTTCGTCCCAGCCACCTTTACAGCATTCTTGAGGACATTTTGGAGAGAGTTGCGGTTGTTGAGAAAATACAAAGCTGCTCCGATAAATGAATCGCCGGCCCCAAGTGTGTCCACCAACTTCTCGGGCTTGAAGGCCGGCTCGAAGAAAATGCTCGGAGAGGAGGCAATTCGAGCTGAAGCACCCTGAAAACAAGTGAAATTTGTTTTTTTTTGACTGTATTTGAAGTTGGGTGCAAATTTTGAGCTTTTTAGAGTTCAAAAGTTTGAATTCCCGCCAGATTTGGCATTGTGTTTTAGATCGCAAAAATTCAAAAAATAAGCTTTGAATGCAAAATATGGGTTAAAAACAGTCGATTAATATCAAATTTACTCAGATTTTGGTTTTGAAGAGAGTTATGAGAACAAATTTATATTATTCATGATGACCAACCCAATTTTTCAAATTTTTTAGTCTATAAAGTATTGAAATGTTTCGGAAACGGTTTTAAAATACGTTAAATCACATCTAGTTGTAGTGTAGAAAAACATTTCTTGAGTTTTGGTCAGACTTGTTCAAATTTTTATAAAACTTTACCTCTTCTCCCCACGGAACAATAATTGTCGTCTGTTGTAATCGGAATCTGTCCACAACTCCGTTGATGGCTTCATTCATTGAATTGAATCCCAAATTGCGAGAAAAGTCTTTGGAAATGAAAATGACGTCAGCCAAGGGGATGATTTTCGTGTACCAATCAAATTCGCGGATTTTTTCCAACTCGACGCTAATTTTGCAGCGGTTTTTGTCGATTTGCGACTTGCAATAGTCGATTATTTTGTCCAGTTGGTCGAAATTTCGACCTAAACTTTTTTTGAATATCGAATTTCAAAAAAAAAAAAAAAATGTAAAATACGAAAATACGGTTACCTTCAAAATGAATCCACGAGTACTCGGAGAGGTCCGTAAATGTCTCCTCAAATTCTTTGGCGGTGATTTCGCCAATGTCGCCGCGGAAATGGAGGATGGTTCGAGTGCCGTTGCTCAAGTTGACGATACACGTTGAAATCGGAACTCGACTGTTCTCCCGGTTGATTCGAATCGCATTTAGTTCGTATTGAGAGATCAGTCTGAAACGGGGATTATGACTTTTAAAATACAAAAATGTATTGTCATTTGGGCAAAAAAAACTTTTTTTTCTGACCGTCTCCTATTTTACGTGATATCTCGAAAAAAGATTGAATATCTCGAGTGCGTCTGCGAAAATGAAGCGAAACCCCGCTAGAGATTGGTATGTGGTCTAATTAAAGTGAGCACACACAGTTTATAATAGGAAATCGACACTCAAACAGTGAGTAATTCACTGTTGGACTCAAAGTTGTATTGAGGTCCCATGTATAATATAAAAATCGACTTTCCGTACAAAAAATTGCTGTGAACCAAACATACCAAACGATCTTTCACATGGATTGAGGAAATTTGAGGGCAAAATAAACCTCGTTCCGATAAAACCTTGCCGATAGGAGAAGTAGTCCGCGTGGAACGCTAGACCGCGCTTTGCAGAAACCACAGAGATTTTTATATCGAAAGTTGGCAAAAATGGGACACTTTTTTGGGAATTTAGGTTTGAAAAGTGCCATGCCTATTATTTCTACCGTAGCGGGTAATGTTTGCACAAAAAATTAATTTTTCCCCCCGAAACTGGCAAAGTTATAGCCAAAAAGTGTTTTCCTCTGTGACCGCTCTCCGCGTTTTGCGTACTCTCTTGGCCGCAAGGATCGTTAAATATCTCGGCTGCGCCTGCAAAGCGTGAGCTAAAATTTTCAGAAATTAATATGTGGATTTTTGCGTCGAAATTTGCCAGAAATGAGCTGTTTTATGCAAATTTTTGGCAGGAAAAAGTTTCGTTACGGCAAAAAACTTTTACGAAACTTAACTTTTTAAGGGACAGTACAACTGATTTTGAATTACGCTGTTTACGGTGTGGAAACGCAATGTCCAAAAAGTTTCTTCGTCTACTGTACCAATAACATCGGAAAAACATAATGGTTCTACTTGCTTACTAATAATTATTTTACTGTTCGCAACTCTGCCGCCGTTGTTCTCGCGGTAGGACAAAAAAAAACTTTTTTTGACATTTCGTTTCATACGCCGTAAAACGCGCAGGTAAAAGGTAGGCCCGGCCCGTTTTCAAAATTTTTGAAGCCCGGCCCGAAATTTTTGTTTCGAAGCCCGGCCCGGTGAAGGTTACAGGTCCGGCCCGGTTGTAAAATTTCGTTTTATCCTTAAGTTGCGGACCCCGAAATTGCCCAGAAAATGTTTTCTCTGGCAAAAGAGCTGAGTAAATCCCGTCTAATTTTCCGCCAACTCAACATAGCACAGTTGCAAACAGTAAAATAATTATTAGTAAGCATGTAGAGTGTCACAATTTTTTTTGTTGTTATTGGTACAGTAGACGAGGAAACTTTCGGACATTTCGTTTCCACGCCGTAAAAAGTGCGATTCAAAAGTAGTTGTACTGTCCCTTTAAAGTTTCTTTGTCTACTGTACCAATAACAACCGAAAAAAGTAATGGTGACATTCTACATGCTTACTAATAATTATTTTTCTGTTTGCAGCTCTGCCGCCTTTGTTCTCGCGGTAGGACATAAAAAAACTTTTTTTGACATTTTGTTTCAGACGCCGTCGAAAGCGCAATTCAAAAGTAGTTGTTCTGGTCCTTTAACAGAGGCGTTGCTGTAAAAAATTATTTTTCACACGCTCTACAGAGGGTTTACAGCACAAATTTACTTTTTTGAGCATTTTACCTCGAGCGATGTGGCCCACAACTTACTTCTCCAAGATTGGGTCGTTGTTGGGCAAAGCGGCGCACAACACTGCGGCGTCGCGGTCGAATTGGCCGAGGACGGTGCAATTATTGGCCGCATTCCCTCCCAACACCGTCTCCATTTCGAAGACGCGCGTGTCCGAGTCCTCCTTCGGGAACTTTTGAACATAGTTCACAACGTCCAAGCAGCACAACCCAACGACCAAAACTTTACCCATTTTTCTCGAATTTTTTCAATTTTCGATAAGAAATAAAACCACGTGCGGCGAGAACGCGACGTTCGGATATGTTTCTGACCAAAGTTTTGCGATTTCGAAGAGAAATAAAAAATTTTTCGAATCAATGGTGGGAAAGAGCCTTTGCTATTATCAATTTTTGAAGCGCAATATGATACGATCACTGTCTAAGCTAAAGGCCATTTTTTTTCGGGATTGGCAAAGATAGCAGTTGTAGGTAATAGCGTTGCAACAAAACTTTCTCTGTAACGAACCGTTTCGAAGGTCTCAATCAATTTTAGGCCCAAATGCACCTCTCTGTACAACAAAACCTGTCCAGGCATGGCAAATCGGGCCGGGCTTAGGGCCCTTTAAAGGTAGGCCCGGCCCGTTTTCAAAATTTTTGAAGCCCGACTCGGCCCGAAATTTTTTTCTTTGAAGCCCGGCCCGTTAAAAGGTAGGCCCGGCCCGTTTTCAAAATTTTTGAAGCCCGGCCCGAAATTTTTTTTTCGAAGCCCGGCCCGTTAAAAGGTAGGCCCGGCCCATTTTCAAAATTTTTAAAGCCCGGCCCGGCCCGAAATTTTTTTGTCGAAGCCCGGCGCGGTAAAAGGACATAAAAAAACTTTTTTGACATTTCGTTTCACACGCCGTAAAACGCGCAGGTAAAAGGTAGGCCCGGCCCGTTTTCAAAATTTTTGAAGCCCGGCCCGAAATTTTTTTTTCGAAGCCCGGCCCGGCCTGGTGAAGTTTACAGGCCCGGCCCGGTTGTAACATTTCGTTTTATCCTTAAGTTGCGGACCCCGAAATTGCCCAGCAAATGTTTTCTCTGGCAAAAGAGTTGAGTAAATCCCGTCTAATTTTCCGCCAACTCAACATAGCGCAGTTGCAAACAGTAACATAATTATTAGTAAGCATGTAGAAGGTCACCATTTTTTTCGTTGTTATTGCTACAGTAGACGAGGAAACTTTCGGACATTTCGTTTCCACGCCGTAAAAAGTGCGATTCAAAAGTAGTTGTACTGTCCCTTTAAATTACCTAAATTTTCGCTTCCAGACTCTGAATTTTAGTTATTACGGGCCGTTTCAGATTTGCGTTGGTAGTACGAACAAAACCTCTCTATAACAAACAATTTCTGAGATTCAGTTTTTGCGATTTACAAACGCCCCCTCCAACAAAGTTTCTGAAATTGCGAACAATTTACTATGGAAAAACTAGTAGCGTTTTGTTCCCAGCATGCCAAATTTTAAGCCAAAGGAACATATTTCGCCTCAGGGCAAGATCGGACTCATAACCGAGACTTCACTTTTAAAGGGACAGTATATTTACTTTTGAATTGCGCTTTTTACGGTGTGGGAACGAAATGTCCAAAAAGTTTCTTCGTCTACTGTACCAATAACAACGGAAAAAATAATGGTGACATTCTACATGCTTACTAATAATTATTTTACTGTTTGCACCTCTGCCGTCTTTGTTTTCGCTGCAGGACATAAAAAAACTTTTTTGACATTTCGTTTCCCACGCCGTTGAAAGCGCAATTCAAAAGTGGCTGTTCTGCCCCTTTAACTCCTCCTTTGTTAAAAGATCCTTTTTCACATTAAAGATCAAACCTCATGTCAAAGTTAACGAATTGTCACAAAAATTAGTTGCCTATGCGATTACATGCGCGAGTAACCCTTCCGAAGACAAAGCGATACAGTGTACAGCGTTCACGGCGTGTTTCAAGCGTTTTTCTCTGGGTTCAGTCTGCTGAACCCTTGGGGGGTTTTCATTATTCCGAAACAAACGCAACCTTTTATATTACACTACCTATCAAACATGGCGCTCGGTAATTTTTTTTGGATTTTCTGTGATTTTTGAGTAAAAATTGGGTTAAAACTTTGTTTTTTGGATGTTATACGGAGGTTTTACGGTACAAAAAGTTTTTTTCAAAGTGTTGCACCGAGGTTTTGTGATAAAAAAAATTTTAAAGGGACAGTACACGTAAAATAGGCTACATTTATGCCAATATTCGACAAAAAAATCTCCAGTATTTCTGCAAAGCGCGTCTTAAAAAAAACCATTTAAATTTGCACCAATTTTCATTAAAAGCTAGGCTTTGCATTGCGAAGCCCACCCTAGTAAATTTTTCAACCTACTTTGACTCCGTGACCCCTTCAAACATCCCGGTATTAATGTAATACGGAGATACTGTAGTCGTCTGAACATTCGAGCCAATGTTATACAGCTCCCGATATAAGGCGGCCATAAACCCAACCGCCGCATGTTTGCTGGCACAATAATCGGTGAGACCGATGAGGCCGGCATGGCCCGCAATGCTGGCCATGGCCACAACATGACCTTCGTCGTTCTCCAGCATTCGCGGGAGGAACGCTTTGGTTACCTGAAAAAAATTGTTGGCATAAAAATGGTGGGGGAATGAAGACCGCACAGTGCACGTCAAAAATTGGCTTTTCGTCCTAAAATTTATCGGAAAAAGTTATTTTAAAATTTTTCCGCTAGGTATTACCGGTCGAAACAAGTCTGAAAAGAATGCATATAGCTTGAAAATGGTAAACTTTGTCGAAAAAGACCTGGTTTTTACCAAATTAGACAAGAAATCGGTCAAAAAACATTTCTCGGATCCCATATTTGCGACGAAATGCCAAGAGTTCCCTCTCTTTTGCTTCATCGTTCTCCAGCATTTGCGGGAGGAACGCTTTGGTTACCCGAAAAAAAATTGTTGGCATAAAAATGGTGGGGGAATGAAGACTGCACAGTGCACGTCAAACTGAGAAGGGACTCTTCAAATTGGCTTTTCGTCCCAAAATTTATCGGAAAAATATTTTTTAATTTTCACGCTATGTATTACCGGTCGAAACAAGTCTGAAAAGAATACATATTGCTTGAAAATGGTAAACTTTGTTGAAAAAGACCTGCTTTTTACCAAATTAGACAAGAAACCGGTCACAACAGATTTCTGGAGGTTTTACTGTAAAATTTTTTTTTAAATCAAAAAATCTCGTTTTTCAGCTCATGGAATTGCCGCAGTGCTTCACGAAACACTCCAATTTGGTTTGTTTCTCGGCAGATTCACCGGAAATCTGCTACATGGAACAGTTAGAGCGCTAATTCCCTCAGGGGTTTTGCCGAGAAAATGCATAAGAGACAAAGTAATTTTGATTACTGGAAGCGCCAGTGGTATTGGAAGGTTCTGTGCGTTGAAGGTGAGTTGAAAAATTACAGTAATTCGGTTGGTATTGCCGCGGCATACTCGAAAATGTTCGTCTCTCTGACCGCTCTCCGCGTTTTGCGTACTCTCTCGGCCGCAAAGACTGTTGAATATCTCGGCTGTTTCTGCAAAGCGCGAGCAAAAATTTTAAGGAATAGATCTGTGGCCTGTACGAAGTGTGTACGAAATTTGAAGAAAATCTGAGCGTCGTACTTGGAGTATCAGTCTGTACGAAGAATAATGTAAACTCTTAGCAGCAAAATGTCTCGCGCTTGTCGCAATTGCACATCTATTCACTAACCGTCGCAAGGCGATGATGGGCGATTCCAGGAAGCGACTAGACATGGCTCAAGGGCCTGAACCGGGCCGCGCAAATTTGAAACGGCGGCCCGGGTTTCGACACACCTGCCATACCCTCAATTTTGAGAACAAAAACAAGGTTATCAAGGTTTAAAAACACGAAAAACCCTAAAAATCAACATAACTCATGAACCCTTCACCAGAAATCGCTAATATTTTCGAGAGTTGTAGCACATGAGACGCTCTTTCGTCTAGACTAACTCATTTTCAGCCATCACTACAACAGCAACACATAAGTTTAGGAAAACGTCAAAGTTCTTCGCCAAAAATACGAATGAAACGGGTATGATGCAATTCCCTTTTATATCAAAACAAAGAGGAGCTCTAGTTCTTTCTATCACTTCAAAAAACAACAATAAAGTATTGCGATACGACAGAGAAAAAAAAATTTTCTCCAACGTTCTTTTTTTTATTTATTTTTTTGAGGCTTGGCATAACGCTTCGGGTTGACGTGCCCGGCCCGGAATCGACCCGAAATGACTAAAATTGCGAGTGTGGAACCGAAAATTGGGGTAGCAAACAAAAATAGAGTGTCAAAACCCATCATAGAAGTAGAGAAATTACACACAACTATATACGACCATTTTGAATAGGTTTGCGTACAAAGGGGCTACAGATCCGGAGGGTTTGGAGACAAAATGTTTGGCAAAACAACAAATGCACAAGCGGGAACTGGAAGTACACATCTTCGCAAACATTGATTCGGTGTCGAAACCCCATCGTACAGGCAGAGAAATTACACACAACTAGATACGATCATTTTCAAAGGGTTTACAACACTTTTCTAACTATTTTTTTCATCCTATCTTAGTAATGTTATATTTGCCGGGAGAATTGCTATCGACGGGCCAAAGAAAATTTGAAACGGCCCGGCCCGGAGCCATGTCTATTCAGGGGGCGTAGCTATGGGAAGGGGGGGGGGATGGGACAAGGGTGGTGCAATTGTCCCTCAGTTACAACGTTCGTTGGACTATATACGATCATTTTCAAAAGGTTTACAACACTTTTCTAACTATTTGTTTTCATCCTATCTTAGTAACGTTATATTTGCCGGGTGGATTGATATTGACGGGCCGGACCAAAAAAAATTTGAAACAGCCCGCGGGCCGGGCCGAGCTTTTTAGACCCGGTCCGCGAGCCATGTTTACATGGAAGTGCTCCCAATTGCGACGATAATTTTTTTAATGCCAAAAAGCGCACTAAAGAGGCACATTCTTTCCAACTTTAAAAGTTCGGCCCGGGACCCAATTTCGGCCCGGCCCGGGAGCCATGTCGCGACGAGTTCACATTATCTTCCCGATATGTGTAATACTTCTCTTGTCAGCAGAGTCGCTATTTATTCAAATTCCTCACCCATTTTTTATCGCCTCCGCATGTCCGCCATGATAGCTCAGTTGGGAGAGCGTTAGACTGAAGATCTAAAGGTCGCCGGTTCGATCCCGGCTCGTGGCATTTTTTGCTTTTTTTTCTTAAATAAATCTTTGTAAATCCATATGCAAATCAAATCGTATTTGAAAAATTAGGGTTGGGATTTTGAAAGAATTTTTAAAAATGACGTCAAATTGCTGTCATTTTCGTCAAATTGCGTCAAATTGCCGTCTTTTCGGTTTGACGCTGCCAAAACATAAAAAAAAAACATTGTTCAAGGTAGTATAGGGGCATTAAACATGTTCAAGTCCATGTAATTAAAACAACAGCTTATAACAACAAAAAGAGTTTAGTAGACCCATTTTCGGATCATCTTCGCCCTCGTTCCCGCTGTCACTATCATCCAAATCCTCATTGATGAAGTGAGTTAGTGAAACTGGAGGCTTCTTGAAGTAAATTTCAAGAATTTTTGGCATAAAAAGTTTTCGTTGCGGAAAAAATTGACGATTTTTGGCAAAATTCTAAAAAATCTCCAAAAAAAATCAATTTGACAATCAAAATGACAGAAAATGACGGCAATTTGACAGACCGTCAAGTTGACGGGGCTGCAAAATCTTAGAAAAACATTTTCTTTTTCAGTTTGGTCGACTTGGCGCTGTAATTGTGTTGTGGGACATAAATGAAACAGGAAATAACGAAACTTTACGTCTTCTTACTGGAATGGGAGTAAAAGTAAGTAGTACATCGAGCACAACTAAGTCTCTGCTTTATCCCCTAAAAAATAAAAAAAACAACATTTTTTCCCCGAAAAAATCAAAAAAAACAACATTTTCCCCTAAAAAATTTCATCTTTCCCTAAAAAATCAAAAAAAAAACATTTTTTCCCCTAAAAAATCAAAAAAAAACATTTTTTCCCCTAAAAAATCAAAAAAAAAACATTTTTTCCCCTAAAAAATCAAAAAAAAAAAACATTTTTTCCCTAAAAATCAAAAAAAAAACATTTTTTCCCCTAAAAAATCAAAAAAAAACATTTTTCCCCTAAAAAATCAAAAAAAAAAAAACATTTTTTTTCGTAAAAAATCAAAAAAAAAACATTTTTTCCCCTAAAAAATCAAAAAAAAAAAACATTTTTCCCCCAAAAAATCAAAAAAAAAAAACATTTTTTCCTTTAACAAATTTAAAAAAAACATTTCCCCTAAAAAATCAAAAAAAAAAAACATTTTTTCCCCTAAAACATCAAAAAAAGCATTTTTTCCCCTAAAAAATCAAAAAAAAACATTTTTCCCCCTAAAAAATCAAAAAAAAATCTCATTTTCAGGCCCATGCTTTCACAGTCAATTTGGTCGATAAGGAAGAAATCTATTCGACCGCTGCGCAAGTGAAAAGTGAAGTTGGTGATGTTTATTTGGTCATGAATAATGCTGGAGTGGTGTGTGGAAAAGATCTTGTTGATCTGCCGGATAAGGCCATGGAACTGACCATTGATGTGAATGTGAAATCGCTGTTCTATGTAAGTCGACCACTTCGCTTGTATACGACGGAAATGATCAAAATAATATTTTAATATTTTCGGGGAAAAAGTTTTGGCATTTCTGCACAGTGCGGTCGGTATCGCGAAATGATTGTTCGTCGCGCATAGACATTGCTCCCGGGCCGGGCCAAAGCAAATTTGAAACGGCCCGAAAAAGTTTGGTCCGGCCCGCGGGCCGCGATTTTCGGCCCGGGAGCCATTCCTTTGTGCAACAAACAATCCGCACAGTGCGAATGAAACGCGCACTGTGCGGTTTCATTTGCGCGATATGCGCTCTCAAAATAATTTATTTCGCACTGTGCGTGGTCGTTGTGCACTGTGCATTTTACTCGTCGCTGTATGACACTTTTTTGGACTTTTTTTGGTTTGACCCCGCACCGTGCAAGCGTGCCAAGGCTTTTTGGCCTGCTTCAGGCGTAGACATGGCTCCGGGGTCCGCTGTTGGATCGGGCCGGGACAAAGCAAAATTAAAACGGCCCGGCCCGGCGCAGAGTCGGCCCGTAATAAGTAAAATTCAGAGTCTGGAAGCGATAATTGGGGTAGCAAACAAAAATAGAGTCTCGGAACCCCATCATAGAGGCAGGGAAATTACACACAACTATATACGACCATTTTCAAAGGGTTTACAACACTTTTCTAACTATTTTTTTCATCCTATCTTAGTAATGTTATATTTGCCGGGTGAATTGATACCGACGGGCCAAAGCAAATTTGAAACGGCCCGGCCCGGAGCCATGTCTATTCAGGGGGCGTAGCTATGGGGGAGATGGGACAAGGGTAGTGCAACAGGTAAAATGCACAGTGCACACCTATCAGGCACAGTGCAAAAGAATTATTTTGAAGAGGGCAATCAATGCGTATGTCGCGAAGATAAACTGCACTGCATGTCAAATCGAAAACGCAAGAGGGAGGGAACTCTTTGGCATTTCGTCGCAAATATGGATCCGAGAAATGTTTTTTGACCGATTTCTTCTCTAATTTGGTAAAAACCTGGTCTTTTTTGACAAAGTTTACTATTTTCAAGCTATATGTATCGTTTTCAGACTTGTTTCGACCGGTAATGCCGAGCGTGAAAATTAAAAAATAATTTTTCCGATAAATTTTAGGACGAAAAGACAATTTAAAGCGTTAACTTCTCAATTTGACGTGCACTGTGCAATTGGTCGCTGTTTGCACCGTGCAACTGGCTTTTATGGGCTCTAACTTGCGCCCTGACTTTTCCTGCACAGTGCAAACGTTGACCATCGCTCCATCGACTTTCCGAAGAGCAGTATTAAAGGGACAGTACAGCTACTTTTGAATCGCACTTTTTCCGGCGTGGAAACAAAATGTCGAAAAAGTTTCTTCGTCTACTGTACCAATAACAACGGAAAAAAAAGCTTTTATTGAATGTTGTCGTTTCGAACCACGACTACTTTGACGTGCACTGTGCGGTCTTCATTCCCCCACCATTTTTATGCCAACAATTTTTTTTCAGGTAACCAAAGCGTTCCTCCCGCGAATGCTGGAGAACGACGAAGCAAAAGAGAGGGAACTCTTTGGCATTTCGTCGCAAATATGGGATCCGAAAAATGTTTTTTGACCGATTTGTTGTCTAATTTGGTAAAAACCAGGTCTTTTTCGACAAAGTTTACCATTCTCAAGCAATATTGTTTCTTTTCAGACTTATTTCGACCGGTAATACCTAGCGTGAAAATTAAAAAATATTTTTCCGATAAATTTTAGGACGAAAAGCCAATTTTTGACGTGCACTGTGCAGTCTTCATTCCCCCACCATTTTTATGCCAAAAATTTTTTTTCAGGTAACCAAAGCGTTCCTCCCGCGAATGCTGGAGAACGACGAAGGTCATGTTGTGACCATGGCCAGCATTGCGGGCCATGCCGGCCTCATCGGTCTCACCGATTATTGTGCCAGCAAACATGCGGCGGTTGGGTTTATGGCCGCCTTATATCGGGAGTTGTATAACATTGGCTCGAATGTTCAGACGACTACAGTATCTCCGTATTACATTAATACCGGGATGTTTGAAGGGGTCACGGAGTCAAAGTAGGTTGAAAAATTTACTAGGGTGGGCTTCGCAATGCAAAGCTTAGCTTTTAATGAAAATGAAAACGGTTTTTTTCAAAGACGCGCTTTGCAGAAATACCGGAGATTTTTTTGTCGAAAATTGGCAAAAATGTAGTTTTTTTTTGCAAATTTTGGCATGAAAACTTTCATACGTATTTCTACCGTAGAGGGTAATGTTTCCACAAAAAATCATTTTTTTCCGCCCGAAATTGGCAAAGAAATGGACAAAAAGTGTTTTTTTTCTCTGACCGCTCTCCGCATTTCGCGCACTCTCTCGTCGGAAAATGTCGTTAAAGGCCCTCTGTGGTAAAAACTGATGATTTATTTTGGCCTAATATTTACTCTTGATTAAAAAATCAAAAGGAATCACTTTTCGCAGGAATCCTCGATTAATATCTTACACTTGTTCATCAATTCGACCCTTAGGTCATAATTTTCGTCATATCTCACCAAATTTTGATCTGCTCGCAAACCGTTTGAATCAAGAGTTGTTCACAACGCCATAACATACGTTATCCATTCGTTTTTCATGACATGCGATTCCGTTCCAGACTCTGCCCGGTCTGCCCGATTCTTCAACCCGAACATGTAGCGGATCGAATTGTTGACGCGGTCTTGACGAATACGCCGCATCTGATCCTCCCGCGGTTCCTCTACATCATCAAGTTTGTGGGCACGTTTCTGCCGCAGTCGTGCGTGGATGCCATTTATGACTACACGAAGACAGATGGGACAATGTTGACGTTCAAGGGGCGAATCAGGAAGATTGAGTAAAGTCGATGTTGCTCCAAGTGCGACGCTCAGATTTTGATGAAATTTGGCGCAGATTTAGATAAATTCTTTTATTCGTGAGACTCCCAGATCGCGCATTGCAGAAACGACCGAGATTTTTAGGTCGAAAGTGGGAAAAATGCGAGTTTTTTTTGGTGAATTTAGGCGGGACAAGTTTTATGCGAATTTTTACCATAAAAACTAAGCGTCAGCCGAGATATTCAGCACGGATTACATAATGGATGTCGACAAAATTTTATTGACACCTTGGAGGAATTGAACGGGATAAGGCTTCATTTGCAACGGCGTTGAGATGCTCTTTTTTTAATAAACTTTTTTTTGTTCCCAGTAGAATGCCTCCGGGCCGGGCCAAAAATTGCGAACCACGGGAGGTTTTAAATTTGCTTTGGCCCGGTGCGTTGATATCAATTCACCCGGTTTTGTAAGAAAAAAGGCAAAGAACATTTGAAGCATTGGAACAGCACCGGGATCAGGGGTGGATTACTGTAAAATAAAGCGAATTTGCGATTCGTTGTACCAAAGTGTGACCATAGTTCAAAGTTCCCCTCAATTTCAAAGCCCAGCTCACAAATTTTGGAGCAGTCATACCAGGGCACGTCAAATTGAGAAGGAAACTCTTTAACTTGGCTTTTCGTCCAAAAATTTATCGGAAAAATTATATTAAAAATTTTCCGCCTGGTATTACCGGTCGAAACAAGTCTGAAAAGAATGCATATAGCTTGAAAATGGTAAACTTTGTCAAAAAAACCCTGCGTTTCGCCAAATTGGACAAGAAATCGATCAAAAAAGATTTTTCGGACCCCAAATTTGTGACGAAATGCCAAGAGTTCCCTCTCTTTTGCTTTTTCGATTTGATGTGCGTCGCTGCCTCACGGCCCGGAGTTTTGCACTGTGCAAACGGCATTTTTGGGGTTTGCACAGTGCAAAATGCATCCAAAGGCCCGCGCACCGTGCGAAAAGCGGAAAATGCACTGTGCGGCGCGACAATCAAATCCGTCGAAAAGCCGTAGTATTCAGCGATCCTGTTTTCGAGAGAGAACGGAAAATGCGGAGAGTCGATCAGACCAGAAACGGGCTTGTTGAGGATTCGAACTTTTTGCTTGTGCCTTTGGCTATGTTATCGCACGTGCTGCAAAAAATTAAATCCTCCAATTTACAATTAACGGTTTGGAGGTAACTCAATTCGAGTTTTTCTCATACGACTATGCATCGTAAGTGCCATTTGGTAATCAAATTTTGAATATGCTCCTTTTTTCTCTGAATTACCATAATTTAATTATTTTTTTGGGAAACTAATGCTTTATAAAAATGTCTAGCGGTGTGACAAACGTGGCCGTAAGACGAGACAGAGCAGGAAGGTTGTTCAGTCACCACTAGACATGGCTCTCGAGCCGGGCCGTTTCAAATTTGCTTTGCCGTCGCAAGGCGATGATGGGTGATTCCAAGAAGCGACTAGACATGGCTTAAGGGCCCGCTGTTGAACCGGGCCGGGCAAATTTGAAACGGCGGGCCGGGCCGAAAAAGTTGGGACCGGCCCAGAATCGGCCCGTAATAACTAAAATTCAGAGTTTTGAAGGGAAAATTGGGGTAACAAACAAAAAAAAAATACAGGCAGAGAGATTACACACAACTAGATACGATCATTTTCAAAAGGTTTACAACATTTTTTTACCTATTTTTTTCATAGTATTTTAGTAATGTTATGTTGATATCTACGGGCCGGGCCAAAGCAAATTTGAAACGGCCCGCTGATGGGCCAAACTTTTACGGGCCGGGAAGGGGATATGGGGCCAGAGATCGGCGGAAAAAAATGAAAAGGGGGTAAGGGGGGAGGGGGGAAATGAAAAGGGGGTAAGGGGAGTAAGGTAAATTTTTTTGGGAGGGGGGGGAGGGTAAGGTTAAATTTTTTCACAGGTGCTACCTGTGGTCCAAAAACATGCAGAAACACGAGAGATTTTTACAACGTTTTTTTGCGAATTTTTGGGCGTGAAAACGTGCACCCCTATTTCTACCATGTTTCCACAAAAAAATCAATTTTTTCAGACCGAAATTGGCAAAGAAATGGCCACAAAAGCGTTTTTCTCTCTGACCGCTCTCCGCGTTTTGCGTACTCCCTCGGCCGCCAAAGACCGTTGAATATCTCGGCTCCGTCTGCAAAGCGTGAGCTAAAATTTTCAGCGATCGATATTTGGCCTATACCTAACGTGCGTGCAAAATTAAAAGCAAATCTGAGCGTCGTACTTGAAGTACCTCCTTGATAAACAAGCTAATAAAAGCATGATCGGTTTATTATTTGATTTATTGTTAGAAATCACTGGTATTATACATTTATATACATATTATTAAAAACACTATTTGCTGTTGTCACCGATGAGACGTCCTGAGCATGGGCAAGACCTTGATCTGTATTTGTCGCCAAGACGGATGCGCCTTTGTGACCGTTGTTTCGTTTCCCATTTCAATAAACGACGATTTACTCGCGCCGGAGCCGAAGATCTGCTCGTGAATTTGGTTGCGGAGCTGGCTGAAATTTGAAATTGCGAAAATCCGTAAATATTTGGTATTTGCACCGTGCAGAAATAGTAAGGGTGCAAGCGACAGCCGAAAAAATCCTATTGCACCGTGCAAAAAGGAATAAATTGCACAGTGCAAAGGGAACTTTTGTTTTCGCACAGTGCTCGGCGCAAACAGTCCTGAGAATTTGCACTGTGCGGTTTTCGAGGATTTGCACTGTGCGGTTCGAAATTCGCGAAAAAAACGGCTTCGCACAGTGCATTTGACCCATAATCATCATTTTGCACGGTGCATTTTGTTGTTTTTGCCTTACGTCGCGCGCGATTCCCAATTTTCTCAGCGACAAATCATTTTTTCGGCGTGCGACAAAATTTGAGGGCGCGATAAATTCGCAGGACTTCTTGCGCCGAGTAGTATCGCCGACGCACAAAAACCCAACATTTTGCACGGTGCATTTAGCGTTTTTTTGGTTTTTGCACCGTGCATTGACCATCGCGGCGGCGCCACCTTTTTCCAACTACGTCGCTGCGTCGGAATTTGCACAGTGCAAAAGGCTTTTTTGAGGACTGCACAGTGCGAAAGGGGTGAAATTCACTGTGCGTTGGCGACAAGCGTGGGAAAGTGCGAATGCACAGTGCAATCAATGCGACAAATCTCCACGCACTTTACGAAAATATGTACTAATAGTAGAACTATAATATCAGTCTATCGCAAAAATAGTGAGCACAATGTCGCATTAAAATTCGCATCGCCGCCGAGAAAATGAATCATGTCGCGGGAAAATCCGATTGCTTTTTACTTCCGAGATCGGCGCAGCGACAATGTGCTCGTTATTTTCCCGACGGACTGATAGTAATTGGCTGTCGCAAGAACGAAAAATCCCAAATTTTCGGATTTTTCGACTTTTTTCGAAATTATTGGACTTTTTTGACACAAAACTTTTACTAATTTGTCCGGAGTGATTTTTAGGACTTTGCCTGCGGCAAACATTGCGACGTCTGACAAAAAAGACCTAAAAAATGTTTTGATTAAAAGCGATGACTGGTCCGCCCGATAAAGAAGTGATTTCGACGGCATGCACTGTGCGAAAACAAAAGTTCCCTTTGCACTGTGCAATTCCTTCTTTTTGCACGGTGCAATAGGCGTTTTTCGGCTGTCGCTCGCACCCTCACTTTGTTGCACAGTGCAAACACCAGAAATCTCTCCAGCGACGTTTAGGACCGACAAGTACTACTCAACGCAAAAAGTGCTCAGAATTTATCGCGCCCCCAAATTTTGTCGCGCGCTGAAAAAAAAAATGATTTGTCGCTGAGAAAATTGGGAATCGCGCGCGACGTAAGGCAAAAAAATGCAAAATGCACCGTGCAAAATGATAATTTTGGGTCAAAATGCACCGTGCAAAGCCGTTTTTTCGCAATTTTTGAACCGCACAGTGCAAATTCTCAAAAACCGGACAGTGCAATTTCTCAGGACTTTTTGAGCCGAGTAGTAGTCGCGCCATAAAGTCCGTAGAATTTTATCGCTGATGTTGCGCGGGTGCGGTCGCCCAAAAGTGCATGTCGCTTGCGTTAAAACGGGAAATCGCAGCGACGGCTGCGAAAAACAAAAGAAAAATGCACCGTACAAAATTATACGGACTTTATGTCGCGAGTAGTACTAGTCCATCCGGAAAATCGCTGTTGCGATTTTTGGTATTTGCACTGTGCAAAAAAGGTCAAAGTGCGCGCGACAGCCGAAAAAGCCTATTGCACGGTGCAAAAAGCAAGAAATTGCACAGTGCAAAGAGAACTTTTGTTTTCGCACAGTGCATGTCGCGGAAATCACTCTGGCGACTTTACGGACGGACTAGTCTCAGGACTTTTTTTTTATAAAGAGCTCAAATTCTTACGTATTCAGAATCACCGATAAATACGGAGGTAGGCACACGACGAGAACGGCCAACATATTGCGGATGGCATACGAATTGGTCCAGAAATATTTGAAGAACCAAATGTTTTCGATCAGGACGCGGATGAATTCGCGGAGAAACAGAAGAACGAAGATAATGGAGCCGACCAGGAAAATGCGCAGCTGCTGAAGACCAAATCGACTGCGTTTTTTCTGAAAATGGCAAGATACGCTCAATTGTTGGTGGGCCATGTGCAACGCTCAGATTTTTTTGTAATTTTTCCCACCCTTTGGACATGAGCTACATAACAATTTCCGAAAATTTTAGCTCACGCTTTGCAATGACAGCCGAGATTTTCAACAATCTTTGTGGCCAAGAGAGAATGGGAAATGTGGAGAGCGGTCAGAGAGAAAAACAGTTTTTGCCCACAAGTGTGCCACGTTTGCATAAACAGTTTACACAGTAATTGTCTATCCTCCAATTACGGTCACCTACCACTTGTCTCGTCTGTCGAACAATCCTCCGCATTATAATCCCAGTGCAGATCAATCCCACGGTCATTAGGCCAATTTTAATCGCTAATAAAATACCTTCAGCCAACCCAAACTTGGCTCTAGACACCCAGCCAACTTTCTCCAAATCATACGTGTAGATGACGTCGTAGGAGCGGGCGTTGTGAGCTACTGTGAAAATAATTCCGGCGAGCCAACTGAACAGGATCGGGTACTGAAAGCGGTGTTTTGACGGTTACAACTTACTATGAGTCTATCGCAAAAATAGTGAGCACAATGTCGCATTAAAAATCGCATCGCCGCCGAGAAAATGAATTGTGTCGCATGTCAAATCGGAAAAGGAAGAGGGAGGGAACTCTTTGACATTTCGTCGCAAATTTGGGGTCCGAAAAATCTTTTCTGGTCGATTTCTTGTCGAATTTGGTAAAAACCAGGTGTTTTTTTGACAAAGAGTTCCACTGTCAAGCTATATGGATTCTTTTCAGACTTGTTTCGACCGGTAATACCTAGTGGGGAAACTAAAAAATAATTTTTCCGATAAATTTTAGGACGAAATGCCAATTTGAAGCGTTCACTTTTCAATTTGACGTGTGTCGCCGCAAAATAAAATTGCTTTTTATTTCAGCGATGCGATCGCAACATTGTGCTCATTATTTTGCCGGCAGATGGGTCAATAGGTTTTTGACATGTCCGCACTGTGCAGACGCCTTGTCGAGGCTTTCGAAATTACCAGGTAATTTGACATGGAAGTAGACATGGCTCCCGGCCGAGGCCAAAACAAATTTGAAATGGCCCGTGGGCCGACTTTGGCTTTTTTCCCTGTCGACGTTTGGAGAAGTGCGACATGTCGCGTGAAGGTTTCCGCACAGTGCAGACATGTCGAGACTTTCTGCACATATTAGACTTAAAACAATTTTTTCGGTGCGACAAATTTTGAGCGCGCGACAAATTAGCAGGACTTTCTGTCCCGAGTGGTAATAACATGCGGGTTTTACAAGCCAATTTTACAATTACTTACATCGCATTTGCAGTGCTCTTCCTTATGAACATATGCGGTTTTTATGATGAGGACCCGATAAATGACGAGAAAAACGTGTTGAAAAATCATAGAGTACCAGAAGACGTCCGAGGTCAGAGACCAGACCTGCAAAAGGTTATGTAGCAATCGTGCAGTAGCTTACATCAACATAAATATTGTCGAAGGAGTGTTCCATTAGCTGCTGAATTGCTCCGAATATGAAATACGGCACATGAAGGCCAGCCGCTAGCGAGATATAAAAATTGGCCCTCAGGGCAAGCTGCTTGGTAAACAATGGGGATCGTAGGGTCGCCTGAAAGGTAGGAAATCATAAAACAGAGACATGTTTGACTTATACATGTTGCACTATGCAAGTCAAAAGTCTTGACGAGTCTTCGCACGGTGCGGGCCTTCTAAAACTGGGCATACCTATGTTGTTTGGCATGGTGAACAAGATAATGGTTGGGTCTTGAGTTCTGGGGTTACTAATCTGTTCGCAAAGTCGCTTGAGAGATTTTAGAGGTTTGCACTGTGCAAAAAAAGTCAGAGTGCAAGCGACAGCTAAAAAAAGCCTATTGCACCGTGCAAAGAGAAAAAAATTGCGCAGTGCAAAGTGAAATTTTGTTTTCTCACAGTGTATGTCGCCGAATAGCGACTTTACGAACGGACTCGTACTGTAACATACCGTATTGCACTTTGGAATCTTAAGAATCGCGATTTTATCGATTTTTTGCGACCTAGAGCTCAGTTTATTCTCAGATGGTACGGGCCAAACAGTTTTGACATGTCTACGCACGGGCGTCGCGAGATGCCTTTTTGCGACAAACAATCAGCACAGTGCAAATGAAAAGTGCACTGTGCAGTTTCTTTCGCGGAACATTTCGCACTGTGCGTGGTCGGCGTGCACCGTGCATTTTGCTTGTCGCGCGGCGGGTACCCCTGTCCCCTCTCACTCCAGCTATGCGCCCGAGGCTTTGCGCGACAAACAATCAGCAGGGTGCAAATGATAGCGCGCGACATAAACTTGGATCGCCTTTTTCAAAATTTTATAATTAATTTCTTTCGCGCAATGGCGCGCTGCGCAAACATGTCAAGATTTTTTGGCCTGATTTACAGTAAGCTATATGGCCAACACTACCACTCTTGAATCGCACGTTTACCGCGTTGGTATAATACTAGTCCATTCGTAAACTCGCTGGAGAAAACAAAAGTTCACTTTGCACTGTAAAATTTTTTGCTTTTCGCACCGTGCAGTAGTCTTTTTTTGGCTATCGCTAGCACCCTGACGTTTTTCGCACAGCGCAAACACCAAAAATCTCTCTAGTACTAGTCCCTCCGTAAAGTTGCGGACAATTATTTCGCTGCCCCCAAATCTTGCGACACTGTGCCCAGATTTTGCCACTCTGCCCCCAAATCCAAAATGCCCCCAAATCGTGATTTTCATGCTGCCTCCAAATGGTTGTTAGATTTATTGAAGCTGTAAAGATAAATTTTGATAAAACAAAGCGAGAATACTGAAGTTTGAATGGTAATTTGATCAGCTAACGGGTACTAGTCCGTCCGTAAAGTCGCTGGACAAATTTTGGCGACATGCACTGTGAAAAAGCAAAAGTTGGTTTTGCACTGTGCAATTTTTTGCTTTTTGCACCGTGCAATAAGCTTTTTTTGGCTATCGTAAGGAACTTTCGTATTTTGCTGTTCTTTGCACAGTGCAAAGCTGAAAGCGCTGATTGCACTGTGCGAATGCATGTAGCGTATGTCGCTGCGATTTTGATGCACAGTGCAAACCATTACGCAAAAAGGTTAAAAAAGTTCGCACGGTGCGGAAAAAAGCAAAACGCACTGTGCATTTGCTTTTTTGCACAGTTCAGACCATGAAAAAGCCATTTGCACTGTGCGAATGCGCGCAGCGACGGAGTTGAAGGCTTATGTCGCTGCGATTTGGATGCACGGTGCGAAAACTTGCGCAAAAAAGTGAAACGCACTGTGCAAAAAGGTTCAAAAAAGTGCGCACGGTGCGGAAAAAAAACCAAACGCACTGTGCATTTTGCTTTTTTGCACAGTGCAAACCATGAAAAAGCCATTTGCACGGTGCGGAAAAAGAGGCAAAATGCCAAGCGACAAAAAGTCGACGCAGTTTGTAAAAAAATACTACTGTCTGGTGATGTCAAGCCCTCATCCCACATCAACTTACATAGCCCACCAAAAGATGCGCAAACACCGATGGGACGCAGATCGCCAACGTTGCCAGGGCGTACACCTCGGCGTTGGCTGGAATATGTTTCGGCGCGTCTTCGTTGCTAGACATGAAAGACCACTGGCTCCGTTCCTGCACCGGCCCCGAAGTATAAGTGGTTTACGAGCGGTGGAATTGAATTAGGAATTAGTGATATTCGGGCGCTCAGAACACGGTGAAGAAGGTGAACTCTGAAAGAAAACTTTTGACCAACGATGAAAGAAACGTCAAATGTTGAGCCACGCGAATAATGAACGTGTAGCTCTATCAAAAGTCACACAAAAAGTGCCCCCGACAATGTCCGATGAACTAAAGAGGAAGTGCTGGCGTGTGACGTTTGGACGCGGCGCCAGTTATTAATGTAAACAGGGCGTTCCCTAGAATTCTACCGTTTTTTATGTATTTGTTGCATATGGGACAATGAACAATCACTTATAGCGTTTCAAAAAAATACGTCACGATGACAAATTTAGTGGACACTTATTTTAAATTTTTGCACCAGGTGTATCCAAACCCTGAGGTCTTCTAAAACTGTGAATCCCTATGTTGCTCGGCATGATGAACAAGTTAGTTGTTGGGTCTTAGGTTCTGGGGTTACTGTAACATAACGTATTGAACTTTGGAATTTTAAGAATCGCGATTTTATCGATTTTTTGCGACCTAGTGCTCATTTTTTTCTCAGATGGTACGGGCCAAACAGTTTTGACATGTCTACGCATGGTGCGGTCGGCGTCGCAAGATGTCTTTTTGCGACAAACAATCAGCACAGTGCAAATGAAATGTGCACTGTGCTGATTCTTTCGCGGAACATTTCGCACTGTGCGTGGTCGGCGTGCACCGTGCATCTTGCCTGTCGCACGGCGGATACCAATGTCCCCTCTCACTCCAGCTATGCGCCCGAGGCTTTGCGCGACAAACAATCAGCAGGGTGCAAATGATAGCGCGCGACATAAATTTATATATTATATTATATAATATTTATAAACTTATATATTATATTATATAATAATATACATTATAATATTTTGAATCGCCTTTTTCAAAATATTATAATTAATTTCTTTCGCGCAATGGCGCGCTGCGCAAACATCGCACAGTGCATGTCGCGGAAATTACTCAAGCGACGGACGGAATTTTGGTCTTGACGTGTTCTCGCACGACGCGATCAATTTTCGTTCGCGCGACATATGCTTTGATCGCCCTTTTCAAAAGAATTTATTTCGCACTGTGCGTGGTCGGCGAGCACCGTGCATTTTGCTTGCCGCGCGGCGGGTACCCCTGTCCCCTCTCTCCCTAGCTATGCTCTTGAAGCAGTCAGCACGATGCAAATGATAGCCGATTTGATCGTTTTTTTCAAAAAAAAAAAATACAATTCCTTTCGCACTGTGCTTGACCGCCGTGCACCGTGCATTTTACGCCGCACAGTGCAAGCACGTATAAGAGCTTTCGCCCGCACCTAATACATCTAAGCGATAGCAATTTTAGGGCACAGATGCCATCAAATTGTACTGTCACCACCTACAACCCGAGGACGCTCAAATGTACGTGACATACAGAAAGGGCAAGGGTTTTATACCGGTTCCGACTTGTAGCCTACTCCATTTACAGTTCCAGTGTGTGAGAGAGCCTGAGGGCATTCAATTAACAGGTGATAAAAATGCGCAAAGGACACGCTTTCTCTTGGAGCCTTTGTTTATTCGGCGATATCAAATACATATTTTAGAATATGTATTTGTGGGATATTCCAATCGAAAATCTTATATTTTCGACTTACAAGGGAAGTAACCCAAGTGCGACGTTTAGATTTTCTTCAAAATTGGCACACATGTCACGCATAAGCCATATATTAATTTTTGAAAATCTTAGCTCGCGCTTTGCAGTGAGAGCCGAGGTATTTAACGATTTTTGAGGCCGAGAGAGTACGCAAAACGCGGAGAGTTTTTAATAATATGTTTATAAATGTATAATACCAGTGATTTCTAACAATAAATCAAATAATAAATCGGTCATGCTTATCTTAGCCCTTAAGTGCGACGCTCAGATTTGCTTTTCATTTTGCATAGGCCAAATATCGATCGCTGAAAACCTTAGCTCGCGCTTTGCAGGGAGAGCCGAGGTATTTAAAGATTTTTGCGGCCGACATAGTACGCGAAACGCGGAGTGCGGTCACAGAGGAAAAGACTTTTCGGCCATTTCTTTGCCAATTTCGGTCTGAAAAAATTGATTTTTTGCGGAAATATGGTAGAAAAGAAAACACTTTTCGGAAAAAGTTCCTTATTTGCTGGCCACAACAAGGGCACTCTGCGAACTGCGCCCAAGCTTCGGTGCGACGCTCAGCTTTTCTTTAAATTTGGCGCACATGCCACGCATAGGCCACATATCAATTCCTGAAAATTTTAGCTCGCGCTTTGCAGGGAGAGCCGAGATATTCAACGATCTTCGCTGCCGAGAGAGTACGCGAAACGCGGAGAGCGGTCACAGAGGAAAACACTTTTTGGCTATAACTTTGCGAATTGCGCGCGGAAAATTTTGATTTTTTGTGAAGACATTACTTTCTACGATAGAAATAGGTATTGAACTTGTCATACCTAAGCTCGCAAAAAAGTCTCACATTTTTGCCGACTTTGGATCTAAAAATCTCGGTCGTTTCTGCAAAGCGCGAGCTAGGAGTCTAGCATATGTCTTAGAAAAAAATATTCTAAATTTGTGCCAAGTTTTATCAAAATCTGAGCGTTGCACTTGCGGTACTTCCCTTGTTAATCGACAAGCTATGTCGTAGTTGTGGGAAACACCTACTTTGCTCGGGAAAATGTACTGTCGCATCCGGAACGTTTGGACGTGCACTTGTAGTTGTTTTCAATTTTCTTCAAAGGTCAAGGGAAAGTTTTAACGGCTAAAAAGAGGCTACAAAAATTTTGGCGAGACATGGAAAAGGACATGTTTCGCCGGCCTTAAGAACAGCGCTTCTTATGGCGTGTGAAACGAAATGCCAAAAAAGTTTTTTGTTATGTCCTACAACGAAAACAACAGCGGCAGAGTTGCAAACAGTGAAATAATTATTAGTAAGCATGGAGAATGTCATCATAACATTTTCTGTTGTTATTGGCACAGAAGAGAAAAAATTTTTTTTGAGATTTCGTTCTCACGCCGTAAAAAGTGCGATCCAAAAGCAGCTGCCCGTTAAGGATACGTTAATTTTTAACTTTTTGCGCAATTTGGAAATTTGAATAATTTTTGGAAATTTGCAAAATTTTGAAAAATTTGCATATTTTTTTGCTGCTTACATTATTTTCATCATTTTGCATATTTTTTGGAATGTTATGGTATGTCAAAGATAGCCGTATGGGTATGCGCGCTAGAGAGCACAACATTGATACTCTCAGAATATTATTTCTCTATAATATTGGTGTTTACTAGGGTTGTGATTTGGACAGAGTTTTTCAAAGTGACGTCAAATTGCTGTCATTTTTGTCAAATTGCGTCAAATTGTGTCAAATTGCCGCCCTTTCGGTTCGAAGCTGTCTCATCATAAAAAAAAACATTGTTCAAGTTAGTAAAGGGGCTTCAAACATGTTTAATCCCATGTACAAATTAAAACAACAGCTTATGACAACAAAAAGAGTTGTGTAGACCCATTTTCGGATCATCTTCGTCCTCGTTCCGGCTGTCACTATCATCCAAATTCTTATTGATGAGTTGAGTCAGTGAAACTGAAGGCTTCTTGCTGTAAATTCCAAGAATTTTTGGCATGAAAATCTTTCGTTGCGGGAAAAATTGACAATTTTTTGGCAAAATTCTAAAAAATTTCCCCAAAAAATCAATTTGACAGATCAAAATGACAGAGCAATTTGACATGACGAAAATGACGGCAATTTAACGACTTGACAGACCGTCAACTTGACGGGCGGCACAACCCTAGTGTTCAGCATTTACGACAATAAAATTGCCCCACTTATGCCAAATTCATCCAAATTCGCTGCATTTGAAATTTCAATTAAAAAATTTAGACCAAAGTACAAAAGGATGGCTTGTTGCTGAAACATGCTCCTTACGACAATAGATTATCATACCGAAAGAATCAAATTATGGAAAAAAAGCGCTTCTTGTCTGGCCGACTCTCCTTATTTCGCGTGCTCTCTCGAAATCGGAATTAATATCTCGGCCGTCGCCGGAGAGCTCGAGCCAAAAACGCCAGGGACTCTTTCAGGCGCCACGATGATCTGAAAAGCGCACTCTCAAAATTGAAGGGATGTAGCCGCGTGAAATGCATGCAAAAAACATTCATTATTGCCGATTTTTCTTTAAATGTTATACTTTTACGGTCCACTTCCGGCGTCGACCTTCATCTACTCAACAGGTAACCGAAACTTTTACTGCTTTCAAAAAATCGCTCTGTGGAATTTGCGACAGAGTGCATTTTCTTGGTCATTTTGTTTACCGAAGCGATGGTTACGCAACAAAAATCTTTACTGTAAAAATTTAAAAAATCAACAATTCCGTTTTCTCGCCGGTTGATATTAGCGCTTTCAAAAGACGTTTTTTTTTGTTAAACTCGAGAAATTTGGAATCTATTTATCAGCGGACCAAAATAAAGTCCATCGTATGGGGGAAACATTTCATTTCTGATAGCCTTATCAGTGGAAAAGGAGAATTTTGGGAAAAAACTCTCCTTTTGTGCTGAATAGCCATTTGATATTACACCTTGGAGGGCGGTTTTGGAAAAACAATTGTGGAGAAAGATGACGGACTTTACAGGTGAGTGAAATGGCACAATCCGAGATGCCTGCAGGCCATTGGTGGCTATGGGGGTTTCAGCGGTGTATCTGAGGAATTGGTCCGGGGGGGGGGGGAGGTTTTTTGACCACAGAAAAAAATTGACCTTGCTCCCCCCTTAACCCATTTCATTTTTTTCCGACCCCTGGCTGGGAGGGGGAGGGGTACTTCCATGTCCTCCCCCCATTTTTTGACCACAGAAAAAAAAAATTCGCCTTGGTCCCCTCTTACCATATTTTATTTTTTTGCCGACCCCTGGCTGGGAGGGGGAGGGTACCCTCATCTCCTCCCACCATTTTTTGACCACAGAAAAAAAAATTCACCTTGCTCCCCCCTTACCCCATTTTTTTTTCGCCGACCCCTGGCTGGGAGGGGGTGGGGTACCCCCATGTCCTTCCCCCATTCCTCTAGCTACGCCCCTGGGGGTATGGCAAATTTTGAAAAGGTTCGGTCCAAAGAGGCCCCTAAACTTTTTCGCAGAGGGCACCAAAGGGAAAAATGAGCAAAATTTTGAATTGTTTTCGCTTTGGGATTCAAAGAAACTCCAGCAACTTTACTGACGGACTAGTTTTTGCACCGTGCATCAAAAAACATCGCCGTGACGCACATCAAATCAAAAAGGAACTCTTCAAGTTGGCGATTCGTCTTTGACACTTCGCAACATTGAAGAAAAGTTATTTTTTGGGTATCTAAATTTGTGATTTCTTGTTAGAATTTGCTGAAAATTATCGCAAATTGTTGAAAAAAAATTATTTTATTATGTTTTGGCAGTTATTTTGCCGTTTTCCGTCAAACACTGGCTATAAACGTAAATCAAGAAAAAATGCGGCAGCTGGGAAAATAATTTTTCGCACGTGTTGCGAAGTGTCAAAGACGCATCGCCAACTTGAAGACTTCCCTTTCTCTTGCTTTTTCGATTTGACGTGCAGTACAGCTACTTTTGAATCGCGCTTTTTACGGCGTGGGAACGAAGTGTCCAAAAAGTTTCTATGTTTACTGTACCAATAACAACGGAAAAAAATAATGGTGACATTCTACATGCTTACTAATAATTATTTTACTGTTTGCACCTCTGCCGCCTTTGTTTTCGCTGCAGGACACAAAAAAACTTTTTTTGACATTTTGTTTCATACGCCGTAAAACGTGCAATTCAAAAGTAGCTGTTCTAGCCCATTAATCTGGGTGAACATTAAAGCTTTCGTAAGTGTTGCGAAGTGTCAGACAAAAATCGCCAGCTGGAAGAGGCGTCTCTGTCTGTGTACCAAAATCTGTATAGTCCAATCTTCAGACCAAGCCCTCTTTGTCCTCTCCGAAGTGGCGAATCTTTTGCTGTTCCTCGGCCGAATATTGATCCTAACGGTAATCGGGATTGTAAAGGCGCTTGTGCCCGCTGGTGTGTTGCCACGAAAGTCGGTCCGCGACAAGAACGTCCTGATCACTGGCGCGGGCAGTGGAATGGGAAGGGAGTTGGCGATTCGGGTAAGGTTTTATGCAGACATGGCAAATCGGGCCGGGCCGGCCCGGGAAAAGGTTGGCCCGGTCCGGTAGAAGGTAGGCCCGGCCCGGAAAAAGGTAGGCCCGGCCCGGTAAAAGATAGACCCGGCCCGGTAAAAGGTAGACTCGGCCCGGCCCGTTTTCAAAATTTTTAAAGCCCGGCCCGGCCCGAAAAATTTTTTTTTACGAAGCCCGGCCTGGCCCGGTAAAGTTTACAGGCCGGGCCAGGTTGTAAAATTTCGTTTTAAAAATATTGAAAACTGCACGTTGCAAACATACAGCAAACGAGTTGTCTTCGCGGTTAGACAGAAAACCCGCCCAACCACCTTTTCGGTCGAAAGCAAAATTTTGTTTTCGCAGAAAACCAAAATGCCAGACGAAAAATTAGCATCGCAATTATTCGTTCCGGGCCAAAAACACCAAGTACTCTCTCAGCCGCAAAGATCGTTGAATATCTCGGCTTTCCCTTCAAAGCGCGAGCTAAAATTTTAAGGAATTGATATGTGGCCTATGCCTAAAGTGTTAACAAAATTACAAAGAAATCTGAGCGTCGCACTTGGAGTATTTTCCTTGTCAATAACCTCGCCAAAATATCGCTTTTTTAGTAAAAAATTAGGTATTTTAAACAGACATGGCTGGGGTCGGGCTTCGGGAATTTTGAAAAGAGCCGGGCCGACAATTTTTGGGGCCGGGCTTAGGGCCTGACCTGATTCTTTGGGGCCGGGCTTCGGGCTCGGAAAAATTTCGGCCCAGCGCCTTTTGGAAAAAAGTTTGGTTTTGGCGTTTGCCTGATCTTGGCATTCTGTTTTTACAGGTATTTGTAGCCTTTAAATGGCTATTACTCCTGTATATATTTTTAGTTTTTGATGATTTCAAATTTTTTTAAAAGTTTTTAGACTAATTCGAGTACTGCCAGCAACGCTATATGGTTATTTTTTGTCTTCATAGCCCGCATATGGCCAAAAAACACAATGCCAAAAAATTGCCAAAATGGCGGGAAATTCAAAAAAAAATAAAAAAAAAATTTAGGGACCGGGCCGGGCCTGAAAATCCTCAGGGCCGGGCTTTGAAAAACTCGAAAAGGACCGGGCCGGGCCGACTTCTTCGGGGGCCGGGCCGTGGGCCCCGAAGTGCCGAAAGCCCGGCCCCCTAGCCATGTCTGATTTTAAACTTTCAGTTCGGCAATCTTGGAGCCCGCCTAATTTTATGGGACGTAAACGCCTCCGGCAATGCGGAGACCAAGAAAATCTTGGAGAAAAGCGGCGTCAAAGCCTTCGATTACACCGTAAATCTCTGCAGCATCGACGAGATCAACGAAACCGCGAGGAAAGTGCTGCAAGACGTTGGCGATGTGTACATTGTCATCAATTGCGCTGGAATCGTCACAGGAAAACGGTTTTTGGACTGTCCAGACGCTTCAATCAAAAGGACAATTGATGTGAACACAAATGCGGTCATGTTTGTATGTTTACTAGACCATTTTTTTAACGCTAAGCAAAAAAAATCCATTCTGCACAGTGCGTTTCGCTTTTTGCACCGTGCAATTTACTTAGCACTGTGCAATTGCACTGTGCAAAGAGCTTTTTCGGAAATTGCACTGTGCGAGGTTAGCTACAAAAAAGGAAAAAACATACGAAACGCGTTTTATCTTTATATCGCTGGCGCACAGTGCACTTTGCCTGTTTTCCTCATCTGTCGCAGACGCCCGGTGAATTTTTCTGTTTTTCGCACAGTGCAGACTTGGAAAAGCTGTCTGCACTGTGCAAATGCTTGGGAAAAGCTGCAGCGGCGCAGTTGAAAAAAACCTTACGTCGTACATCAAGTCGAAAAAGCAAGAGAGAAAGAAGTCTTCAAGTTGGCGATGCGTCTTTGACACTTCGCAACACGTGCGAAAAATTATTTTCCCAGCTGCCGCATTTTTTCTTGATTTACGTTTATAGCCAGTATTTGACGGAAAACGGCAAAATAACTGCCAAAACATAATAAAATCATTTTTTCCAACAATTTGCGATACTTTTCAGCAAATGCTAACAAGAAATCGCAAATTTAGATACCCAAAAAATTATTTTTCTTCAATGTTGCGAAGTGTCAAAGACGAATCGCCAACTTGAAGACTTGCCTTTTCGATTTCACGTGCGTCGCGGCGATGTTTTTTGATGCACGGTGCAAAAACTGCGCTAACGGTGAAATGCACAGTGCAAAATGGAGTCTTTTGCCAAAGGACGAAAAGAAAAGTACGGCCCTTTTATTACTACTCGGCGCAAAAAGTCCTGAGAATTTATCGCGCACCGAAATTTTGTCGAAAAAAAATGCTTTGTCGCTGAGAAAATTGGGAATCGCGGGCGACGTAAGGCAAAAAATGCAAAATGCACCGTGCAAAATGATGGTTTTGGGTCAAAATGCACTGTGCGAAGCCGTTTTTCGCGATTTTCGAACCGCACAGTGCAAATTCTCAAAAACCGCACAGTGCAAATTCTCAGGACTTTTTGCCCCGAGTAGTAATAAAAGGTCCGTAAAGTCGCTGCAGTGCTTTCTGCGACATACACTGTGAGAAAACAAAAGTCCCCTTTGCACTGTGCAAGTTCTTGCTTTTTGCACCGTGCAAAAGGCTTTTTTCGGCTGTCGCTCGCACCGGGACGTTTTTTGCACAGTGCAAACATCAAAAATCACTCCAGCGACTTTCCAGATGGCCTAGTAACACTCAACTCTCCAGATGGCCTAGTAGCACTCAACTTTCCAGATTGCCTAGTAGCCTAGTAGCACTCATCCGGAAAAATAAAAAGCACATTGCCGCTTTATCTCGCGTCGCTGAAGTAAAAAAAATTTGATTTTGCCGCGACATGTTTCATTTTCTCGGCGACGATGCAATTTTCGATGCGACAGAGTGCTCATTATTTTCCCAACACACAGATACGACTATTGCAAAAGCGGTTATTTTACATTTAGGTAACGAAAGCCTTCCTTCCAACGATGTTGGAGAGAAACGAAGGTCATATCGTGACGTTGGCCTCGATTGCCGGCCATCTCGGCGTGGTCGGGCTGGTCGACTACTGTGCCAGCAAATACGGCGCGGTCGGCTTTATGGACGCTCTGCATCGAGAATTGTACGCATTGAGGTCGAATGTGAAGACTACTACCATTGGGCCGTACTTTGTGAACACCGGAATGTTCGATGGAGTTAGAGAGTCAAAGTAAGATTTTTTGTTGTTTTCCAGGTTGCCCTGAGCGACAGCCTGTGAAAAAACGCATTTTTGAGGGGTTTTTATTATTAGTAAGCATGATCACCATTATTTTTTTCCGTTGATATTGGTACAGTAAACGGAGAAACTTTTTGGACATTTCGTTTCCACGCCGTATAAAGTGCGATCCAAAAGTAGCTGCCCTTTAAAGGAACGTTAATTTTTGATTTTCTGCGAAATTTGGAAATTTGAACAATTTTTGGAAATTTGCATAATTTTGAAAATTTGCATATTTTTTTGCAACTTACATTATTTGCCTCATTTTGCATTTTTTTGGAACGTTATAGTATGTCAAAGATAGCTTTGCATATTTTTTTTTGCAACTTACACTTTTTTCTTCATTTTGCATATTTTTTGGAACGTTATAGTATGTCAAAGATAGCTTTGCATATTTTTTTTTGCAACTTACATTATTTGCCTCATTTTGCATATTTTTTGGAACGTTATAGTATGTTTTAATTTGCATATCTTTTTAAACTCAATTTATTCTCACATGGCCCTTAAATTAATTATTTCAGAGTCCCCTCTCTGCTTCCCTTTCTTGACACCGACTATGTTGTTGACCGCATCGTTGACGCCACTCTCACAGACACTGTGACAGTTTTGATTCCAAAAATCTTGTACTTTTTTAAAGTTTTGGGCGCTATGTTCCCTCAATCCGTCACTGATTACATAATGGATGAACTGGACATCGATAAATTTATGGACACCTTCAAAGGCCGGAATTGAAAGGGATAAGCTTTATTTGTAACGGATTGAGATGCTCTTTTTTAACTAATAAACGTCTTTTTGTTGGAAGAACGTTCTATTGAAGATCTGAGTGTCTCGGTTTTGAACTACTACTACGGCTTTTCAAAAGTGCGTTGAGTTTTCTTAATTACGTCGCTGCGGAGTTTTGCACAGTGCTAAATGCTCCAAAAAGGCCTGCGCACCGTGCAAATACCTAAATAGGGTCGTTTTGAACTACCACTGCGGCTTTTGAAATGTGCCTTTTTTTTTGCAGCATTGTCAAAGCGCAGCTGAAAGCATTGTCAAATATAATACATCTTCAGCAGTTTTTTAATGAATCGCTGCAGTGCGTTCCGCGACATGCACCGTGCGAAAACAAAAGTTCCCTTTGCACTGTGCAATTTCTTGCTTTTTGCACTGTGCAATAGGCTTTTTTCGGCTGTCTCTCGCACCTTGATCTTTCTTGCACAGTGCAAGCATCAAAAATCACTCCAGCGACTTTCCAGATGGCCTAGTAGCACTCAACTTTCCAGATGGCCTAGTAGCACTCATCCGGAAAAATAAAAAGCACATTGCCGCTTTCCTTCAGCGACGCGAATACTATGCTTCGAATCAGAAAATTACAAAAAATCATCAAAAAATGGCAAAATGAAAAAAAAACTTTTCTTTGACTTTATTCGCCTCATTCTCAACTTTGTTCTCAATGGGCTTTGGTGGTTGTGTTGTGATCCTCTTTCTGTCGACATTACTTGGAATTGAATTAACTCGAGCGGATGATGCTGTAAGATACCAAATAATTCTGCAATTTCCTTGCTAATATTCAGATTTCCGATGTGATTCAAGTCCGAGGAATCGCGTACAATTACACTCTTTACGCGGCATATAATTTGGTGAATCTTGAGAAATTGAAGGATCTGGCGACAAAAATTATTCAAGTAAGTTTTGAATGAATTTTTGGCAAATTTGGGTTGCAAAACTGATTCTGAAATGTTTCTTCAAGTTGTCCAAGAAAGATGATGAACTCTTCAATGAATGAGACGCTGAATTCGACCTCCAGAAGCCTATAAACAGTATTGATGTTATACCTAATTTATCTCAATAAATCGCAAACCAATTGATGGCTTTATTATGTATATATAATTATGAATCGATGGTAATTACAAGTATATGCTACAGTCAGTAGAATTACGCACCAACAAACAATCGATTCACCGACTCTGCGATTGCTTCCCGCTCTCTTCTGGCGATTTCTTCCTCTTTTTCCACAAGAATCTGGAAAATAGTATGACTAATACTAGTATTTCGATAAAGTGCATAGGCTTTTGATCGCTAAGCGAAAAAATGCATTTTGCACAGTGCATTTTATATTTTTTGCGCAGTTTCCGCACTGTACATCAAAAAACATCGCCGCGACGTCAGGGTTTTTCAACTGCGCCGCTGCAGTTTTTACAAAGCATTCGCACAGTGCAAACCGCTGTTTTCAACTCTGCACTGTGCGAAAAACGGCAAAATGCACGGTGCGTTTTGCAAGGAAAGGCGAACTGCACTGCACGTCAAATCGAAAAAAAAACTCTTCAAGTTGGCGATTCGTCTTTGACACTTCGCAACATTGAAGAAAAATAATTTTTTGGGTATCTAAATTCGCGATTTCTTGTTAGAATTTGCTGAAAAGTATAGCAAATTGTTGGAAAAAATTATTTTATTATCTTTTGGCAGTTATTTTGCTCTTTTCTTTCAAATACTGGCTATAAACGTAAATCAAGAAAAAAGGCGGCAGGAAGGAAAATAATTTTTCGAACGTGTTGCGAAGTGTCAAAGACGAATCGCCAACTTGAAGACTTCCCTCCCTCTTGCTTATTCGATTTGACGTGCACTGTGCGTTTGTGAGAAAAGGCAAAAAAATCTATGCGCTTTTGAAAAACAGTAGTATTTTGATTGTATTGGGCATTAAGCCTCTATAAAGTATGCACATGATTTGAAAAATATTTGAAATGAGAAATTTCGCGCAAAGATACCCTTAAAACTATACAGTATTTCAGTACGAGCAAGGTCGAAGCCTTTTTTCCTAACGTTAGTTCCGAAGCTTGGGCGCAGTTCGCAGAGTGCCCTTGTTTGGCCAAAAAATAAGGAACTTTTTCCAAACAGTGTTTGCTCTCTGACCGCTCTCCGTATTTCGCGTGCTCTCTCGTCGGCAAAGAACGTTGAATATCTCAGCTTTCCCTGCAAAATGGAAGCCAAAACTTTCATTACGAGAGATGTCAGCTTTGCCCAAAATGTCGCACTTGGGACTGTTTAACAGATTTCGCCGCTTTTCGCACAGTGCAAACTTGGAAAAGCGGGTTGCACTGTGCGAATGGGCAAAGCAACTGACAACGGAAGTGCCCCAAGTGCGACGCTCAGATTTTCGTTAAATTTTACACACACGTCGGACCTAGATCAAGTATTGATTTCTGAAAATTTTAGTTTGCGCTTTGCAGAGGCGGCCGAGAAATTCAACAATCTTTTCGGCCGAGAGAGTACGCGAAAGGCGGAGTGCGGTCAGAGAGGAAACCATTTTTTGGCCATATCTTTGCCAATTTTGCGTGGAAAAAACAGATTTTTTGGTGGAGACATTACCCTCTACAGTAAAAATCAGTGTAAAGCTTTTTATGCCAAAATTTCGCAAAAAGCCACATTTTTCCCAATTTTCGATCTAAAAATCTCAGTCGTTTCCGCAAAGCGCGAGCTAGGAGTCTAGCATATGTCTTAGAAAAAGTAATACTAAAGTTGTGCCATGTTTCATCAAAATCTGAGCGTCGCACTTGGGGTACTTACCTTGTACATAAAACGGGAGCGTGGTACTTTTAGACCCTTTTGTTGTTCTAAAAACTGTTTTTAGCTCCCGAACAGCAGTTTCTTTGTTAAATTTTTTTTCATTTTCAGTATTTTCGACCCAAAATTTACGGTAACTGACCTGTTCCTGCTCTTTGACCATCTGAAGATTCTCTTCGACCCTTTGCAACGTTTCCCTTGCAATCTTGATCTTCTCTTCGTAATGAATAATCAATTTCCGCAACACCTCAATGTTGTTGATCAACGAGCCGAGAGCCTCGTCGTTTTTCATCACTTTCTGCGACACCAGTCCGTCTTCGACGGTTTCATCGCGTTTTGGCGTCGGTTTGGTTTGAATCTTCAGCGCCGGAATGTAGTCGATGGAAGGCTGTGCTGGCGCGATGTCGATTCGATAAACCTCTTGCACCTCCGACACTTGCTCTTCACGGTATTCGGCGAGAAATCGACCGTCTTCGAGCTTTTGCTCGCGTTCGTGCAGACGCTGAAAGAAGGGCAGGGGAATTACTCCAAGCGCGACGCTCGGATTTTGATGAAACATGGCACAAATTTAGAGTAGTTCTTTCAAAAACATATGCGAGATTTCTAGCTCGCGCTTTGCGGAAACCACCGAGATTTTTTGGTCGAAAGTTGGCAAAAATCAGAAATTTTTTTGCGAATTTTGACATGAAAAGTTTCTAACCTATTTCTACCACAGAGCGCAATGTTTCAACTCAATATGAAAAATCTTTGCCACTTCCAAACGAAATTGGCAAAGATATGGCCAAAGAGTGTTTTGCTCTCTGACCACTCTCCGCATTTCGCGTACTCTCTCGGCCGCAAAGATTGTTGAATATCTCGGCTCTCGCTGCAAAGCGTGAGCTAAAATTTTCAGAAATTGAAACGTGTTCTATGTCCAAAATATGCGCAAAATTTAAAGCAAATCTGAATGTCGCACTTGGGGTGCTTGCCTTGTACTACTCGCGCTCAAATGTCCTGACAATTCGCACCGTGCAGTTTTTTGGCGCATCGCTGCGAAAATCGCGAAAAAAGCGGTTTGCACGGTGCATTTTGACAGAAAAACAACATTTTGCACAGTGCATTTTGTTTGTTTTGTCGCGCACGACGCCCGTTTTTCGAAGCGATTCTTTGGTGCGACAAATTTTTTGCACGCGACAGATTGTCATGACTTTGGAGCGCGAGTAGTATAAAGTTTTGATAGAAATCATAAAAGACTTGGCAAAACCAAGAAAAGAATGATTATGTTTTTGTAAAACACGCGATTCAATTTTCATCGCTGATTTTTTTTAAATTCCGACTTGCCTCTTCCCTTTCATCCAATTCCTTCCTCAAATCGTCCGTTTCTTTGACAAAATCCAGACATTTTTTGCTTTCAAACTTGAAAACATGAATTAAATCGCGAAATTTCTCCATAAGTTCGTTGAAAATTGTTTTTAACGCCTTTACTGAAACAAAAAATTTTTGTTGCCCTAAGGCTATAGTAGGCCGTCCGTAAAGTCGCTGGAGCGATTTTCGCGACATGCACTGTGCGAAAACAAAAGTTCACTTTGCACTGTGCAATTTCTTGCTTTTTGCACCGTGCAATAGGCTTTTTTCGGCTGTCGCTCGCACCGTGACGTTTTTTGCACAGTGCAAACATCAAAAATCACTCCAGCGACTTTCCGGGTACTACTCGCGCCATAAAGTCGCGACAATTTTGCACGGTGCATTTTTGTTTATTTTTCGCGGTCGTCGCGGCGATTTCCCGTTTTTACCCAAGCGACATGCACTTTTCCGCGACCACCCTCAACAAATTGTCGGGGCTTTATGGCCCGAGTAATACCACTCGCGACATAAAGTCTGTAGAATTTGCACTGTGCGTTCGCCGGCTCTATTTTGGTCCCCTTTTTATTCTCTGATTGTTTTAGGCGACGTCAAAAAGAAGATTGATGAACTGGATCACACGCGAAATTCCATCCAACAACGGAATAAAATGCACTTTTGGGCGACCGCACCCGCGCGACATCAGCGATAAAATTGTCGGGACTTTATGGCCCGAGTACTACTCGACGCAAAAAGTTCCGAGAATTTGCACTGTGCGGAAATCGCGAAAAAACGGGTTTGCACAGTGCATTTTGACCCAAAAACATCACTTTGCACGGTGCATTTTTTTTGCCTTACGTCGCGCGCGATTCCCAATTTTCTCAGCGACAAATCATTTTTTTCGGCGCGCGACAAAATTCGGGAGCGCGATAAATTCTCAGGACTTTTTGCGCCGAGTAGTACTAGTCCGTCCTAAACGTCGCTATAGAGATTTCTGGTGTTTGCACTGTGCAACAAAGTGAGGGTGCGAGCGACAGCCGAAAAACGCCTATTGCACCGTGCAAAAAGCAATAAATTTCACAGTGCAAAGGGAACTTTTCCTATTATCAGTCTGTCGGGAAAATAATGTGGATTTGCCGCACCCTCAAATCGCGCGCCATCGCTCTGCGGCGCTTGGGAATTTGATGCGCGACAACGACGAGACGCGAAATTTTGCTGCGACAAATCCACATTATTTTCCCGACAGACTGATACTACTCGCGACAATTTTGCACGGTGCAATTTGTCGCGCGCTGAAAAAAAATGATTTGTCGCTGAGAAAATTGGGAATCGCGCGCGACGTAAGGCAAAAAAAAAATGCACCGTGCAAAATGATAATTTTGGGTCAAAATGCACTGTGCAAAGCACTTTTTCGCTGCAACGCGCAAAAACCGCACGATGCAAATTCTCAGGACTTTTTGCGCCGAGTAGTACTACTCGGGCCATAAAGTCGCGACAATTTTACACGGTGCATTTCGCTCTTTTCGCGGGCGTCGCGGCGATTTTCCGTTTTTACCCAAGCGACATGCACTTTCACGCGAAGTGCATGCATGGACATTTTGTCGCACCCGCACAGTGAATTTTTGCTTTTTTGCACAGTGCAAACTTTCAAACAAAGTCTTTTGCACTGTGCAAATTCCAGCTGCCGACGCAGCGACGTAGTTGAAACTTGCTTTGCGTCGCAGCGATATGTCGGCGCACGGTGCAAAAAACCAAAGAAAGGTTTGATGCACCGTGCAAAACGAAGTTGTTTTGTGCACGGTGCGGAAAACGACAAAATGTCTATGCACTTTGTGAAAATACTGATAGTAAGATACTACTGGCGCCATACAGTCCGTAGAATTTTATCGCTGATGTCGCGCGGGTGCGGTCGCCGAATATCGCATGTCGCTTGGGTAAAAACGGGAGAAAAATGAACAAAAATGCACCGTGCAAGGTTCTACAGATTTTGTGTCGCGAGTAGTACTAATATAGTAAGGGAAAGTAATGTAAAAGACTGACTTACCGTCCAATCCCTGGAGATCACTGACATCGACCGGTGGCAATTTCTCTACAAATTCTTCGAGATTCTTGTAAGGAAAGTCGTCCATATCGCTTATCCGACAAAAAAAACAATTCTCTGGATATTCACCTTTGAAGAGAGGAGAAAAAGACTTTGGAGGTCTTTTTTTGAATGTGTGGAAATAATTCTCTCAAAAAAGAGAGCAAAAGTGATTGGAAAAAGAGGCCAATGGGATAAGACAAAATTAGCCGGCAAAAGGAAAAGAAAGACAGATACGGATTAAAGGGCCAGAACAGCTACTTTTGAATTGCGCTTTTTACGGCTTGGAAACAAAATGTCCAAAAAGTTTCTTCGCCTACTGTACCAATAACAATGAAAAAAATGATGGTGACATTCTACATGCCTACAAATAATTATTTTACTGTTTGCAACTCTACCACTCTACTCGTTTCACACGCCGTAAAACGCGCATTTCAAAGGTAGTTGTTCTGGCCCTTTGGTCAGACATGGCTACAAGTATGTCCATAGCGCGTAGACTTTTGAGGCACTTAGACCTCTTTTTGCGCAATTTTTCGCATCGCCGCGATGTAAGTTTTTTCAACTGCGCGCACAGTGCAGACCCAAGTTTGCACTGTGCGAAAAACAGCAAAATGCAGGGTGCGTGAGCGACAAATAGGGGAAAAATGATTAAATGCAGTTTGCGCCAGCGATAAAAAGCAAAAAGAAGTCTGAGCGTCGCACTTGGGACCGTTAACACATTTCGCTGCTTTTCGCACAGTGGAAGCTTGGAAAAGCGGGTTGCACTGTGCGAATGCGCAAAGCAACTCACAAGGGAAGTGCCCCAAGTGCGACGCTCAGATTTTCGTTAAATTTTACACACACGTCAGACTTAGATCACATTTCGATTTCTGAAAATTTTAGTTCGCGCTTTGCAGAGGCGGCCGAGAAATTCAACAATCTTTTCGGCCGAGAGAGTACGCGAAAGGCGGAGTGCGGTCAGAGAGGAAACCATTTTTTTGGCCATATCTTTGCCAATTTTGCGTGGAAAAAACAGATTTTTGGTGGAGACATTACCCTCTACAGTAAAAATCAGTGTAAAGCTTTTTATGAAAAAATTCGCAAAAAAGAGCCACATTTTTCCCAACTTTCGATCTAAAAATCTCTGTCGTTTCTGCAAAGCGCGAGCTAGGAGTCTAGCATATGTTTTAGAAAAAGTAATACTAAAGTTGTGCCATGTTTCATCAAAATCCGAGCGTCGCACTTGTGGTACTTCCCCTGTCAATTGAAAAAAATTTTTCAAATCCATCCAATGTAAGTTCAACTCCTTTTATTGATATTCTACTTCCAATTGCATCCATATTTGTAATCAAATTTGGGAATCAAATCTTCGCGGATTCTCCATCTTTTGTCTTCGTAGCACAGCGCTTGGACCATACTGGGCGGCGAGATACGGAAGGCGCTTTTGCGATTCATCGGAACATCCAAATCGCCCTTTCGGCGGCAAAGACAGGCCGCTGAAAAAATAAAAAAAAATTTTTTTGGGTATTTTTTTTTTCAAAATTTCGTATAATCCGTTCGCAAAGTCGCTGGAGAGAGTTTTGATGTTTGCAGTTTTGTCGCGAGACAAAAGCGGCGATTCGCGATTTTCGAACCGCACAGTGCAAATTCTCGAAGACCGCACAGTGCAAATTCTCAGGACCTTTTGCGCCGAGTAGTACTAGCCTGTCCGTAAAGTCAACTTTCCAGAAAGATTGTTTTGCACTGTGCTTTCCAGAAAGATTGTTTTGCACTGTGCTTTCCAAAAAGATTGTTTTGCACTGTGCTTTCCAAAAAGATTGTTTTGCACTGTGCATTTTTTTGGGGTATTTTTTTCAAAATTTTGTATAGTCCGTTCGCAAAGTCGCTGAAGAGACTTTTGATGTTTGCACTGTGCAAAAAATAACAGGGTGCAAGCGACAGCCGAAAAAAGCCTATTGCACGGTGCAAAAAGCAAAAAGTCGCACAGTGCAAATGGAACTTTTGTTTTCGCACAGTGCATGTCGCCAAAATCACGTAGTTAGTTGTTTTGGTCCTTTTTCGAGGCAAATTTTCCTGTGACCACTCTTATGCCAAATCCCAAAATTTTCAAGTCGCCTTTTCAAGGGGCAGCCGAGATATTCAACAATCTTTGCGGCCGAGAGAGTACGTGAAAAGAGGAAAACGGTCAGAGAGAAAAACGTTTTTGGCCATATCTTTGCCAATTTTGCGCGGAAAAAGTCAATTTTTTGTGGAAAGATTACACATTACGGTAGAAATTAGCACGAAACCTTTTATCTCAATGGTCGGGGCGCACGTTTTACTTCGTCGCCGTTTGAAGAGATGTGAAACGTTGCGACTAGAAATGGCTCCCAGGATGGGGCGGGCCGTTTTAAATTTGCTTTGGCCCATCGACATCAATTCGCCCGGCAAATATAACATTACGAAGATAGTATGAAAAAATAGTTAGAAAAGTGTTGTATACCCTTTGAAAATGGTCGTATCTAGTTGTGTGTAATTTCTCTGCCAGTACGATGGGGTTTTGACACTCTATTTTTGTTTGCTGTCCCAATTTTCGCTTCCAGACTCTGAATTTTACTTATTACGGGCCAATTCTAAGCCGGCCGGGCCGTTTCAAATTTGCTTTGTCCCGGCCCGATCCAACAGCGGACCCCGGAGCCATGTCTACCCCTGAAGCAGGCCAAAAGGCCTTGACACGCTTGCACGGTGCGATTCTTGGCCGGGCCGTTACAAATTTGCTTTGGCCCGAGAGCCATGTCCAGTAGTGACCGAACAACTCTTCTGCTCTGTCTCGTCTTACGGCCACGTTTGTCACACCGCTAGACATTTTTATAAAGCATTAGTTTCCCAAAAAAAATAATTAAATTATCGTAATTCAGAGAAAAAAGGAGCATTAATTATTACGCGCCGATTCCGGGCCGGGCCGTTTCAAATTTGCTTTGGCCCGGGAGTTATGTCTAGGGTACCCCGCTTGTCCCGCCACAACTTACAAATATTCTGAATAACCGTGGGCGTCGCGACAATGGCAATCGGATTCCTGATGGGCTCTCTTTTGTGGAGGTTGTTCATGACGCTCTTGACGCGCTGATAAATCTCTTGGGCGCGTTCTTTGCGCGGGGGGACTCGTTTGATCAGCGGTGTGTAGAACTCATCGACCCTCAGGCCATATATGGAAAGCTCCTGTGGGGTCATGTAATTTGGCTGAAAATAGAGAAAGTAAATTTAAAAAATAGAAAAAATGAGATTTTCAAAGTATTAAAAAAAATAAAAAAAAAAATTTGGCTTATGCTATGCAAAAAAACCCAAAGTTTAGCAATTGCTATGCAAAGAAAAAAATTTTAAATACCTAAAATTAGATGAGACGGTCAGAGAAAAAGTATTTAACACTGAAAATGAAAAAAAATATTTCACCTGTGCTACGCAAAGCAAATTTTGGCAACTGCTATGCAAAGAAAAAAAATTTCATTACCTAAAATTAGACGAGACGGTCAGAGAAAAAGTATTTAATACTGAAAATGAAAAAATATTTCTCTTGTGCTATGCAAACCAAAACTTTGCAATTTTTGACCTAAAATCCCAAAAATTTCCACAAAGCGCTGCCTAAAATTCTCAGATAAGTCACAAAAAGGTTGAAACCAAAATTTTCCGTAATTTTATCAAAATTTTTATTAAATTTCGAAACTTTTTCCTTCAAATTGCACAAAACACTCACAATGTTCTTTTTGCTTTCGTACTCCACAAATGCCGGATCCACACACACTTTTTCCTCAATTTTGGTCGAATGCAAAGCGTCGGTGAGAACGTCCGCCGTCTCCACGCAGCGAAACGACGGAGCACTGTAAATTTTGTGGATAAAAATCTTGTTCTCCACGAGCAGCTCGACCAGCGCTTGCGTGGTGCTGAAAAATGGGGGAAATCATTTTAAAACTAACAGGGGAAGTATAATACTCCAAGTGCGACGCTCAGATTTTTTTTTAATTTGGCACACATGTCAGGCATAGACCACATATTAATTTCTGAAAATTTTAGCCCACGCTTTGCAGGCGCAGCCGAAGTATTTAACGATCTTTGTGGCCGAGAGAGTACGCGAAACGCGGAGAGCGGTCACAGAGGAAAACACTTTTTGGCTATAACTTTGCCAGTTTCGCGGGAAAAAAATAAATTCTTTGTAGAAACATTACCCGCTATGGTAGAAATAGACATGCAACTTTTCATACCAAGATTCGCACAAAAGTGTCGCACTTTCGCCAACTTTTGATCTAAAAATCTCGGTCGTTTCTGCAAAGCGCGAGCTTGTCGGGACTTTATGGCGCGAGTAGTACTACTCGCGACATAAAGTCCCGAAAATTTTATCGCTGACGTCGCGCGCAAAAATTGGAGTGCGGTCGCGGAAAAGTGTATGTCGCTTGGGTAAAAACGGGAGATCGCCGCGACGGCTGCGAAAATTTGAGAAAAATGGACCGTGAAAAATAGTCGGGACTTTATGGCGCGAGTAGTACCCGGAAAGTCGCTGGAGTGATTTTTGATGTTTGCACTGTGCAAAAAAAGGTCAAGGTGCGAGCGACAGCCGAAAAAAGCCTATTGCACGGTGCAAAAAGCAAGAAATTGCACAGTGCAAAGTGAACTTTTCTTTTCGCACAGTGCATGTCGCGCAAGTCACTCCAGCACTACGTTCAAAAGTCCGGACAATTTTGTCGCCGACGTCGCGTCAAATTTGGTGTCGTCGCGCGGAAAAGTGCATGTCGCTTGGGTAAAAACGGGAAATTGCCGCGACGGCCTCGAAAATTTGAGAAAAATGCACCGTGCAAAATTGTCGGGATTTTATGGCGCGTGTAGTATAACCTACAAGTGTCCCATTTCGGTGAGCGGCGGATCAGACGCAAACTCCTCCCTGGGCCTTCTCGGAATCGCCAACGGCTGATTAATGTCGGTGATGTGATAGCGCAGCTTGTTCTGCTCGGCCGCACGGAAGCATTCCAGTCCAAAGTTGGGGAACACATTCCTCACGGACTCGCCGCTCCGCACCAACAGAATCATATTCCTGGGGCGGTGGACGACCGGCTTGATCGGAGGGAAGACTCGCGTCTTGCGGGGAATACCCTCATTCCAAGAGTTGGGGCGCGAAGCGGAAAGTCTCGTCTTGGTGACACTGAAAATTTTTTTTGATTTTTTGGTGGAAAAAGCTGAAAAAAATCAAAGAAATGTTATTTTTTTGATTTTGTGACTTTGTAAAAGTTGATTTTTTAGCAGAAAAACTCGAATTTTTGTCACGGAAAAAAAATCTTTTGTTGATTTTTTGCTGGAAAAAGTTGGGAAAGGTAAAAAAATGATAGTTTTTGATTTTGTGACTTTGGAAAAATCGATTTTTTGGTGGAGAAAACGGAAAACTCGGATTTTTTGTCTCCGAGAAAAAAAATTTTTTTTGATTTTTTGGTCGAAAAGTGACAAAAGATCAGAAAAAGTCGCATTATCAATCCACAAAATAAATTTTCGTTTGAATTACCCTCATTCCAAGAGTTGGGGCGCGAAGCGGAAAGCCTCGTACACTGAAATTTTTTTTTTGATTTTTTGATGGAAAAAGTTGGGAAAATCAAAAAATGGGAGTTTTTGGTTTTTGGACTTTGGAAAAATTGATTTTTTTGTGGAAAAACTCAAATTTTTGTCTCGGAGAAAAAAAATTTTTTGATTTTTTGCTGAAAAAAGTTGGAAAAAATCAAAAAATTTTAATTTTTGGACTTTCAAAAAGTTGATTTTTAATGGCAAAAACGAAAAACTCGAATTTTTGTCTCGGAGGAAAAAAAAATTTTCTCAGTTTTTGGTCGAAAAATGGCAAAAGATCAAAATTTTTTGACACAGTGATGGAAAAACTCAAGTTTCCATTGAGTTTTGCGACCGATTTTTTTGACAGAAAACTAAAGAAACATTTAAAAAATCAGATTTGAATTTTTTTTGATTTTTTTGAGGAAAAACGCAAAAAAAATTTCCAAATTCCGTCCACAACTTACGATACTTTGCTCTTCCGCGACTTCCGGCTTTTCCGGCTTTTCCGGCTTTTTCGACTGGCCACACTGGTGGTGTTTCCAGTCAGTTTGGTGGTCACATAATCCTTTGTCTTTTTGCCCGGTTTATCCATTTTCTTCGACCAAAATTGACGACCGCTTGGTGCGGAGGATTTGTGGGCGAATGAACAAAATGTGTGTGACAGTGCATATTGCCGAAATCTCTCCAGCGACTGTCCGAAACCATTTTTTGTAGTCGTACTGTCCCTTTAAGGGTTTGTTAAAGTGCCAGCAGCGCTTCTTTTGAATTGCACTTTTTACGGCGTGGGAAACGAAATGTCAAAAAAGTTTTTTTTATGTCCTGCAGCCAAAGCAAAGGCGGCAGAGTTGCGAACAGTGAAATATTTATTAGTAGGCATGTAGAATGTCACCATTATTTTTTTCGTTGTTTTTGGTACACAACATGGCTTCCAGGCCGGGCCATTTCAATATTTCTTTGGCCCGGCCCGTCGATATCAACCCGCCCGGCAAATATAACATTACTAAGATAGTATGAAACAAAATAGTTATAAAAGTGTTGTAAACCCTTTGAAAATGGTCGTATATAGTTGTGTGTAATTTCCCTGCCTCTATGATGGGGTTTCGACACTCTATTTTTGTTTGCTACTCCAATTTTCGCTTCGAGACTCTGAATTTTAGCTATTACGGGTGGATTTCGGGTCGGGCCCAAAGGTCGGCCCGGGGGCCCGACCAAAAAGTTCGACCCGGTCCCGGAGCCATGTCTAGTTTATAGTAACTTGTTTGAAATTATTTTCAAATTACATGTTTCTGACATTTCGTTGCCACGCCGTAAAAAGCGCGATTCAAAAGTGGCTGTACGGTCCCTTTAAAGGAACGTTGATTTTTGGTTTTTTGCAGAATTTGTTAATTTGAACAATTTTCGGAAATTTGCATAATTTTGAAAAATTTGCATATTTTTTGCGACTTACATTATTTTCTTTATTTTGCATATTTTTTGGAATTTTTTAACAATTTTTTCAATTTTCATATCTTTTCAAATTCGATTTATTTTCGCATATGCATAAAATTCACCGGTTAAGATTCCATTTGGCACAAAGACACTGTATATACTATAAACATCCCAAAAATGATTATTTGATATTATGCCGGAGGCACTGGCGACGGGGTTTTGGATTTGCTTCGTTTCTTTTTCTTCGCTCTCACTTCATGGCCTTCTCCGTTTTCGGCCGCTTCATCGGCTTGCTCACTGAGCGATTGGAGCGGGACAATAACGGATTTGGCGCGTTGGGGCCGAGTCCGACGACCTTGTTGCTGGCGGAGTCGGAGTTTCTCCTGAAATGAAATTTTTTCGCCTTTCATGGAGCTAAGGGCAAATTTCGACCAGAATTTTATAAAATAAACGTAAAATTTGCAGTTCGCGGTTTGCAGAAATATTAAAAATTTTTAGGTCCAAAAGTTTTTTGTTTATTTCTACTGAAGAGTGAAATGTTTCCACAAAAAATCAATTTTTTTCGCACAAAAATGACAAAAAGATGGCCAAAAAGTGCTTTTTCTCTGACCGCTCTCCGCATTTCGCGTACTCTCTTGGCTACAAAGACCGTTGAATATCTCGGCTGGGCCTGCAAAGCGCAAGCTGGGGTTTCAAGGGATTGATTTATAGCTAGGGTAGATTAGTTCAGCAAAATTTGGACAACGAACATATAATATATACCGTTCGCAAAGTCGCTGAAGTGATTTTGGCGACATGCACTGTGCGAAAACAAAAGTTCACTTTACACTGTGCAATTTCTTGCCTTTTGCACTGTGCAATGGGTTTTTTTAGCTGTCGCTTGCACCCTGATCTTTTTTGCACAGTGCAAACCCCAAAAATCTCTACAGCGACTTTGCGAACGGACAGGTATCTTCTGCAAAATAATTTTTGGCTAAAAAATTTTTTTTTAATCTGACTGTCCCAAAAATTGGCGACAAGTTCTCACAAGTCCTTCTCCTCACCTGCAGCGCCAACTCGGACTTTTCTTTCATCGCATTATTCCGTTGTTGGATGGAATTCCGCGTGTGATCCAGTTCATCAATCTTCTTTTTGACGTCGCCTGAAACAATCAGAGAATAAAAAGGGGGCCAAAATAGAGCCGGCGAACGCACAGTGCAAATTCTACAGACTTTATGTCGCGAGTGGTATTACTCGGGCCATAAAGTCCCGACAATTTGTTGAGGGTGGTCGCGGAAAAGTGCATGTCGCTTGGGTAAAAACGGGAAATCGCCGCGACGGCCGCGAAAATTTGAGAAAAACGCACCGTGCAAAATTGTCGCGACTTTTTGGCGCGAGTAGTATCCAGAAAGTCGCTAGAATTAATTTTAGTGTTTGCACAGTAAAAAAAAGATCAAAATGCGTGCGACAGCCAAAAAAGCCTATTGCACAGTGCAAAGGCAACTTTTGTTTACGCACAGTGCATGTCGCGCAAATCACTCCAGCGACTTTACTATAGCCTTAGGGCAACAAAAATTTTTTTTGTTTTAGTAAAGACGTTACTCGCGCTCAAAAGTCCAGACAATTTTGTCGCCGACGTCGCGCGTGAATTTTGGTGTCGCCGCGCGGAAAAGTGCATGTCGCTTGGGTAAAAACGGGAAGTCGCGGCGATGACCGCGGAAAAACAAAGAAAAGTGCACCGTGCACAGTGCGACACGGAAGCTAAGATATTTTCCTATTTAAATTTAGGACCTCTGAAGCGGCGAAAACTTTTCAAAGATCATTGCTTACCAAATAAGGCGTCTTTGGAAGGAATCGGCGCTAGTTTGGTGAGAGGCAGTGGAGTTGGATGTTTGCCTTCGGGTTGAGAAAGCGTTAGGATCTCCTGAAAATAGACAAGTAATTACAATTAAAAAAAAATAAAAAAAATAAATAAAAATGTTAAAACAGTTACTTTTGAATTGCGCTTTTTACGGCGTGGCAACAAAAAAATAACAACGGAAAAAAATTATGGTGACATTCTGCATGATAACCAATAATTATTTTACTATTTGCAATTCTGCCGCCGTTGTTTTCGCTGCAGGACATAAAAAAACTTTTTTGACATTTCGTTTCACACCCCGTAAAACGCGCAATTCAAAAGTATCTGTTCTGGCCCTTTAAATTTTTCCAAGTGCGATGCTCGGAATTTGATAAACTTGGCGCAAATTTAGAATAATTTTTTTCTAAGGCATCCGCGAGACTGGAAGCTCGCGCTTTGCAGAAACGACCGAGATTTTTCGCTTCAAAGCTGGGAAAATGTGATGCTTTTTTGCGAATTTTGGGATAAAAAGCTTCATACTGATTTCTACTGTAGAGCATAGTGTTTCAACAAAAAAAATAATTTTTTTCCCGCGAAATTGGCAAAGATATAGCGAAGAGTGTTTTTCTCTCTGCCCGCACTCCGCCTTTCGCGTACTCTCTCGGCCACAAAGATCGTTAAATATCTCGGCTCTCTCTGCAAAGCGTGAGTTAAAACTTTCAGGAATTAATATGTAAATAGCCTATGTTCAAAATGTGTGCAAAATGTAAAAATAATCTGAGCGTCGCACTTGGAGTATTCGAATATTTACTTGAAAAGTCTCTAAAAGCGACCATTTTATTTTTCCCACAAACTATCGTTCGTCTATTTATACTATCTACTTTAATACCTACTATAAATGTCCACTTATTCTCATCCTCGCTCATTCTCCCACCATCTTACTTTCTACCGTACAAACTGTTCCGTTGAAATTGCGAGGTAACGGAATGTCGGGCTACAAAAATTTCAACACCCTTTTTTCGAAATTTTTTGTTACAGCGAAACCCGTAACGCCTTGGCCGTTCCTCCAAAGTTTTGAGTTTTGGTTAAGAGCATTTGGTCTGTTCAAAGGCTTCTCTGTTCGTTGTGAACTCGAGATTGTCATGGTGATGAGATTTTTTTTCGAAATTTGAAAAAAAAATGTTTGAATAAAAAAAAAGATGTGTCATCGACTGCCCACACAACATTTTTAATATCAAATAATTCTTGATCGTGTTTTAGGACGAAGTAGCTCTGAAGCTACGCCTTTACGCTTCTTCAAAAGTGCGCTGACTTTTAATCCCCCTTTGCTCTATGCCGTCAACCTATCGCTGCGACTTAAGCGTTTCTTAAAGGGACAGTAAAGCTACTTTTGAACTGCGCGTCTACGGCGTGTAAACGAAATGTCAAAAAAGTTTTTTTATGTCCTGCAGCGAAAACAAAGGCGGCAGAGTTGGAAACAGTAAAATAATTACTAGTAGGCAAGTAGAATGTCACCATTATTTTTTTCCGTTGTTATTGGTACAGTAAACGGAGAAACTTTTTGGACATTTTGTTTGAACGCCGTAAAAAGCGCTTTAAAAAATCTTATAGACAAGTTCAAAGCGATTGAGGAATCTTTGTTGCAAATGTTTCTAGTTTGTCGACCAATTGCGTGGCACGTCAAAAAAGTTTTGTGTCATTTCGTTTTCCAAGCCGTAACAGGCTAGAACAGCTACCTTTAGAGGGCCAGAACAGCTACTTTTGAATTGCGCGTTTTACGGCGTATGAATGGCGTTGTTTATGTCTTGCAGCGAAAACAAAGGCGGCAGAGTTGCAAAAAGTAAAATAATTATTAGTAAGCCTGTAGAATGTCACCATTATTTTTTTTCGTCGTTATTGGTACAGTAGACAAAGAAACTTTTTGGACATTTCGTTTCCACGCCGTAAAAAGCGCGTTTCAAAAGTAGTTGTACTGGCCCTTTAACAGGAAAAGTATTGGTCCGTCCGGAACGTCGCTGGAGTGTTTTTCGCATTGTGAAAAAAGGTCAGGAAGCGAGCGACAGCCGAAAAAAGCCTATTATTGTACCGTGCAATAGGCTTTTTTCGGCTGTCGCTCGCACCTTGACTTTTTTCGCACAGTGCAAAAGCCAAAAATCACTGCAGAGACTTTCCGGACGGACTGGTAAGCAATTCTTTTCGCACTGTGCGTAGTCGGGTTGCACCGCGCATTTTGCTCGTCGCTGCGCGACAAGGTTTTCGCGCATCAACTCTTTTCCGCTTTTAATCGCTGCCGCACAGTGCATTTCGTTGTTTTTCCGTATTTGTCGCTCACGCACAGTGCGTTTAGTTGTTTTTCGCACAGTGCAAACTTGAAAAAGCCGTCTGCACAGTGCAGATACAACTACTTTTGAATTGCGCTTTTTACGGCGTGGGAAACGAAATGTCAAAAAAGTTTTTTTATGCCCTGCAGCGAAAACAAAGGCGGCAGAGTTGCAAACAGTAAAATAATTAGTAGTAAGCATGTAGAATGTCACCATTATTTTTTCCGTTGTTATTGGTAGAGTAGACGAAGAAACTTCCGTCCTTTTAAAGCAAAGCGTCATAGAAATTTCAAAGGGATAAATTTTTTCCGAGAGATGGCAAAAAAGTGTTTTCTCTCTGACTGCGCTCCGGCTTTTGCGTACTCTCTCGGCCGCAAAGAGCGTTCAATGTCTCGGCTCTCACTGCAAAGCGCGAGTTAAAACTTTTCGGCGTTGATAATTGGTCTATATATAATGTGTGTGCAAAATTTAAAGAAAATGTGAGCGTCGCGCCTTAGGCACTTTGCTTGTCAATCCAATCGCCCCCAAAAAAAGAAACTCGCCTTCAAGTCCTCTCCCGGCAATTCCTGCTGATCTTTGACTTGTTCCGCCTCCAACGCCAGTAATTCCTCGTCGGTTTCGTCATGAATATTCTTGTCGTAGTCAATCTTCAGCTCCTTGTTGAACTCCTCTTTGTACTTCTTCTTCATCAGCGTGAGTCGCTCCTCGCGCAACTGTTTCTGTTTCTTGGCCACCTGAAAACATGGCATCAGCGTGAACATGAGGCAATGTTTAACGCCACACCAAACAAGTCCATGGACTTGCGTCACTCATAAAAATGTCAAATAAATGTTTTTTCTCGTCGAAAAAATACCATTAGACCTACATTGGTATTGGCTTTCTCCAAGTCCTTAAGGATCGTGTCGTTGATGACCTTGTCGAACCACTGAATCAACGCCGCAACCTTTTTGTGGGTGTTTTGATAGACGGTGAGCGCTCGTTTCAGGCTCGCGTTGGATTGGATGTCGCTGAAGGAGGTGTGAATCGTCTGCTCCATCAGATTCATCTCTTCCTCCGTGGCATAGGGAAAACGGACCCGGCCTGAAAATACAAAAAACGATGAGTTAATTGCCTCCATAGCGCAGTCGGGTCAAATTCCGTGCAGAGCGGGCAAATGAGGACCAACAAAAAGCCGAGTTCTGCACCACATTGCTACTTCTTGTGTAGCACAATGCGTATGACTTGTGGAAAATGCGAATACCGTTGAAGCGATTAAAATACTGATGCTTTTTTGTCTTTAAAGAGACAGTGCAGCTACGTTTGAATTGCGCTTTTTACGGCGTGTGAAACGAAATGTCAAAAAAAGTTTCTTTGTCTACTGAACCAATAACAACGAAAAAAATTAATAGTGACATTCTACATGCCTACTAATAATTATTTTAGTGTTTGCAATTCTGCCGCCTTTGTTTTCGCTGCAGGACATAAAAAAACTTTTTTGACATTTCGTTTCACACGCCGTAAACGCGCAATTCAAAAGTAGCCGTACTGACCCTTTAAACTGGCGCTCAAATCATTTCAAACATATCGATATGCCTTTCCCATGTCATACTACAGTATATTCTTTTGACGGCAATTGTCATCTCTTATAACAATGTATTTATTAAAGCTGGCGCAAAACTGCTGAAAGCGAAAGAATGTTTGACCACCGAAGACCCTCCGGCGTCTTCTAGGGATAGATGAGAGCTCCCATCCACCTTGCTTGTTGCTTGACCGAGATTTTTTGGGTAAAAGCTAGAAGGGCGTGACAGTTTTGAGCGCAAATTTTGGTATGAAAAAGTTTCTGTGTCTATGTATTTAAATTTTAAATAATATTTTTTTTTGTAATAAATAAATTACCGCTGAGTGTAATGTCTCCACAAAGTTGCATGGCAATTTCTACCGTAATGTGTAATCTTTCCACCAAAAATTAATTTTTTCAGCGCAAAACTGGCAAAGATACGGCCAAAAAGTGTTTTTCTCTCTGACCACTCTCCGCCTTTCGCGTGCTCTCTCTGCCGCAAAGATCTTTGAATATCTCGGCTCAGCTTGCAAAGCGTGAGCTAAAATTTTCAGGACTTGATCTGTGGCCAATGCCCGAAATGTGTGCAAAATTCAAAGAAAATCATTTTGACTTATTTTACCACCAGTCGTTTTTTCTATATAACAATTTTTTTTCAGTTGCGTAACGCTGTCACTCACCCAAATAAACCCTGCACGATTGCACATTCTGACTGGCCGCAATGAAGTTGTTCCTGGCCTCGGCGGCCGCGAAATATCGCATTCGAGTGTTGCTGAAATCAAAAAAAAAAAACTCAAAAAATGCGTCAAAATCGCGTTTTTGGGACAAAAGTGAAGCCAAGCAAAAGGAGCTACTCTTTGTAGACCAAAACGGTAAGTCCTGACCCAGTTTCGATGTCCTCCAGCTCCTTCCAACGCGTGATGCCGAACGCCATTTGCGTGGACGCGTGGACGAGCAGGACGCGGCCGTTGGTCCACTTGAATTTGGCCAACGAAACGCGCTGCTGCCATTCCATGGCGTCGTCGAGCTCCGCCTCCAGCGTGTTCTCCTTGTCGCTGGCGTAGTTGGGGCCGAAGATCCCGATCAGCATTCGGTCTTGTTTCTCGTAGAGCTCGTTGAGTTGGTCCACTTGGCCCTTGTAGATGTCGGCGATTTTCGCGGCCCGTTCGTATTGGGCGCGGGCGCCCTTCAGTTCCTGAAAATTGAAGGTTAGAGACGCGTACGACGTATTTTACAGTCTGAAGTCAGATTTAAGAGTTCAATTTTTTGGAGGGGTTACTGTAGATGGTAATGGTGCACAACGTGGCAAATAATCACCATAAAACTTTCCGGAAACTGTTATTTTTAGTTGCGTTGACTTCAGCAGACATGCCCAAAACACCTACGATTTGTCACAGCAAAACACTTTAACTCAAAGTGGATGTGGTATTACAATGCAGCCAAGGCTTTGCAGTTTCTTCTGGGTGGCATTTGAGACATGCGGTAGTTGTATGTGTGTAATTTCTGTGCCTCTATGATGGGGTTTCGACACTCTATTTTTGTTTGCTACCCCAATTTTCGCTTTCAGACTCTGAATTTTAGTTATTACGAGTCGATTCCGAGGGGAAATGAAAAGGGGGTAAGGGGAGCAAGGTAAATTTTTAATGGGGGTAAGGTAAAAATTTTTTCACAGGTGCTACCTGTGGTCCAAAAACATGCAAAAACACGGGAGATTTTTATAGCGTTATTTGCGAATTTTGGCGTAAAAACGTGCACCCCTATTTCTACCATGTTTCCACAAAAAATCAATTTTTTCAGACCGAAATTGGCAAAGAAATGGCCAAAAAAGCGCTTTTCTCTCTGACCGCTCTCCGCATTTCACGCACTCTCTCGGCCGCAAAGATCGTTGAATATCTCAGCTGCGCATGCAAAGCGCGAGCTAAAATTTTGCGTAATTCGTATTTGGCCTATGTCTGAGATGAGAGAAAAATTTGAATAAAATCTGAGCGTCGCACTTGTGGTACTTGCCTTGCGAAAAACATTCTTTCTCTAGCCGTCTCGCCTAATTTTGTGCTCTCTCGAAAAACGCACATATTTCTTTCATGTGAATGCCCTTAGGACTGCTCTAAAAAATCTCATTTTTTAAAATCAAAAAAAAAAATTTCCAACCTCTTTATGCTACATACGTTGTTTACCACGTCAAAAATAAATGGTTTTTTACCTTTTCGGCCACTTCTTGCTTGTTCAAGGCATCCATATATTCCTTTTTCTCCTTTTCGACCCGTTCATCCCATGTTCCTTGTTGTTTTAAGAACGACTTCACCGAAGGCTGCTCGATATTTTCGACGTCTGCTCGCTCTTTTTCACTGGAAAAAATTTGCATAAAAAAAAATTTTTTTACTCTAAAATTTGCATAAAAAATTTTTTTATTAAAAAAATTTATTAAAACAAATAAAAAATCTGTTAAATTAAAAGATTTGTTAAATAAAAACTTTTTTTAATTAAAAAATTTGCGTAATATCGAAAAATTTGCATAAAAAATATTGTTAAATTAAAAAATTTGCATAAATTAAAAAATTTGTTAAATAAAAACTTTTTTAGATCAAAAAATTTGGGTAATATAAAAAAATTTGCATAAAAAATTTTGTTAAATTAAAAAATTTGCATAAATAAAAAAATTTGTTAAATAAAAACTTTTTTAGATCAAAAAATTTGCGTAATATACAAAAATTTGCATAAAACATTTTGTTAAATAAAAAAATTTGCATAAATTAAAACATTTGTTAAATAAAAACTTTTTTTAATCAAAAGATTTGCGTAATATGAAAAAATTTGCATAAAAAATTTTGTAAAATAAAAAAATTTGCATAAATTAAAACATTTGTTAAATAAAAACTTTTTTAAATCAAAAAATTTGCGTAATATAAAAAAATTTGCATAAAAAATTTTGTTAAATAAAAAAATTTGCATAAATTAAAACATTTGTTAAATAAAAACTTTTTTTAATCAAAAGATTTGCGTAATATGAAAAAATTTGCATAAAAAATTTTGTAAAATAAAAAAATTTGCATAAATTAAAACATTTGTTAAATAAAAACTTTTTTAAATCAAAAAATTTGCGTAATATAAAAAAATTTGCATAAAAAATTTTGTTAAATAAAAAAATTTGCATAAATTTAAAAATTTGTTAAATAAAAACCTTTTTAAATCAAAAAATTTGCGTAATATAAAAAAATTTGCATAAAAAATTTTGTTAAATAAAAAAATTTGCATAAATACCTAAAATTTCAAAAATTTGCACTTTGAATAATTCTAAATTGCTACAAAATTCTAATTTTAAGGAAAATCGGGAAAATTTGAATATTTGTGCTTACGTCTGTTTTTTCAGCTCTTTATAGGTTGCTTCCAGCTGATCGACCGTTTTCTTGACCTCATCCGCAAAGATTGTCTTGCTCTCGTACTTTTTGAGGACATTTTTGTACTCAAATCGATAGATCTGCTTCTCCAGTTCGATGTATTCCTAAAATACGACATATAATAATGAACGTCGTATTTTACAGTATATTGTTCTTTGAAGGAACAACGTACCTGGACAACATCTTCAGTCAACGCGATTTTCTCCACGCCTTTTTTGGCCTTCCTTTCTTTGATTTTCTCGGCGGTCGCCGGATTGTCTTTGGTCGGTTTCTTGTTGTCGTTGAAGCCGTTGAGGCTTGCCAGCTTGGCCTGAAATAAAGGAGGCGCCTCAAATCGAGAAAAGAACTTTTTTTGGCTTTTCGTCCAAAGATTTATCGGAAAAATTATTTTGTAAATTTTTCTTCAGATTTTTTCGGTCGAAAAAAATCTCAAAAAATTCAGAGAGCGTGAAAATGGTCAAGTTTTGTCAGAAACGACCTGGTTTTACCAAATTACACATGAAATCGATCAGAAAGGATGTCGGATCGAGTTGCTCGAAGTACAACGCACGTTAAATTGAGAAGAGAACTTTTAAAATTGGCTTTTCGTCCTAAGATTTATTGGAAAAATGGATTTTAAATTTTCCCGCTAGGTATTACCGGTCGAAACAAGCCTGAAAAAAATCCATATTGCCTGAAAATGGTAAACTTTGTCGAAAAAGACCTGCTTTTTGCCAAATTCGACAAGAAATCGGTCAAAAAACCCCATATTTGTGACGAAATGCCAAGAGTCCCTGCTTTTTCGATCTAATGTGCATTGTGCAGAGAATGGCTATTAGTATTCACAGGCTGTCGCAAGATTTTTGATCTATATTTCAGTTTTGTAGCTTTTGAATTAGAAAAGATTGGGACATGAAATTTTAGGGAGTTGTTGGAGACAAAAAAATATGGGTATGCAACTTGAATGCACATACGTGCATATGCACATAAAAAGTGGAAAAAATTAAAACATGAAAATTAGCAACCCAATGTTGCGTCAAAAAAGACCTGCGTTTTGCCAAATTGGACAAGAAATCGACCAGAAAAGATTTTTCGGACCCCAAGTTTGTAACGATGTGCCAAGAGTTCCCTCCCTCTTGCTTTTTCGACTTGACGTGACCCGTTTTTCGGAGCAATTTCAGAGACTCTGCTTTGTCGCAGAAGCTTTGTCGTTTTGTTCTATGACATGGTAATTTTAGTCAAGACTTGACGTTTAGAGCCGATGAAGTTCTTTGTTATAAAAAGGTTTTGTTGTACGACGGCTTGATACCGGGGTGTAGCTAGGGGAGGGACTAGACATGGCTCCCGGGCCGGGCCGTTTCAAATTTGCTTTGGCCCGTCGATATCAATTCTCCCGGCAAATATAACATTACGAGAATAGGATGAAAAAAAATAGTTAAGTGTTGTAAACCTTTTGAAAATGATCGTATATAGTTGTTTGTAATTTCTCTGCCTGTACGATGGAGTTTCGGCACTCTATTTTTGTTTGCTACTCCAATTGGCTCAAAATTTTAGTCATTACGGGCCGATTTCAGGCCGGGCCGTTTCAAATTTTCTTTGGCCCAACACCGCGCCCGTCCCGGGAGCCATGTCTAATAGGTACTAGTCCGTCCGTAATGTCGCTGACGTGATTTCTGCGACATGCACTGTGCGAAAACAAAAGTTCGCATCGCACAGTGCAATTTCTTGCTTTCCGCACCGTGCAATAGGCTTTTTTCGGCTGTCGTAAGGAGCTTCGTAACTTTGCCCCGCACTTACCCGCGCATTTTGAAACGAGCTTGTACACGCACCCATGCTTTGCGTACTATCGTTGTTGCATCAAGTGCAATCCAAGGACCATCTCTTGCTCATGAATAAAAAATAATCTGAAGAAATGTTTGGGTGAGTCAATAAAACCACAAGATATATGCAATATAAAGGGCAAAACGTATGTTTTAAAGAAAAAATTACAATTTTCTCGTTGCATCTTGCATTTCGCGCTTCAAAAAACTTGAATAACATACAAGTATCGTAATTACTCCGCGAATTTTCGCTTCCAATTTCCCAAAACCCATTCAAAAATTTCAAAATATGCCATCAAGCGGCACGAGGTCTCATCGTGCCGCTTCGAATCCGCTTTGGATGGGTTTCAGACCCCGCCGAAGTCAAGGGAAACTGTCACCGGGCAACTGCTGAGTCTCCATATTTCACTATTTTTATGCTGTTTTTTGTTCTAGAATGTTTTTGTTCTACAGACTGAAAGTGAATCACTTTTCGGTTTTGTTGGTAAAATACGAAAAAGGAACGAATGAAAGGGTATTTTAAAATTTAAATAATGATGCTACAAGTTAAATGACGTTCAAAGGCCAGAACAGCTTCTTTTGAATTGCGCGTTTTACGGCGTGTGAAACGAAATGTCAAAAAAGGTTTTTCGTCTACTGTAGCAATAACAACGCAAAAAAAGCTTTTATTGAATGTTGTCGTTTCGAACCACGACTACTTTGACGTGCACTGTGCAGTCTTCATTGCAGTCTTCATTTTGTCAAAAAAGTTTTTTTATGTCCTGCAGCAAAAACAAATTCGGCAGAATTGCAAACACTAAAATAATTATTAGTAGGCATGTAGAATGTCGCCATTATTTTTTTTCCAGTTGTTATTGGTACAGTAGACAAAGAAACTTTTTTGACATTTCGTTTCACACGCCGTAAAAAGCGCAATTCAAACGTAGCTGCGCTGTCTCTTTAAAGACAAAAGAGCATCAATATTTTAATCGCTTCAGCGGTATTCGCATTTACCACAAGTCATACGCATTGTGTTACACAACAAGTCGCAATGTGGTGCAGAACTCGGCTTTTTGTTGGTCCTCATTTGCCCGCTCTGCACGGAATTTTACCCGACTGCGCTATGGAAGAAACTGTTTGAACATTTCGTTTCCACACCGTAAAAAGCGCGCTTCAAAAGTAGTTGTTCTGGCCCTTTAACAGGAACAGTACTGGTCCGTCCGGAACGTCGCTGGAGTGATTTTTGATGTTTGCACTGTGCAAAAGAAGACAGGGTGCGAGCGACAGCCGAAAAGCGCCTTTTGCACGGTGCAAAATGCGACAAATCGTACAGTGCTAAGTGAACTTTTGTTCTTGCACAGTGCATGTCGCCAAAATCTCTCCAGCGACTTTACGAACCTTTTATTACTACTCGGCGCAAAAAGTCCTGAGAATTTGCACTGTGCGGTTTTTGAGAATTTGCACTGTGCGGTTTTTGAGAATTTGCACTGTGCGGTTTTTGAGAATTTGCACTGTGCGATTCAAAAATCGCGAAAAAACGGGTTCGCACAGTGCATTTTGACCCAAAATCATCATTTTGCACGGTGCATTTTGCGTTTTTTGCCTTACGTCGCGCGCGATTCCCAATTTTCTCAGCGACAAATCATTTTTTTTCGGCGCGCGACAAAATTTCGGTGCGCGATAAATTCTCAGGATTTTTTGCGCCGAGTAGTCGTTTGGCAAAAGACTCCATTTTGCACTGTGTGTGAAGTTTTATACCTATTTCTACCGTAAAAAGTAGTGTTTCAACAAAAAAACAATTTTTTTCCATTCGAAACTCTCAAAGATATGGCCAAAAAGTGTTTTTCTCTCTCACCGCTCTCTGCATTTTGCGTACTCTCTCGACCGCAAAAAATTTGTTGAATATCTCGGCTCTCTCTAGCCAAAAACGTCGACTGCCGCTGCAGGGCGTGAGCTTTCTCCATACTATCCGATTGCCATGAATTCTGCGCACACACAAGAGAGAGAGAGAGTGCGCGAGATGCGGAGTGCGGTCAGAAAGAAAACCCATTTTGGCCGCTTCTCGGTCGATTCCTCGCGGAAAAATTAGATTTCTAGTAGAAACGATAGTATTTACATAGGTATCTTTGCATGTACGCTCTGCTTTATCTTCGAGCTTTTCTCTGCAGTCATGAGCTTAATTCCTGGGATGTTTATTGCAATCGCATCACCAAATACAAACAGGTAACATTATGGCAAAGGAAATCGTTTTACATGATGAAAAAGGCAACATTATATATACAGACAGTAAACCGGGAGATAATAAAATCATTTTCAAAAGTCATCATCAATGTACAAACAAAAAAAACATAAAACCATCTAATAAATTGCAAAAAAACAAAGTCTATGGTATCTAAATTCACTCTCTGACAACTGTGGCTTCGACCCAAATCAATTGTCAACGTCTATCCACCGCGCGTCGAGCACTGATCCGGCGTCAAGTTGAGGCCTTGCGACGCCAAGAGCGGCGCCAATTCGACCGGATCCACACGCAAATCCGCCGCCACATACAGCGCATGGTCGACGATGCGAAAGTCGGGATTCGAGAAGCTGACCGGGAGCCCACCAATCCCGGAGGGCATGTACAACGAGATGCCCTTGCTCAAGGCGTCGTTGATCGCCTTCTCGGCAAAGTCCTTGCCCAGTCCGGCCAGATTGTCGAGGGCTTCTTGCGGCAGGCCGAGAGTTCCCTCTTTGTCTTTCAGGCTGAGAGTGCCGATCGTCGCGGTCCCGGAGAGTTTGCCGGCTGAAAATTTCGAAAATGATAAGACCAGTCCGTCCGTAAAGTCGCCAGAGTGATTTCCGCGACATGCACTGTGCGTAAACAAAAGTTCACTTTGCACCGTGCAATTTCTTGCTTTCTGCACTGTGCAATTTCTTGCTTTCTGCACGGTGCAATGGGCTTTTTCCGGCTGTCGCGCGCACTCTGACCTTTCTTGCACAGTGCAAACACAAAAAATCACTCCAGCGATTTTCCAAATGGACTAGTACTACTCGCGACATAAAGTCCGTATAATTTTGCACGGTGCATTTTTCTTTTGTTTTTCGCAGCCGTCGCCGCGATTTCTCGTTTTTACCCGAGCGACAAGCACTTTTGGGCGACCGCACCCGCGCGACATCAGCGATAAAATTGTCGGGACTTCATGGCCCGGTACTACCCCATCCAAAAAGTCTTGAGAATTTATCGCGCGCCAAAAAGTGATTTATCGCACGCGAAAATGAGAATCGCGCGCGTGCAACATGCACGGTGCAAACTCCCTTTTGGGGCAAGTGCACGGTGCAAAATGCGTTTTTCGAAAAGCGACGCACGTCAAGTAGAAAAGGCAAGACAGAGGTAAAAGATGAATCGCCAACTTGAAGACTTCCCTTTTCGATTTGAGCTTTTTGCAGAAAAGTGTACCGTGCAAAATTCTCAAGACTTTTCGGATGGAGTGTCCATTAGTACATAGTTTTCTTAATTTTTTGTTTTGTAAAATACGGTTTCTGTAATTAAGTGAAGAATTGATTGGAAATACAAAGGAACCTCTTTAATGGTCCATCTGGAAAGTCGCTGGAGTTATGTTTTAATGTTTTCACTGTGCAGAAAACGTCCCGGTGCGAGTGACAGCCAAAAAAAGCTTATTGCACCGTGCAAAGAGCAAGAAATTGCACAGTGCAAAGGAAACCTTTTTTTTTCAGTGCATGTCGCGGAAATCACTCCAGCGACTTTACGGTTGGACTAGTACTACTGGGCAGGTCAAAAAAATCTTGACATGTCTTTGCACGGTGCAACTAGCTTTGCACGACAAACCATCGGCACAGTGCGAATGAAAAGCGCACAGTGCAATTGCATTTGAGCGACATAAGCTAAATATCATCGCTCTTTGCAAAAAAAAATTTTTGTTTCGCACTGTGCGTGGTCGGCGTGCACCGTGCATTTGACTCGTCGCAGTGCAACAAATCTTTCGTTCGATGCCGCACCGTGCAAACATGTCAAGCCTTTTTTTACCCGCTTGCCTGATTCGTTGAAGCTTGCCTGAGGCGTTTTCTCCTTTTTTTTATTTTTTATCTAATCAAAATTTCCATTAACTTACCACTAGTCGACGCCTCAATATCAGCCGCAATTGCCGCCGCAATGGTTCCCACCTTCTCCTGCGACGATTGAATGTACAGCTCGGCGTCGATGTTCAGCGTGACATGCGCCTTCCCATCGCTCAACACGACCGACGGCGCTTCGCTGCTTTTGACCAAAATCTCCAGCTTTTCGTTGGGGTGCTTCTCGCGGATGGCGGGCAAAATGTCGCCGATGCAGATGCCCAGGTCGGACAGACTTCCGCCCTCCTCGTCCTGTCGCTTGGCGCGGATCCGCTTGCGCAGCGCAATGTCGCTGGTGCCGTTGCCGTCGTCCAGTTCCACGCCGTGGTCCTCCAGACCTTCGTCCTCGTCGTCGGAGCACGTCGTTTTGAGGATGTCGCCGATTTTGGGCGTGTCCGGACCTGGATTATGGAGAATGCAAATATGATGAAAAATTTGAATCGACAGAAATTAAAAAAAAATTTTTTGAAATAAAGAATGTGATACTAATCCGTTCGCATAGTCGCTGTAGTGACTTCCGCGACATGCACTGTGAAAGAACAAAATTTCACTTTGCAATGTGCAATTTCTTGCTCTTTGCACCGTGCAATAGGCTTTTCGGCTGTCGCGCACACTCTGTCCTTTTTCGCACAGTGCAAACACCAAAAATCACTTCAGCGACTTTGCGAACGGACAGGTATCTTCTGCGAAATAATTTTTGGCCAAAACATTTTTTTTAAATCTAACTGTCCCAAAAGTTGGCGACAAGTTTTCACTCCAGCGACTTTCCGGATCGACTAGTATAGTAGTCCGTTCGCAAAGTCGCTGCGGTGATCTTGGCGACATGCACTGTGCAGAAAAAGTGAGGATGCGAGCGACAGCCGAAAAAAGCCTATTGCACGGTGCGAAAAACAAGAAATTTCACAGTGCAAAGTGAAATTTTGTTTTCGCGCAGTGCATGTCGCCGAAATCACTCTAGCGACGGACTGGTGTACAAGGGCAACGTCAGTACGACGCTCAAATTTTACTGAAACTTTGACGCAAATTTTGGACCGATATTTTTAAGTCGAAAGATGGGAAAAATGTGACGCTTTTTTGCGAATTTAGACATGAGACGTTTTACACCTATTTATACCGTAGAAGGCAATGTTTTCTCAAAAAAAATAATTTTTTTCTGCACAAAGCTGACCAATTTTTCTCTTTGACCGCTCTCCGCATTTCGCGTACTCTCTCTTCCGCAAAGATCGTTGAATATCTCGGCGGTCACTGCAAAGCGCGAGCTAAAATTTTTAGGAATTGATATTTTCCCTATGCCCAAAATTTGTGCAAAATTTTTAAAAAAATTGTGCGTCGCTGTTGCATATAGTCGTACTTCCTTTTGTAAGGTAAAATTTTCCCCAAATTTCCTTACCAACTTTGATGTTGATAAAGCCCTTTTGATGAAGCCAATACAACAGCGAGTTGATTGTGTAGTCACTAATCAGCCCTTCGGCCATTCTTGGGGCCCCTTGTGGGGCTGGGAAGTTCAATGGGAACGGAGAGAAGGGAGTGCCTCCGGCGCCATTTGGACTAAATTCTCCGGCCAAGTCCACGGTGAAGTCTTGAGTGGTGGCGTAAGTGTTTTCGAGGGCTAATGAGAGTTGAAGATCGTTGAGTTTGGACTGAAATTTAAATATTAATTGTTTTTGGGAATTTGCATATTCAAATTTTGAAAAATCTTTATAATTTAATTAAAATGAACAATTTTACTGTCTAAACCACTATAAATCAAAAAAAATTTCAAAAATTTGCATATTCAAATTTTTTAATTTAAAACTTTGAATATTCAAATTTTTTAAAATTAACTTACCATATCCAAGCTCTTTGTGAAAGTCGTCAAAAATGAAGCAGTATCACCTCCGGAATCTCCCCCACCATTGCATGGCGAACAATCGACTTGGCGCTTCGCAGTTCGGACGGCTTGAATAACATGGCGAGAAATGACGGGCGATCGAGGAGAAGCGCGGCGAAGAGGCCGGCTCTGGGTTGATCGAACTGCTCGAGTCCTCTGGAAATTAAAAATAAATTTAAATAAAAAAGTTAAAAAAAATCAAAAATGTTTTTTAATTTAAAAATTTTAAATAAACTTAATAAAATCCTTATACGGTTGTGCCGCCGTTGTCAAATTGCCGTCGTTTTTGCCATTTTGCCAACAAATTTTGAATTTTTCCCACAACGAAAACTTTCATGCCAAAAATTCTTGCAATTTACTGCAAAAAGCCTCAAGCTTCACAGACTCAATTCATCAATGAGAATTTGGATGATAGTGACGGCGGGAACAAAGAAGAAGATGATTCAAAAATGGGTCTACTAAACTCTTTTTGTTGTTATTAGCTGTTGTTTTAATTTGTACATGTCTTAAACATGTTTAATGCCCCCACAATGCCTTGAACAATGGTTTTTATGATTAGACAGCTTCAAACCGAAAAGACGGCAAGTTGAGGCAATTTGACACAAAAATGACAGCAATTTGGCGAAAACGACAGCAATTTGACGTCATTTTGAAAAATTCGGCCAAAATCAACCTTATCAACCTTTATCCTTACCATTCCAACCTGACTGCTCAGTCGGGCGACCTTCTTTTTGTGTGTTTTGGCCCCACGAATCGTCCCGTACGCCTTTCCTTGTGGAGGATCGCTTGGTGGAGAGGAAATTGAGAGTTGATTGCTCATCTAAAAAGCCATTTTTTTTTTTTAAATGATATCATTTTTTGAAAACTGATTTTTTGTTAGAAAAAGGATTTTTACGTATTTTTAGTGACCGATTTTTTGTTCGAAATTATTGGAAAATTCTTAAAAATCGCGTTTTTAACATTTTTAATCAAATTTTTTCAAAATTTCATCGATTTTTTTCTCGAAAAAATAAAAAAAATTCAAAAATTTCATTTTCAAAACATTTTTTTAAATATTTTCTCATTTTTTTCCAAAATTTTTCCCCAAAAACTCACTTCTCCATGGCTCCCGCTAACTCCAGCGTCAGCGCCCTCCTTGCATTCCGCTGGACATTCAGCTTTGGGTTTGCCCTCTGCGCCTCCTCCAACCAAACCCTTCAGCGCTCCACCAGCGACGTCAATGATCCGAGTCAGCGGCAAATTCATGGGGACGGCGGCCAGACGTCCGTTGACCTGCTCGTTGAGGATCTGCGGAAGTTGGGCGCACACTCTGGGAGGCAGGATCTTCTTCATTGCGCGGGAAATTTTGTCCTGAAAATATTGCACTTGGGCCAAAAAATCTCGATTTCTTTGCACGATGCGCCGTAGTGCGAAAATCTTGTCGCACGGCAAAAAAGAGAAAAAATGCTTCAACGCCAGAGGCAAGCGGGTAAAAAAAGGCTTGACATGTTTGCACGGTGCGCCGTAGTGCGAAAATTTTGCCGCACGGCGACGAGTAAAATGCACCGTGCGCGCCGACCACGCACAGTGCGAAATAAATTCTTTTGAAAAGGGCGATCAAAGCATATGTCAAATTGATCGCGTCGTGCGAGAACACGTCAAGACCAAAATTCCGTCCGTCGCTTGAGTAATTTGCGCGACATGCACTGTGCGAAAACAAAAGTTCCCTTTGCACTGTGCAAGTTCTTGCTTTTTGCACCGTGCAATAGGCTTTTTTCGGCTATCGTAAGGAACAAATCGTCTTGCAGGACGGGCTCCGCCCCATGTCCATGGTAGGTCTTGGCCATAGCGAGATTTATTTTCAATTTCCAGCGTGGCGGAAGATTTCTTTCGCAAGGCTCCATTTCGTTTGGACAATATACGGAGAACAAATTCGGCGAGTTTACATGGCACGATACCAAGGACAACAAGCACTGGCACTGGCATCTCCACACTGAGTGAGTGTTTTATGCTTACTAGCCCGTTCGTAAAGTCGCTGGAGTAATTTCGGCGACATGCACTGTGCGAAAACAAAAGTTCCCTTTGCACTGTGCAATTTCTTACCTTTTGCACGGTGCAATATCCTTTTTTCGGCTGTCGCTTGCACCTTAACCTTTTTTGCACAGTGCAAACGTCAAAAATCACTCCAACAACCTTCCGGATGGCCTACTAATATTTCCATAAAGTGCGTAGACTTTCGTCGCTATATGTATACAAACATACGTAATTTTTACAGTGCATTTCGCAGTTTGCGCAATGCTTCTGTGCATCAATCGGCTGCGTCGCAGCGTGCATTCGCACAGTGCAGACCACATTTTCAAGTTTGCACTGTGCGAAAAACAGCAAAATGCTCGGTGCGTGAGCGACAAATACGGGAAAAATGATAAAATGCACTGTGCGCCGGCGATAAAAGGCGTAAAAAAATCTACGCATTTTATGGAAACACTACTAGTCCATTCGCAAAGTCGCTGGAGTGATTTTTGGTGTTTGCACTGTGCGGAACAAGTCAAGGTGCGGGCGACAACAAAAAAAAGCCTATTGCACGGTGCAAAAAGCAACTTTGCGAACGGAATAGTAAGAAGCACTACTAGTCCGTCCGTAAAGTCGTTGGAGTGATTTCCGCGACATGCACTGTGCGAAAACAAAAGTTCCCTTTGCACTGTGCAATTTCTTGCTTTTTGCACGGTGCAATAGGCTTTTTTCGGCTGTCGCTCGCACCCTAATCTTTTTCGCACAGTGCGAAAACCAAAAATCTCTCCAGCGACTTTGCAAACAGAGTAAAATGGAATTTATGCAGAACGAATATCAGTACGAACAAAACCTAACAAAACCTGTCTACAACAAACAATTTCTGAGGTTCAAATTTGCAAACGCCTCCTCCAAAAAAGTTTCTGAAGTTGCGAACTCACCGAGAAGGTTGGACTGCTTGCCAGCGCTCCCAACGTTCCTCCGTTCACGATTTGCAGGTTGATATAGCCGACGGTCGCATGACACGAGCCAATTCCAACATTCAAGCTTCCGGTTGGGGACCGTTGAACTGTCAGACCCACGGAAATGGAGATCTGGAAATGTATAGTCCGTTGTAAAATACGTCGTCAAGCCTTGTTGTATCAATAACAATGACGAAACTTTGAAAATAGATACGTAAAAACTGAGGTTGAAGATGCCACTTACACCTTGAGCTGAGGCGATGAATTGCCCACCAAGTGCGAGCGGTGCGAGGACCGTAACTCGGCCAGCCAAGTTGCCGGTGACTCTGAAATTCAAATTCAAATTTTTTAACAGCTTTTGAAGGCCTTCAAAGAAAGGAGACCAAAAATGCCTGCGGGCATATATAAAAAAATATTTATTTCCAGGGGCGTAGTTAGGGGGGGGGGGACATGGTGGGTGGTACCCTCCCCAGCCAAGAGTCTCGACCAAAAAAAATGAAAAGGGGGTAAGGGGGGACCAAGGTAACCGCAAAAACGCCCGATGCACTACATATTCAATTTGATGTTGTGAAAGGTAAAATACGGTCATGTGTGTTATAATAATATTTTTTTTTTCTTTATAAAAACGAAAAAATCAAATTTCTATCACATCTTGACCTACTAGTGTTTCTATAAAGTGCGTAGACTTTTTTTCCGCCTTTTATCACCGGCGCACAGTGCATTTTGCCTTTTTTCCCCGATTTGTCGCTCACGCACCGTGCATTTTGCTGTTTTTCGCACAGTGCAAACTTGAAAAGCGGTTTGCACTGTGCGGATGCACGAAGAGACCCTGGTAAATGGCTTATGTCGCGGCGATTGATGCACAGTAAGAAAAAAATGCGCAAAAATGTGAAATGCACTGTGCAAAATGAAGTCTTTTCATATAGCGACAAAAAGTCTACGGATTTTCTGGAAAGACTGGTTAGAATCTCAGTTGTTTCTGCAAAATGCGAGCTAAAAATCGGTGATGCATCTAGGATAGTCTAATTTTTAATTAGGTAAGTTTAATCCATGTCCGACAGTGAGCAGTAGAGCAACTCCACTTTTTGCGAAATTACGTCATTGTTCACCAAAATTTCGACTTTTCTCAGTTTTTTGTGGCACTTACTGGAAATTCGCATTCTTCACGACGATCACAACTTGATTTGGCGGCGACGGCCTTATTTGGATCCTCTCTGGACATTGATAGTTCGAGATCAGAATGTTATCCACCCGCAAACACCCATCCACCTGCGGCAAACACTGATGGATACTTGGGATCCGCGCATTTCGGATTTGATTGCTCAGAATCGGCGCAATCATCTCTCCGGCATATCTGAATCCGGGCTTATTGATTCGGAATCGAATCCCGGGCCCTCCGGGAACGCCGCCGGCCAAGGAGGAGTCAATTCCATCGCCAACTCCGGCGCCGGCGCCAACGAAATTTGCGCCCCCATTCAGAGCGGGCTGGCCCAGCCCTTGGCCGTAAGGCTGAACAACTTGCGCAAACCCTTGAGGCGGTCCGTAGCCCGCGGGCGAGAAAGGCGGCTGATAGACTTGAGGCTGGAGATTGTATGAGATTGGGGCTTGCGGCGCGACCGCCGGACCATAAACCGGGCCGGCGGAGAAGCCGGAAAGCGCGGAGGAGAAGAGAGTGAAGAGAGAGAGCTGAAAATGACAAGACTTGTAAGATACGCGCAAAGCCTTACCAAAAGAAGATTTCGACTCCTCGACGTCCCCATTGCGATCTGAAAAGAGACAATGTGATTTTTGAAATACGTAAAGGTAGATTTCGCAAAATGTATGAGCGTAAGAGCTGGGAAAAGAACCGACAGAGCAACAATGCACCTCAAATTAAGAAGTGAACTCTTCAAATTGGCTTTTCGTCCAAAGATTTATCGGAAAAATTATTTTTAATTTCCCCGCTAGGTATTACCGGTCAAAACAAGTCTGAAAACATTGCATATAGCTTGACAATGATAAACTTTGTCAAAAAACACCTGGTTTTTACCAAATTCGACAAGAAATCGGTCAAAAAAGATTTCTCGGATCCCATATTTGTGACGAAATGCCAAGAGTCCCTCCCTCTTGCTTTTTCGATTTGATACGCAATGTGGAAATATCCAGCCATACGATGCGAGCAAAAGAGTCTTGACATGTTAGCACAGTGCGCCGCGCTAACATGTCAAGACGGAAAGCTTGTCATGCACGGTGCATGCCGAGCCCGCACAGTGCGTAATGAATTGTTTTGAAAAGGCCGCACCGTGCGGAAACATGTCAAGCCTGTTGGGTCCACGTAACATCTTGGCAGCACAAGAAAAAAATTTTAGACATTAATACGTGGCCTAGATGGAGTTTGCAGATAAAATTTGAGTTAGATTGGCTTTGAGAAATCCACTGTGCAAAGATTTCAGTGGAATTTTTTTAATAAGCCGCTGAAAATTGGGATTTTTGCAAAATTTTCAACTAAAGGTGATGTCTTGCATCTATTTCAAACGTACAGTAATATCTCCACCATAAATTTTTTTTTTGCGCGAAACATGCAAAGATACGGCCACAAACATTTTTTTTCTCTGACTACTCTCCGCATTTCGCATGCTCTCTCAGCCGCAAAGATCGTTGAATATCTCGGCTCTCCTTGCAAAGCGCGAGCTAAAACTTTCAGGAATTAACATGTGGGCTATGCCTGAGCTGTGTGCGAAATTCAAAGAAACCCTGAGCGTCGCACTTGTAGTACTGTCGGTTATGCCCATGCCGATACGGCCACAAACATTTTTTTTCTCTGACTACTCTCCGCGTTTTGCCTACTCTCTCAGCCGCAAAGATCGTTGAATATCTCGGCGGTCCCTGCAAAGCGCGAGCTAAAACTTTCAGGAATTAACATGTGGGCTATGCCTGAGGTGTGTGCGAAATTCAAAGAAAATCCGAGCGTCGCACTCGTAGTACTTTGGCTGTCAATTCGCTCGCTGAATCACCAAAAAACCGCAGAGTCCGCTTGCAATTACCTCCCAAAACCAAATCCACTCGCCCGGTAAAACCGTTCCCGAGATAACGAAAGAGGAGAAACTTTGTCGACGGATGACTGCGACCGAAAACAAAAGGTAAAAGTCGCGACGAGGGGAAATGAGCGCAATTTGCAATTGTTGTGGGTTAAAAACACCCGCCTCCGAACTCCTTTTATGTTCCACCCGCTGACCTTGACGCAATATGGATTATCAAAGGAGGTTGGGACTAATTTCTGGAGGAATGACGGAGTGGCCAAAGATGACAAAAAAGATGACAAAAAAGATGACAAAAAAATGACAAAAAAGATGACAAAAAAGATGACAAAAAAATGACAAAAAAAATAAAAAAAAGATGACAAAAAAGATGACAAAAAAATGACAAAAAAAATGACAAAAAAGATGACAAAACAGAAATACGTTGTTGTCCTCTAACTTACTGTAGCTTTGTCACCGTAAATGTTGTAAATTCTATTGCTTTGTAAAAAAAAGGCAAAGAACATTTGGAGCAATGGAACAGCACCGGGAACAGGGGAGGATTACTGTAAAATAAAGCGAATTTGCGATTCGTTGTACCAAAGTGTGACCATAGTTCAAAGTTTCCCCTCAATTTCAAAGCCCAGCTCACAAATTTTGGAGCAGTCATACCAGAGGCACGTCAAATTGAGAAGGAAACTCTTCAAATTGGCTTTTCGTCCTAAAATTTATCGGAAAAATTATTTTAAAATTTTCCCGCCTGGTATTACCGGTCGAAACAAGTCTGAAAACAATACATAGCTTGAAAATGGTAAACTTTGTCAAAAAAGACCTGGGTAGAGTTTTGACATGTTAGCACAGTGCGCCGTGCCAACATGTCAAGACCGAAAGCTTGTCATGCACGGTGCATGCCGAGCCCGCACAGTGCGTAATGAATTGTTTTGAAAAGGCCGCACAGTGCGGCACATGTCAAGTCTGTTGTTTCCACGTAATATTATATCTTGGCTGCCTCTGCAATGCTCAAGCAAAAATTTCTAGACGTTAATACATGGCCTAAATGGAGTTTGCAGATTTCCGCTGGGTATTACCGGTCGAAACAAGTCTGAAAACAACACATAGCTTGAAAATGGTAAACTTTGTCAAAAAAGACCTGGGTTTTACCGAATTCGACAAGAAATCGGTCGAAAAAAATTTCTCGGACCCCAAATTTGTGGCGAAATGCCAAGGGTCCCTCCCTCTTCCTTTTTCAATCTGATGTGCATTGTGCAGAGAATGGCTATTAGTATTCACAGGCTGTCGCAAGATTTTTGATCTATATTTCAGCTTGTAGCTTTTGAATAAGAAAAGATTGGGACATGAAATTTTAGGGAGTTGTTGGAGACAAGAAAATATTGGTATGCAACTTGAATGCACATACGTGCATATGCACATAAAAAGTAGAAAAAATTAAAACATGAAAAAAATAAGCAACCCAGTGTTGCCTGGAGACTCTTTTCAATTTTTCGGGTGCAGATCTTCAAAAAAAGTGCAAAACGTCGCATTTCCTGAAAAAAAAGTGAGTGTGAATTTGGAAACGTACGGGAATAACTGCCGTTGCTGTCGTAAAAAGAAGATCAAAATTGATTTCTGATGCTGGTCTTTCATTAAACCAGTATGAAATAAATAATTTCACTAATTTTGCGACGTTTTGAACTTGTTTTGAGTATCTGCACTCGCAGAATTCATAAGTGCCTCCAGAATACATCGTGTTGTTTTTTCTCATTTTTTTAGTTTTTGCACTTTTTCGGTGCATATGCACTTAAGGCAGTAAAAAAAATTTTATTTTGACGCGAAACTGCTCAGTTTCTCGGCGGCGATACTTTTGAATCGCGCTTTTTACGGCGTGGAAACGAAATGTCAAAAAAGTTTCTTTGTCTACTGTACCAATAACAACGGAAAAAAATAATGGTGACATTCTACGTGCTTACTAATAATTATTTTACTGTTTGCAACTCTGCCGCCTTTGTTTTAGCTGCAGGACATAAAAAAACCTTTTTGACATTTCGTTTCATACGCCGTAAAACGCGCAATTCAAAAGTAGCTGTTCTGGCCCTCTAAAGGTAGCTGTTCTAGCCTGTTACGGCTTGGAAAACAAAATGACACAAAACCTTTTGCTCTTCCGCGCCCCTAAATGGTATGTGGAACGAAATGTCAAAAAAGTTTTTTTGTGTCTTGCAGCAAAAACAAAGGCGGCAAAATTGCAAACAGCAATATAATTATTAGTAAGCATGTAGAATGTCACCATTATTTTTTTCCGTTGTTATTGGTACAGTAGACAAAGAAACTTTTTTGACATTTCGTTTCACACGCCGTAAAAAGCGCTTTAAAAATTCTTATAGACAAGTTCAAAGCGATTGACGAATCTTTGTTGCAAATGCTTCCAGTTTGTCGACCAATTGCGTGGCACGTCAAATTGAAAAAGCAAGAGGGAGGAGGCTCTTTGGCATTTTGTCACAAATTTAGAGTCCGAAAAATGTTTTCTGGTCGATTTCTTGTCTAAAATTTTTTATCTCCTGCAGCGAAAACAACGGCGACAGGGTTTCAAACAGTAATATAATTATTAGTAAGCATGTAGAATGTCACCATTATTTTTTCATGTTGCTATTGGTACGTTTAACCAAGAAACTTTTTTGACATTTCGCTTCCACGCCGTTTTGGAGTCCGAAGAATGTTTTCTGGTCGATTTCTTGTCTAAAAGTTTTTTTATCTCCTGCAGCGAAAACAACGGCGACAGTGTTAAAAACAGTAAAATAATTATTAATAAGCATGTAGAATGTCACCATTATTTTTTTCTTGTTGTTATTGGTACAATAGACGAAGAAACTTTTTTGACATTTCGTTGCCACGCCGTAAAAAGCGCTTCTAAAATTCCCCCACCCTTTCCCGATTCCAGAAAGTTCAATCAAAAGAAACGGGAACTCGTTGTTTGGTCCCGTTGACTTATTACCTTGACCTCTCCCTCCGTGACTTACTTTGTTCCCGCGCTTATTTTTAGGGCTAGCATTGTGTAATTGAGTAATTGGTTTTTCTTTCCTCTCCACGCGCAAAAAAACTCACAAGCGAAACGGGTTCAACAGATAATGGGTAATCCCGCTAATGGAAGATCGCAAGCCGTTACAACGCTTCAACAGCCATAAAAATTACTGAAATTACTCATGTTTTGACAGGTAAACGGGGAATGGAACCGCAAAGGGACCGGAGAAGGGCGAAGATTGGCTGATGATTTTGGAAAGGAAAATGAAAAAATAAAAACTTCGCAATGATCGTATATATTAGGTTGGATAGAATAGAATTAGTCATTTTTTCAAATTTAAAAATTTATTTTTCCTTGTTCAAAGCAACAAACATTAACAAGTGTAAGCACCATGAACAACATGTTGCCACTTCTGTGGTAGCATTTGAATTCCCCGCCTGTAGAAATCAGAAGACTCGCTGTCGAAGAATTCCGTCAACCACTGTCCCTTTGGTCGTCGAATTATTTCACCTTGAGGGCATTGGCTGGTGAATGGAACAAATGGTAGACCGTTGGTGCAAGGTCGGGTGAGTACGGTGGATGTGGTATTACAATGCAGCCAACGCTTCGCAGTTTCTGTTGGGTGGCTTTTGAGACATGCGGTAGTCGTATGTGTGTAATTTCTGTGCCTCTATGATGGGGTTTCGACACTAGACATGGCTCCCGGGCTAAAAATCATAGGGCGCAGCTCGCCGCAGAAACGTTTTAGCTCGTTTTTTGAGCTGATGTGCGCTGCAGCTGCGCAATGATTTGGCTGTGTTCCAGGCTGCGCCCTAGCTTTTTCAGCTAACTTTCATTGAGCGCATTGGCCACCAAGCCACGTTTTAGCTAAATTTCTGAGCTACGCCCAAGTTGCAATCTGTGCCCTCTCTAGACGTGGCTCCGGGGCCGGGCCAAACTCTGCCGTTTCACATTTGCTTTTCGCCGGCCTGTCGATATCAATTCGCACGGCAAATATGACATTACTAAGATAGGATGAAACAAAATAGTTAGAAAAGTGTTGTAAACCTTTTGAAAATGATCGTATCTGGTTGTGTGTAATTTCTCTGCCTCTATGATGGGGTTTAGACACTCTATATTTGGTTATTACGGGCCGCTTCAAATTTGTTCTGGCCCGGCCCATGTCTAATAAGAGATGTTTGACAAGGTTAAGTTAAATGCAAAATACGACGCACAGATTTTTGTAGAGTTTAGCACGCACGTCACACATAGGACATATATCAATTTTTAAACGTTTTAGCTGGCACATTGCAGTGAGAGATATTCAAAGATTTTTGCGGCCAAGAGAGTGCGCAAAATGCGGAGAGAGGTCAGAGAGAAAAAGCACTTTTTGCCCTTTGCCAATTTCGGGCAAAAAAAATGATTTTTTTGTGGAAACATTATCCTCTACATTAGACATGATATTTTTCATTACAAAGTCCACAAAAAATTGCCTTTTTTCCAACTTTTGACTTAAACATCTCGATCGTTTCTGCAAAGCGCGAGCTAATAACCAAAACACTTTTTGGCCATATCTTTGCGAGGTTTGCTCTGTTGATTTGACGTATCCCTCTTCTTTTATTAAAAATGAATCTAGCAGAGTGGCGTATTTTAGGATTACTTTGTGGTCCCTTTCAGACATCTGATCGTAGTCATCTTTACTGAAGAGGTAAAGAAATTTTTTTTTATTATCTATGAGTCGACCTTTGAGTAAAAACCTGCAAACAGAAGATATGTATCGTATATTTATTCAAAAGAGAACGGTGAGATCAAAGAGTCGAGTTTACAATTTGCAACAATAATATATATATACATATCAAACAATAAACAGAGGTCCTATCAGCACAAGGGTTGTGCCGCCCGTCGAGTTGACGTTTGTCAAGTTGTCAAATTGCCGTCATTTTCGTCATGTCAAATTGCACTGTCATTTTGATTTTTCAAATTGATTTTTTTGACGAATTTTTTAGAACTTTTTCAAAAAATCGCGAGTTTTGACCCGCAACGAAAAACTGGGAGAAGAAACAGAGGTTTAGTTGTACTCGATGTTTTACTTACTTTGTCTCCCATTCCAGTAAGATGACGTAAAGTTTCGTTATTTCCTGTTTCATTTATGTCCCATAACACAATTACAGCGCCAAGTCGACCAAACTGAAAAAGAAAATGTTTTTCTAAGATTTTGCAGCCCCATCAACTTGACGGTCGGTCACGTTGTCAAATTGCACTGTCATTTTGATTTGTCAAATTGATTTTTTTGGGGAATTTTTTAGAATTTCGTCAAAAAATTGTCAGTTTTTCCCGCAACAAAAACTTTTCATGCCAAAAATTCTTGCAATTTACTGCAAAAAGCTTCCAGTTTCACTGACTCAATTCATCAATGAGAATTTGGATGATAATGACAGCAAAAACAAGGACGAAGATGATCCGAAATAGGTCCACTAAACTCCTTTTGTCGTTATAAACTGCTGTTTAAATGTTTATATGGTCTTGAACATGTTTGAAGGCATTATACAACCTTGAGTAATGTTTGTTAGACAGCTTCCGACCGACACAACGGCAATTTGACGTAATTTGACGCAATTTGACGAAAATGACAGCAATTTGACGTCACTTTCAAAAATTCTGTCAGAATCACAACAATAATCAGCACCAAACAATTTTCTGTCGCTTCACAGGGTCGACGGAGGGAATTTCGTCGTAATATCTTCGCTTTACACCTTTCTCGGGATGGGGATACGCCCGGTAATGTTCCTGAAAAAAAATTTCCAAAAAATCCGAAAAAAAATTCGAAAATTCCTCAAAAATCTCTAAAAAAGTGAAGTACTCCAAGTGCGACAGCCAGATTTTCCTCAGATTTCGCATACATGTCAAGCATAGGCCACATAACAATTCCTGAAAATTTTAGCTCGCGCTTTGCAGGGACCGCCGAGATATTCAACAATCTTTGTGGCCGAGAGAGTACGCGAAAGGCGGAGAGCGGTCAGAGAGGAAAACATTTTTAAACACAGCTAAATTTCTTAAATTGCTAGCCAAAAAAAAGTGGACTGGCTAGTCAATTTTTTGGAATGGCTGCCACATTCAACAAATCGCTAGCCATTGGATTTGGTCGACATGCCAAACATTTTAAAGGCACTTTTTTATACTAGCGATTTTCAAAACTTCACACCATTCTAACACCATACCCAGCCAATCCCGGTTTTTCGGCCAGGGAGAGCCGAGATATTCAACGATCTTTGCGACCGAGAGAGTACGCGAAACGCGGAGAGTCGTCAGAGAGAAAAACACTTTTTGGCCGTATCTTTGCCAGTTTTGCGTGGAAAACATTGATTTTTGGTGGGAACATTGCACTCTACAGTAGAAATAGCTATAAAACTTTTTATGCTAAAAATCGCAAAAAAAGTGTTACATTTTTGCCAATTTTTGACCTAAAAATCTCTTTTGTTTCTGCAAAACGCGAGCTAAAAATCTCGTATGTGCCTTAGAAAGGATTATTCCAAATTTGTGCCTAGTTTAGTCAAAATCTGCGTGTCGCACTTGGAGCACATGTCTTGTAAAATAAAATATTCTTTTTTGGGCTCGAAAAAAAACGCATCGCAAAAAACGACAAAATCTCACGTAATAACCGCGAATCGCAAAATTCTCATCAATTTTCCCGGCATTCTCCAGCAATCGCAAGATGGCATCCACATAATAGTCGTCCCTGTCAACCTCCTCCGGATATCGCGCCTTTCGTTGTGGGAACACCGTCCGCGGCGGTAGCGCTTCGAATTTGGGATTTTGAACGGGTGGAGGCAGATGGACAAGGAGAACTTCATCAAATTTGAGATGATTTTGGGCTGACTGATTTGAGGAAGCGGAGGAATTCGAGGAACAAGAGCTGGGACGGTGAATATCCATTGGCGGAGATTGTAATTGTGAAAAGAATCGTATTTTACTAAAAAGTTATGGATCACAAATGAAAAAAAATGTTTATGGGATCAGTAAAGGTCGTATCTTTTAGTCGATAATTTTAAAAAAAAATTAAGCAATCTTCGAAGAAATTTTTAAAAAATATCGCAATTTTTGTGGAATTGGGCTAAAATTACATTTATGGCTGGCAAAAAAAATCAACAAGATATTTGGCTCGGCAAAATCCCCCTTTTACCCCTTTAAAAGCCACAATTACCTGTAAAAACAGAATGCCAGAATCAAGCAAACGCCAGTTTTTTGCGTCAAATCCAAACTTTTTGGGGCCGGGCCGAAATTTTTCCGAGCCCGGCCCCAAAGAATCAGGTCAGGCCCCAAAGATGGTCGGCCCGGCCCTTTTCGAAATTTTCAAAGCCCGGCCCTAAAGAATCAGGTCAGGCCCCAAAGATGGTCGGCCCGGCCCTTTTCGAAATTTTCAAAGCCCGGCCCTAAAGAATCAGGTCAGGCCCCAAAGATGGTCGGCCCGGCCCTTTTCGAAATTTTCAAAGCCCGGCCCTAAAGAATCAGGTCAGGCCCCAAAAATTGTCGGCCCGGCCCTTTTCGAAATTCTCAAAGCCCGGCCCTAAAGAATCAGGTCAGGCCCCAAAAATTGTCGGCCCGGCCCTTTTCGAAATTCCCAAAGCCCGGCCCGGCCACAGGCATGTCTGAAGTTGGCGATTCGTCTTTGACACTTCGCAACACTTGCAAAAAATTGTTTTCCTAGCTGCCGCCTTTTCTCTTGGCTTTCGTTTATAGCCAGTATATAAACGGCAAAATAACTGCCAAAACACAATAAAATAATTTTTTCCAACAATTTGCGATACTTTTCAGCAAATTCTAACAAGAAATCGCGAATTTAGATACCCGAAAAATTAATTTTCTTCAATGTTGCGAAGTGTCAAAGACGAACCGCCAACTTCAAGACTTTTCTTTTCGATTTGACGTGCAGTGCAGTTTGCCTTTCCTTGCAAAACGCACCGTGCATTTTGCCGTTTTTCGCACAGTGCAGAGTTGAAAACAGCGGTTTGCACTGTGCGAATGCTTTGTAAAAACTGCAGCGGCGCAGTTGAAAAACCCTGACGTCGCGGCGATGTTTTTTGATGTACAGTGCGGAAACTGCGCAAAAAAATGTAAAATGCACTGTTCAACAAATTCTAATAAGAAATCGCGAATTTAGATCCCAAAAAAGGAGTTTCATCGTATCCAAAAATAGATTTTCCGGTAAAAGAACTTACATTTAATAAAACGGAAACCGCGGAGATCCTCGAGCGCAATCACAAACGGATAAACGAAAAGAGATTTCATTCGTCCGTGGATCAAGGTCAAAGTTCTGTCGACGCCGATTTCGCTCAAGAGCAGAGAGCGCTTTGCACATGATAACAGAGAAATGGTTGACTTGCGCAACTTGCCAACGGAATATTCTACTAGTCCGTCAGGTTGGAGTGATTTTAGCGACATGCACTGTGCGAAGAAAGGTCGGCCGAAAAAAGTTAATCGCACCGTGCAAAAGGCAGGAAATTGCACAGTGCAAAGGGAAGTTTTGTTTTCGCACAGTGCACGTCGCGGAAATCACTGCAACGACTTAACGGACGGACTAGAAGCACTAATAGTAATAGGCTTCCGAGAAAAAAGTTGCTAGTTCACAGGTTGCAGAAACAACCGAGATTTTTAAGTCAAAAGCTGATGAAAAATGCGGTTGTTTATGCGAATTTCGGCATGTAAAGTTACTAATAACTATATATCTTTCTGCTTGCACCTTTAGTAAAATGTCGTTTGATACAGATGCGGATATACACAATACAACATGGAGCATGCTTTTTTAGAAATACATTGTGTGAACGCAACTAATGGTGACATTCTACGTGCTTACTAAAAATTATTTTACTGTTTGCAACTCTGCCGCCTTTGTTTTCGCTGCAGGACATAAAAAACTTTTTTGACACTTTGTTTCATACGCGGTAAAACGCGTAATTCAAAAGTAGCTGTTCTGGCCCTCTAAAGGTAGCTGTTCTAGCCTGTTTCGGCTTGGAAAACGAAATGACACAAAACTTTTTGCTCTTCCGCGCCTCTAAATGGCATGTGGAACGAAATGTCAAAAAAAGTTTGACATTTCGTCTTGCAGCGGAAACAAAGGCGTCAAAATTGCAAACAGTAATATAATTATTAGTAAGCATGTAGAATGTCACTACTATTTTTTTCTGTTGTTATTGGTACAGTAAACCAAGAAACTTTTTTGACATTTCGCTTCCGCGCCGTAAAAAGCGCTTTAAAAAATCTTATAGACAAATTCAAAGCGATTGACGAATCTTCGTTGCAAATGCTTCTAGTTTGTCGACCAATTGCGTGGCATGTTTGAAAATTAAAAAAAATGCTTTCTTTACAAGGTCAGTCGAGGTATTACCGAAGTTCAACTAAAGAATTTAACCAAAAATTTTATTAATCTCCCCAAATCAATTCGTAAATGTCGGCCATGGATAATAAGTCGGACTGTATCGTTTTGTCATCCTCTTGGTCCTCTACTTTTTCATTTTTGGACTTCTTGGAGTCAACTGTTTCGTCGTCGCTTTCCGCTTTCCGTTTCAAGCTTTTATTTGCAACTGAAGGCTCCTCAACTGTCATTGGTTCAAGTGGCCACATCTCTGGCTGGTATTTCTGAAAAAATGATATTATATTATATGTTTAGCCAATGATACGCAAGTTTTATAGACCATTTTTTGAATTGAAATTTTGATTGTATAAAATGTCATCTAGTAATCAATATTGTTAGTACAAAATACTACTGATTTTACTTAATTTTCCTATATTTTTAAGGGTGACATGTTATACGATGAAAGTTTTACAGGCCATTTTTTGAATTAAAATTTTGATAGTACAAAATGTCATCTAGTAATTAATAATATTAGCAGAGAATCCTGGTGATTTTGCTTGACTTTCAAATATTTTTAAGGGTGACATGTTATACGATGAAAGTTTTACAGGCCATTTTTTGAATTGAAATTTTTATTGTATAAAATGTCACCTTATTTAATATTATTAGTAGTAATTAGTACAAAATCCTGCTAATCAGACTTGATTTTCCACTATTTTTTAATGTAACGTGTTATACGATGAATGTTTTGCAGACCATATTTTACTATCAATTTTGATCGTATAAAATGTCACCTAGTAATTAAAAAAATTCAGCTGATTTATTTGATTTTCCACTATTTTTTAGGATGACATGTTATACGATAAAAGTTTTACAGACCATTTTTTGTATTCCAACTTTGATCGTATAAAATGTCACCTTTATATAATTAATATTTTTGAGCATGCAAGATATGAAATCTGTTGCCGACTTACCCCATAAATCTTCTCAATGATGTCCTCCTCTTCCTGTTGCTCTGCCAATGCTCTTGATCTCATGATCGCCTCCATCCACAAATTGGAGTCGTCCACTTTTCTGCGCTTCGATTTTCGAACAAAAGTTCGGGGCGGGAACGGCTCCACTTTGGCGTTCGGAGCCGGCAATGGGATGTAAATCACATTCCTCTTGGGGGCATCCAAATCCAGGAACGTTTTTTCCGTCATGGATAACATAATGGGGCGACGGATGAACGCAAATCGCCGAGGGAGTCAATGAGTTCCATCGACAGAAATTTTTGCCCCAAAAGAACGCCGCGGCTCCGATTTCTGCGAGGCATTCAGCTCGACACAAGCGGTTTTTGAGATAAATAAATGCAGAGATTGACATGGCTATTGCAAATCCAAAAATTTAAAGCAAAACATGACACAATTACAAATGATGAAGCACAAATACAGCAAAGACTGAGTATAGCGAACCTCCGTACAACAACACCTTGCAAAAACGACAAATCCTTTGCTCATTTGCGATTTTTTTGTGTATAGATCCGCCCGTCAACTTGACGGTCCGTCACGTTGTCAAATTGCCGTCATTTTTGTCATCTCAAATTACGCTGTCCTTTTGATTGTCAAATTGAATTTTTTTTGGGAAATTTTTTAGAATTTTCCCGCAACGAAAACTTTTTATGCCAAAATTTTTTGGAATTTACCGCAAAAAGCCTTAAATTTCACTGACTAAATTCACCAATCAGAATTTAGATGATAGTGACGGCGGGAACGAGGTCGAAGATGATCCGAAAATGGGTCTAATCAACGCAACGTACTATTTTTTGTTCTCTCAATACATATTTATGGTCAAATATGGCTGTCTAAGGTGAGCAAATGCCAAGAAAAGTGTACAAACTGCTTTTGGGGAAGCAAGAGATGGGACTGTCGCAATTAGACACTCAGCGACGCGATCGCAACATTGTACAGCCCTGCAAGGTCGCGGGAATTCAACGAGAATTTGGATGACAGTGACAGCGGGAAAGAGGACGAAGATGATCCGAAAATGGGTCTACTAAACTCTTTTTGTTGCTATAAGCTGTTGTTTTAATTTCTACATGGGTTTAAACATGTTTAATGCCCCTCTACTACCTTGAAAAATGTTTTTTATGATGAGACAGCTTCAAACCGAAAGGACGGCAATTTGAGGCAATTTGACACAAAAATGACAGCAATTTGGCGAAAATGACAGCAATTTGACGTCATTTTGAAAACTTCGGTCAAAAGCAACCTTATCAACATTTATGTTAAATGCCCCTATACTACCCTGAACAATGTTTTTTATGGTTAGACAGCTTCAACCCGAAAGGACGGCAATTTGACACAATTTGGCGAAAATGACGGCAATCTGCCGTCAATTTGACGTCATTTTTTAAAATTATGTCAAAATCTTAACCCTAGTATAATACAATACATTTGATCTATTCCCAAAGATTTTGACAAAATTTAAAAAAATTATTTTTATTCCTTAAATCTCAAAGTCAAAAAAAAATGAAATCGACCGTTTGTATAATATTAAACTATTTATTTACATCTAACCGGCAGTAAAAACTATTTACAAACAACTAATATTAAAATAAAAACCTAAAAATGAATATTAACAATCACATCACATACATCAACAAAACATAATATTAAAATATCTCAAAAATGGAGTCATCGATGAGCAAACCGAGCTCTTCCAGCTCTTCCGGCGTCATGACATCTTCGATTGGCAATGGCTTCATCTCCTCAAACTTGAATTTCTTGGCTTCCACTTCTGGCTTCTCATCGACTTCCATTAATGAATGTTTCTGGCCGGAGTTGGCGACAATAGGATACTGAAAACAAAAAATATTTTTTAAATACGCCGAAGGTCGTCTTTAACTAATTCAAAAATAAATTTTCAACAAAAAAATCGGTTTCGAAATGCTCTAAAAATGATTTTAAAAAGCGTTTTTTTGCTTTTTGAAATTTCAACCAGAAATTAGGGGGTCCCTTCGGGCCCCCCTATTTCTGGTACTTTGACTTGTACTTTTTACTCTTGCTTTTGAATTTTTAAATTTGATAAAGGCTCGGGGCCTGCGGCCCCTCGCATGCGGTGTCATGTCTCATACTCAATGCTGAAAACTTTTGACTGAAAGGCTCGGGGGCCTTCGGCCAAAAAATGCAAAGGCTCTGCAGCACTCACCTGCACTCAAACCCAACCGCACCCCGCTCACACTTTTCTGACTGACTGCTCCGCGAACCAAAACTTTGAAAATGATTTAACTTCGAAAAAATTTCAATTTTCGCACGATTTTACATTGACTTTGACTTGTATTTTTACCCTTGCTTTTAGACTTTCTTTAAAGTTTATAAAAGGCTCGGGGCCTGCGGCGCCTCGCATGTGGTGCCATGTCTTATACTCAGTTCTGGAAACTCTTGACTGACAGAACATGTGAAACTAAATTCCAAACTTTTCATCAAAATCGTACCCCAATTTCATCACATCTTCCAAAAAACAAAATTCCTAAAATTTCTACCATAGTGCCACGTACTAAACCCAAAATATTCAAAGGCTCTGCAACACTCACCTGCACTCAAACTATTTATGTTGCTTTTACTTGAAAATTTTCCTCTTGCTTTTGCATTTTTTTCTAAAATTTTACAAAATGTCTTTAAAGTCACTAACTTTTCATCAAAACCCTGTCCCAACATTAAAAATGCCTAAAGTTTCTACCATAGTACCACGTGCTGAACCCAAAATATTCAAAAAATACTCGACTTAGCACGACTCACCTTCACTCGTATCCGACCGCACCCAGGACTCACATTTCTGCTACTAAAATGTTTCTAACGTCACTAACTTTTCATCAGAACCCTGTCCCAACTTTTGAACTTTCCCAAAAAAACAAAAATCGCATAGTTTCTATCATTTCTAACCGAAATTCATTGCATCCTGAAAAAACAAAATTTTCTATCTTAGTACGACGTACTCAACCCAAAATATGCAAAGGCTTTGCACCACTCACCTGCACTCGCACCCGACCGCACCCCATACTCACACTTTTCTGACTGACTGCTCCACAACCGAAAAAACTTTGAAAATGAATTTGAATTTGCGAAAAAATTCCCATTTTCCCACGAAATCGACCGCTATTTTTCGACCAATCAGCGCACGAGTAGATTTTTCGACCAATCAGCGCACGAATAGATTGGCTTCACGGACAAAAAAACAAACAGAAAATGAGTCCATTCTTTTACATTTAGACTGGGGACCAGAAATTAGGGGGTCCCTGCGGGCCCCCCAATTTCTGGTACTTTTACTTGTTCTTTTTACTCTTGCTTTTGAATTTTTAAATTTGATAAAGGCTCGGGGCCTGCGGCCCCTCGCATGTGGTGCCATGTCTCATACTCAATGCTGAAAATTTTTGACTGAAAGGCTCGGGGGCCTTCGGCCAAAACCTGCACCACTCACCTGCACTCAAACCCAACCGCACCCCACTTACATTTTTCTGACTGACTGCTCCGCAAACCAAAACTTTGAAAATGATTTAACTTTCGCAAAAATTTCAATTTTCGCACGATTTTACCTTGACTTGTATTTTTACCCTTGCTTTTGGACTTTCTTTAAATTTTATAAAATTCACTCGTATCCGACCGCACCCAGGACTCACATTTCTGCTACTAAAATGTTTCTAAAGTCACTAACTTTTCATCAGAACCCTGTCCCAACTTTTGAACTTTCCCAAAAAAACAAAAATCGCACAGTTTCAATCATTTCTAACCGAAATTCATTGCATCCTGAAAAAACAAAATTTTTTATCTTAGCACCACGTACCAAACCCAATATATGCAAAGGCTCTGCACCACTCACCTGCACTCGCACCCAACCGCACCCCATACTCACACTTTTCTGACTGACTGCTCCACAACCGAAAAAACTTTGAAAATGAATTTGAATTTGCGAAAAAATTCCCATTTTCCCACGAAATCGACCGCTATTTTTCGACCAATCAGCGCACGAGTAGATTTTTCGACCAATCAGCGCACGAATAGATTGGCTTCATGGACAAAAAAACAAACAGAAAATGAGTCCATTCTTTTACATTTAGACTGGGGACCAGAAATTAGGGGGTCCCTGCGGGCCCCCCTATTTCTGGTACTTTGACTTGTACTTTTTACTCTTGCTTTTGAATTTTTAAATTTGATAAAGGCTCGGGGCCTGCGGCCCCTCGCGTGCGGTGCCATGTCTCATACTCAATGCTGAAAACTTTTGACTGAAAGGCTCGGGGGCCTTCGGCCAAAAAATGCAAAGGCTCTGCACCACTCACCTGCACTCAAACCCAACCGCACCCCGCTCACACTTTTCTGACTGACTGCTCCGCAAACCAAAACTTTGAAAATGATTTTGAATTTTAGCAAAAAATTTCATTTTCTCACGATTTTGGCCGCTATTTTTCCCTTCGGGTCCCCTTATTTCTGGTGCTTTTACTTGTACTTTTCCCTCTTGCTTTTGAATTTTTTCAAAAATTTACAGAAAGGCTCGGAGCCTGCGGCCCCTCGCATGCGGTGCCACGATTCGATTGAAAAGCTCATGCTATAAACTTTTTGAATGGAAGGCTCGGGCCCCCTCGCATATGAAATAAAAATCCAAATTTTTCGTCAAAAACCGATCCCAGCTTCTGCACTTTCTCCAAAAAACAAAATGCCTAAAGTTTCTACCATAGTACCACGTGCTGAACCCTAAATATGCAAAGGTACCACACTCCGCACTACTCACTTTCACTCGTATCCGACCGCACACCGGACTCACATTTCTGCTACTAAAATGTTTTTAAAGTCACTAAGTTTTCATCAGAACCCTGTCCCAACGTTTGAACTTTCCCTAAAAAACAAACTTCGCATATTTTTTCTATCTTAGTACCACGTACTCAACCCAAAATATGCAAAGGCTCTGCACCACTCACCTGCACTCGCACCCAACCGCACCCCATACTCACACTTTTCTGACTGACTGCTCCACAACCGAAAAAACTTTGAAAATGAATTTGAATTTGCGAAAAAATTCCCATTTTCCCACGAAATCGACCGCTATTTTTCGACCAATCAGCGCACGAGTAGATTTTTCGACCAATCAGCGCACGAATAGATTGGCTTCACGGACAAACAAACAGAGGCTGACTTCATTCTTTTGCATTAATACTGGGGACCAGAAATTAGGGGGTCCCTGCGGGCCCCCCAATTTCTGGCACGTGTACACTTCAATTCAGAAACCTCCTTCATCACGGTGTTAAATTTTTTGTAAGGCTCGGGACCTGCGGCCCCTCGAATTGGGTTTTGTATTCATGCCAACTCCTTAACTAAAAATGAATCTATAAACTGTTTACTGAAAGGCTCGGGGGCCTGCGGGCCCCTCGCATGTGGCAAAAACTGCATGTTTCCCAAATTCTTAACTTTTCATCAAGTATTCAACTCAAAATATGCAAAAGTGTCCCACTTTGCACCACCGACTTGCCCTCAAACCCAACCGCACCCCGCGCGCACATTTTTTCTGACTGCTCCGCAAGCCAAAACTTTGAAAATGATTTTGAATTTTAGCAAAAAATTCATTTTCCCACGATTTTCACCGCTTTTTTGCTCCGAATCTGCCACTTTTACTTGTACCTTTTACTTTTGCTTTTGAATTTTAAATGGTGCCATGTCTCATGCTGGAAACTTACTAAACCCAAAATATGCAAAGGCTCTGCAACACCCATCTGCACTCAAACCGCACTCAATATTCTAAATTTTTCACTCAAACGCTAACCCAATTTCATTACATCCTCCAAAAAACAATTCCAAATATTCCCATCATAACACCACGTACCAAACCCAAAATATGCAAAGGCTCTGCACCACTCACCTGCACTCGCACCCAACCGCACCCCATACTCACACTTTTCTGACTGACTGCTCCACAACCGAAAAAACTTTGAAAATGAATTTGAATTTGCGAAAAAATTCATTTTCTCACGATTTTGGCCGCTATTTTTCCCTTCCGGTCCCCTTATTTCTGGTGCTTTTACTTGTACTTTTCCCTCTTGCTTTTGAATTTTTTCAAAAATTTACAGAAAGGCTCGGAGCCTGCGGCCCCTCGCATGCGGTGCCACGATTCGATTGAAAAGCTCATGCTATAAACTTTTTGAATGGAAGGCTCGGGCCCCCTCGCATATGAAATAAAAATCCAAATTTTTCGTCAAAAACCGATCCCAGCTTCTGCACTTTTTCCAAAAAACAAAATGCCTAAAGTTTCTACCATAGTACCACGTGCTGAACCCTAAATATGCAAAGGTACCACACTCCGCACTACTCACTTTCACTCGTATCCGACCGCACACCGGACTCACATTTCTGCTACTAAAATGTTTTTAAAGTCACTAAGTTTTCATCAGAACCCTGTTCCAAAATTTTGAACTTTCCCTAAAAAATAAACCGCATATTTTAAATCATTGTTTTAGCAAATTGATCAGCCTATCATAGCACCACGTACTACACTCAAAATTCGCAAAAAATACTCGACTTAGCACCACTTATCTGCACTCGCACCCAACCGCCCCCGCACTCACATTTTTCGAATGACTGCTCCGCAAACCAAAACTTTGAAAATGATTTTGAATTTTCGCAAAAATTTCAAATTTCCCACGATTTTCCCACAAAGGTACCACACTCCGCACTACTCACATTTATTCGTATCCGACCGCACCACACATTTCTGCTACTAAAGTGTTTCTAAAGTCACTAACTTTTCATCAGAACCCTGTTCCAAAATTTTGAACTTTCCCTAAAAAATAAACCGCATATTTTAAATCAGTTTTAGCAAATTTATCAGTTTCTCCAAAAAATTTCTAAAATTTCTATCTTAGTACCACGTACTTTTTCTAAATTTTACAAAAAGGCTCGGGCCTGCGGCCCCTCGCATTGGGTTTCGTATTCAAACCAACTCCTTAACTAAGAATGAATCTATAAACTGTAAAATTGAAAGGCTCGGGCACATTCGCATATGAAACAGAAATTCCAATTTTTCATCAAAAACCGATCCCAGCTTCTGCACTTCTTCCAAAAAGCAAAATGTCTAAAATTTCTGTCATAGTACCACGTGCTGAACCCAAAATATGCGAAGGTACCGCACTACTCACCTTCACTCGTATCCAACCGCACCCCGGACTCACACTTCTGCGACTAAAGTCACTAACCTTTCATCAAAACCCTGTCCCAACTTTTGAACTTTCCATAAAAAAATAAAATTCGCATAGTTTCGATCATTGTTGTAGCAAATTGATCAGTTTCTCCAAAAAATTCCTAAAATTTCTATCATAGAACCACGTACTACACTCAAAATTCTCAAAAAAATACTCGACTTCGCACAACTCACCTGCACTCGCACCCAACCGCACCGCGCACTCACACTTTTGCAACTGACTGCTCCGCAAACCAAAACTTTGGAAATGATTTTCAATTTTTGCAAAAATTCCCACTTTTCCACGATTTTGACCGCTTTTTCGCTTCGAATTTTTCAAAATGAGAATTGTTTGGCTTCACTCAGAGCGAACTGACAGACAGGACTCACGACGAAAAATACACATTCTTTTGCATTAATAAGGGGGACAGAAATTAGGGGGTCCCTGCGGGCCCCCCTATTTCTGGTACTTTGACTTGTACTTTTTACTCTTGCTTTTGAATTTTTAAATTTGATAAAGGCTCGGGGCCTGCGGCTCCTCGCGTGCGGTGCCATGTCTCATACTCAATGCTGAAAACTTTTGACTGAAAGGCTCGGGGGCCTTCGGCCAAAAAATGCAAAGGCTCTGCACCACTCACCTGCACTCAAACCCAACCGCACCCCGCTCACACTTTTCTGACTGACTGCTCCGCAAACAAAAACTTTGAAAATGATTTAACTTCGAAAAAATTTCAATTTTCGCACGATTTTACTTTGACTTGTATTTTTACCCTTGCTTTTAGACTTTCTTTAAATTTTATAAAAGGCTCGGGCCTGCGGCGCCTCGCATGTGGTGCCATGTCTTATACTCAATGCTGGAAACTCTTGACTGACAGAACATGTGAAACCAAATTCCAAACTTTTCATCAAAATTGTACCCCAATTTCATCACATCCTCCAAAAAACAAAATTCCTAAAATTTCTACCATAGTGCCACGTACTAAGCCGAAAATATTCAAAGGCTCTGCAACACTCACCTGCACTCAAACTATTTATGTTGCTTTTACTTAAAAATTTTACTCTTGTTTTTGCATTTTTTTCTAAAATTTTACAAAATGTCTTTAAAGTCACTAACTTTTCATCAAAACCCTGTCCCAACTTTAAAAATGCCTAAAGTTTCTACCATAGTACCACGTGCTGAACCCAAAATATTCAAAAAATACTCGACTTAGCACGACTCACCTTCACTCGAATCCGACCACACCCCGGACTCACATTTCTGCTACTAAAATGTTTCTAAAGTCACTAACTTTTCATCAAAACCATGTCACAACTTTTGAACTTTCCCTAAAAAACAAAATTCGCATAGTTTCAATCATTTCTAACCGAAATTCATTGCATCCTAAAAAAACAAAATTTTCTATCTTAGTACGACGTACTCAACCCAAAATATGCAAAGGCTCTGCACCACTCACCTGCACTCGAACCCAACCGCACCCCGCTCACACTTTTCTGACTGACTGCTCCGCAAACCAAAACTTTGAAAATGACTTAACTTCGAAAAAATTTCAATTTTCGCACGATTTTACATTGACTTTGACTTGTATTTTTACCCTTGCTTTTAGACTTTCTTTAAAGTTTATAAAAGGCTCGGGGCCTGCGGCGCCTCGCATGTGGTGCCATGTCTTATACTCAATGCTGAAAACTCTTGACTGACAGAACATGTGAAACTAAATTCCAAACTTTTCATCAAAATCGTACCCCAATTTCATCACATCTTCCAAAAAACAAAGTTCCTAAAATTTCTACCATAGTGCCACGTACTAAGCCGAAAATATTCAAAGGCTCTGCAACACTCACCTGCACTCAAACTATTTCTGGTGCTTTTACTTGAAAATTTTCCTCTTGCTTTTGCATTTTTTTCTAAAATTTTACAAAATGTTTTTAAAGTAACTAACTTTTCATCAAAACCCTGTCCCAACTTTAAAAATGCCTAAAGTTTCTACCATAGTATAACGCGCCAAACCAAAATATGCAAAGACTTTGCACCACTCACCTGCACTCAAACCCAACCGCACCCCGCACTCACACTTTTCTGACTGACTGCTCCACAAACTAAAACTTTGGAAATGATTTGGAACTTTCGCAAAAACTTTCATTTTCTCACAATTTTGGCCGCTATTTTTCCCTTCGGGTCCCCCTATTTCTACCATAGTGCCACGTACTAAGCCGAAAATATTCAAAGGCTCTGCAACACTCACCTGCACTCAAACTATTTCTGGTACTTTTACTTGAAAAGACCGCACCCCGCACTCACATTTCTGCTACTAAAATGTTTTTAAAGTTACTAACTTTTCATCAAAACCATGTCCCAACTTTTGAACTTTCCCAAAAAACAAAAATCGCATAGTTTCAATCATTGCTAACCGAAATTCATTGCATCCCAAAAAAACAAAATTTTCTATCTTAGTACCACGTACTCAACTCAAAATATGCAAAGGCTTTTGCACCACTCAATAGGGGGTCCCTGCGCGCCCCCCTTTTTCTGCCATGTCTTATACTCAATGCTGGAAACTTTTGACTGACAGAACATGAGAAACTAAATTCCAAACTTTTCATCAAAATCGTACCACAATTTCATCAAATCCTCCAAAAAACAAAATTCCTAAAATTTCTACCATAGTGCCACGTACTAAACCCAAAATATTCAAAGGCTCTGCAACACTCACCTGCACTCAAACTATTTATGTTGCTTTTACTTGAAAATTTTCCTCTTGCTTTTGCATTTTTTTCTAAAATTTTACAAAATGTCTTTAAAGTCACTAACTTTTCATCAAAACCCTGTCCCAACATTAAAAATGCCTAAAGTTTCTACCATAGTACCACGTGCTGAACCCAAAATATTCAAAAAATACTCGACTTAGCACGACTCACCTTCACTCGAATCCGACCACACCCCGGACTCACATTTCTGCTACTAAAATGTTTCTAAAGTCACTAACTTTTCATCAGAACCCTGTCCCAACTTTTGAACTTTCCCAAAAAAACAAAAATCGCACAGTTTCAATCATTTCTAACCGAAATTCATTGCATCCTGAAAAAACAAAATTTTTTATCTTAGCACCACGTACCAAACCCAAAATATGCAAAGGCTCTGCACCACTCACCTGCACTCGCACCCAACCGCACCCCATGCTCACACTTTTCTGACTGACTGCTCCACAACCGAAAAAACTTTGAAAATGAATTTGAATTTGCGAAAAAATTCCCATTTTCCCACGAAATCGACCGCTATTTTTCGACCAATCAGCGCACGAGTAGATTTTTCGACCAATCAGCGCACGAATAGATTGGCTTCACGGACAAACAAACAGAGGCTGACTTCATTCTTTTACATTTAGACTGGGGAAAACGCGATTTTATTCCATTCCCCAAAAAAATCGGTCAGAAAAGCTCCTAAAAATCAATTTTCCAACAAAAAATCGGTCTTAAAAAATCGCAATCCCGAAATAGTAGGAATTTTTTATTATAAAACGTTTTTTTAAAATTTTTTGTGAACTTTTTAACGTCAAAAAAAAAGCATTTATTTCAAATATTTTTTCAATTTGAATAATTTTAAAACTTCTTTACTACTCCGTCCGTAAAGTCGCTGGAGTGATTTCCGCGACATGCACTGTGCGTAAACAAACGTTCCCTTTGCACTGTGCAATTTCTTGCTTTTTGCACCGTGCAATAGGTTTTTTTCGGGCCAGAAATTATAATACTCAAGCGACTTTACGAGCGGACTAGAATAACAAATAAATTTTTTCAACCTTTTTTCGGAACTATATTACTATTAGTATTTCTAGCCGGTCTATAAATTCGCCAGAGTGATTTCCGCAACATGCACTGTGCAAAAACAAAAGTAGGGGAAAAAGGGCAAAACGCACTGTGCGCGGGCAATAAAAAGCGAAATGTTTTGCGATATGCACTCACATAGGAAACATTAGGCCAAATGTGTGATGAGTTTAACTAAAATCTGACAATCGCACTTGGAGTACTAGTCTATTTGAAAAGTCGCTGGAGTGATTTCTACGATTTGCACTGTGCGAAAACAAAAGTTCCCTTTGCACTGTGCAATTTCTTGCTTTTTGCACCGTGCAATAGGTTTTTTTCGGGCCAGAAATTATAATACTCAAGCGACTTTACGAGCGAACTAGAATAACAAATAAATTTTTTCAACCTTTTTTCGGAACTATATTACTATTAGTATTTCTAGCCGGCCTATAAATTCGCCAGAGTGATTTCCGCGACATGCACTGTGCGTAAACAAAATTAGGGGAAAAAGGGCAAAACGCACTGTGCGCCGGCAATAAAAAGCGAAATGTTTTGCGATATGCACTCACATAGGAAACATTAGGCCAAATGTGTGATGAGTTTAACCAAAATCTGACAATCGCACTTGGAGTACTAGTCTATTTGGAAAGTCGCTGGAGTGATTTCTACGATTTGCACTGTGCCAAAACAAAAGTTCCCTTTGCACTGTGCAATTTCTTGCTTTTTGCACGGTGCAGCAGGCTTTTTTCGGCTGTCGCTTGCACTCTGATGTTTTCTGCACTGTGCAAACACCAAAAATCACCCCAGCGACTTTTAAAAGTTTTTTGTTGAATTTTTTCGACTTCAAAGTAAATATTTTTTCTCATTTTTGGAAAAATTTTATCGACCAAAAAAAATCGTTTCTCCATTTTCCCAAAAAAAGCATTTAAAATTTGAAAAAAGGCTTACCTCAGTCTTGTAATTGTGCCACACTTCCTCCTGACAACTGCGCAACACCGAAATTCTGAGACTGAAATTATCGACTGGTCGTATTGGCCGTCCCTTTCTGGCATCGATTCGTGGAGGAAATGGTTCGACGGAGAGATGGTAAGACGAGGGAGGGATATCGACCACAATGTTCAAGGGTTTCCTTGCCTCTTCAACGAACATGGCTATGATGTCTCTGAAATGAAAGAAAAATTATTTCAAATTTTAAAATACGTGACGCTCAGACGCATGGGTCACACGGCAATTCCTGAAAATTTTAGCTCGCGCTTTGCAGGAAGAGACGAGAAATTCAACGATCTTTGCGGTCGAGAGAGTGCGCGAAATGCGGAGAGCGGTCAGAGAGAAAAACACTTTCGTCGTATCTTTGCTAGTTTTTGGCGGAAAAAATCGATTTTAATTGGAAACATTATTCTCTACAGTACTTTTGACCTAAAAACCCCTGTAATCTTTGCAAAACGCGATGATTGCCATTTTTTAGCCGAAAAAATTGATCTTTTGTAGAAACATTACTCTCTACAGTAGAAATAGTCATGCAATTTTTCATGCCAAAATTTGCAAAAATTATCGCATTTTCTCAACTTTTCACCTAAAAATCACGGTCGTTTCTGCAAAACGCGAGCTAAAAATTTTATGCTTGTTTCTAAGCATCTGGCTTAAAAACAAGTTTTATCAAAAAAATATAATAAAAAAACGTATTTTACAAACCCAAATGGGCAATAAAATCAGAATACAGTGTGAGACAAAATCATAGCTACCATTTTGCACCAAAAAATTGGCCTTAAACGTGGTCTTTTAACCGAAATAAACGTATATAAACAAACTTTTGAAAAAAAACGTATTTTACAAAAAAAGTGACGAAAACTATGTACTAAGGAACATAAAACATGACCGCGGTGAAAAAAATCATTTAATTGTATCCTTTTATTTAGCTCTAATTTACCTCCATTAATGTCTACTTTAAGTAAGATCAAATAAAAATAGTGACCTCAAAAGCTGGGCGCAGCTCGAAAAAAACCCTTTTTTTCGAATGTGCCTTTTCCGTGCTCTAGAATTGTTGGGATTAGAGAGGTGTTGTTGTACTACTCCGTCCGTAAAGCCGCGAGATTCCCGCGACAAACACTGTGAAAAAAACAAAAGTTTCCATTGCTCTGGCGCTCAAACGTGATTGCACTGTGCGCTTTTCATTCGCACTGTGCCGATCGTTTGTTGTGCAAAGCTAATTGCACCGTGCAAAGACATGTCAGGATTTTTTTGGCTTGCCCAGTAGTACTAGTCCAGCCGTAAAGTCGCTGGAGTGATTTCCGCGACATGCACTGTGCGAAAACAAAGATTTCCTTTGCACTGTGCAATTTCTTGCTTTTTGCACGGTGCAAAAGCCAAAAATCACTTTAGCGACTCTCCGGATGGACAAATACAATATTTTTCTGAAGTCCCTTCGTATTTCCCATCAATTTTTCACCCAATTTCAAAAAATCGTATTTTACAAAACAAAAAATTACGAGAGCTATGTATTAATGAATATAAAACATGACCGCGGTGATATCATCAAATCTCAAATAAAAATTTTTCCTTCTGTTCTTGTCCGATGGCAGAAAAAATTCGGGAAAATGGCAGAGAAAATAAAATTGGGAGCAGAAAACCGTGCGGGACTCAAATTTCCGGCTGACGGCAGAAAAATAAGATATAACCGTCGCCAAGGATCATACAGAAATTTTCATTTGAAAGTAGCGATGATGAGAGTTTTTTGGGATTTTTAGATGCCTCTGACTTTTGATTTGGAAATTTTGGGGATATACAATGGTTTTGTAGAGATACTAGTTGTTGTAGAAGTTGCTTTTGTCGTTTGCGAGATATGCACTGTGCGAAAGCAAAAGTTCACCTTGCACTGTGCAATTTATTGCTTTTGCACCGTGCAATAGGCTTTTTTCGTCTGTCGCTCGCACTCTGACTTTCTTGCACAGTGCAAGCACCAAAAATCTCTCCAGCGACTTTTGAGACAGACAGGTGTCTTCTGCAAAATAATTATTGGCTAAAATTTTTTTTAATCTGACTGTCCCAAAAGTTGGCGACAAGTTTTCACAAGTCATTCTCCTCACCTGCAGCGCCAATTTGGACCTTTCTTTCATCGCATTATTCCGTTGTTGGATGGAATTCCGCGTGTGATCCAGTTCATCAATCTTCTGGATACACAATGATTTGGAAGAGATACTAGTTGTTGTCAAAGTTGATTTTCGATATGCACTGTGCGAAAGCAAAAGTTCACCTTGCACTGTGCAATTTATTGCTTTTGCACCGTGCAATAGGCTTTTTTCGGCTGTCGCTTTCAAATTTTGCTTGCAATGACTCACCTCCATATAATTGTTTGGGAGTTACTTGATGAACCGTGATTTGGCAACGATTTTTTTTCGGGTTTTTTACTTTTTTCGACTACATCGGGAAATTTCTTTGATTTTTTTCTTCAAATTTTATAAAATTTTCTTTTTTTTTATTATAATTAAAGTTAATCATGAACTCTAAGTGCAACGTTAAGATTTTCTTTAAATTTTGCTCACATGTCAAGCATTGGTCACATATCAATTTCCGAAAGTTTTAGCTTGCGTTTTATAGAGAGAGCCGAGATATTCAACGATCTTTGCGGTCGAGAGAGTGCGCGAAATGCGGAGAGCGGCCAGAGAAAAGATTTTTTGGCCGTATTTTTGCTAGTTTCAAGCAGAAAAAATTGATTTTTTGTGGAAACATTACATTATACGTTAGAAATTTTTATAAAACTTTTCGTGGCATAATTTGCAAAAAAAAATAAGTTTTTTCCGTACTTGGACGTAAAAACCTCTAGTTTCTTCTGCACAACGCGAGCTAGAATTCTGGAATATGCCTTAAAAAATAATTCTAAATTTGTATTAAGTTCCATGAAAATCTAAGCGTCGCACTTTGCGGAAATTCCCCTTTTCTTGTTATTTTTTCCGATTTTCATTTCTAATTTTTCAATTTTCAGTGTCCACATCTCTCAAAAATGGCCTCAAATACCACCTCCATCGTTGTGATGATCCCCGAGCCTGTGAAGAATGCAAAAGCCGAGCCATTCCCTGTCCGAACCTTCAAACGCAAGAGCAAGCCAAGACGAAAGGCCAAGGAGAACCTCCGAATCGAAGCCATCTTGAGGAATGCCGAGGAAATGGAGGAGATCAACTTTTTGGAGAGGATTTATGGGGTGGGTAAATGGTTTTTAAGGGATTTTTGGGACACAAATTTATTTGCATAGCAAAATTTGTGGTTTGAAAAAAAAATATTCAAAATTTTATGAAAATTTTTGGGATTTTTTGTCAAAAAAGAAAACTTTTATTAACGAAATTGTTTTTGTTTAATATTAGCGCTGTGATTTTGACATAAGTTTTCAAAATAACGTCAAAATCCCGTCATTTACGTCAAATTGCCCACTTTTTGGTTTGAAGCTGTCAGACATGGCAACCGGGCCGGGCCCGTTTTTGTTTAATATTAGCGCTGTGATTTTGACATAATTTCTCAAAATAAAGTCAAAATGCCGTCATTTTTGTCAAATTGCCCACTTTTCGGTTTGAAGCTGTCAGACATGGCAACCGGGCCGGGCTTTGGAAATTTTGAAAACGGGCCGGGCCTACCTTTTACCGGACCGGGCGCTTTGGGCTCGACGTTCTTTTCGGGCCGAGGCTTCGGGCCCAAGATTTTGAATTTCGGCCCGAAGCCCGGTTCAGAATTTTTTTGGCACCGACACAAATAATTGCGATGCCAATTTTTCGTCTGGCATTTTGGTTTTCTGCGAAAACAAGATTTTGCTTTCGACCGAAAAGGTGCTTTGGCGGGTTTTCTGTCTAACCGCGAAGACAACTCGTTTCCTGTATGTTTGCAACGTGCAGTTTTCAATATTTCGAAGTCATGGGATTTCTGGAAGATAAATAAAGATAAAACAAAATTTTACAACCGGGCCTGCCCTACCTTTTTTTGGGCCGTAAGCCCGGCCCGGTTTGCCAAGTCTGAAAGCTGTCTAATCAAAAAAAACATTGTTCAAAGTAGTATAAGGGCTATAACAATGTTTAAGACCATGTACAAACAGCTTATAACAACAAAAAGAGTTTTTGGCAGAAAAAGTTTTCGTTGTGGGAAAAATTGACAATTGTTTTGGCAAAATTATAAAAAATTTCCAAAAAAAATCAATTTGACAATTAAAATGACAGAGTTGACATGACGAAAATGACGGCAATTTGACAACGTGACATGTCGTAAATTTTTGGGTTTTTCGAAAAAAAAAATTGCTATTTTTCACAAAAAAATATATATTTTTTCATTTTTTTGCAATTTTATTATATTTTTCTTATTTTCAGGAGCTTTCCGAGCAACATTCACCCAACGCCGAGCCAGTCGAGCCCAAAAAAAGGAAGATGGAAGAAGATTGCGAGGCCGTTGAGGCAAAGAAAGCCAAGAAAGAAGAGAAAAAGGAAGAAAAAGAGGAAAAGAAGGAAGAATTGAGCCCCCAAGTGTCAGATCTCCTCGCCTTTTTTGGTTTATTGGCTGATTGATTGTTCATTTGTATTATAATTAATATTATTCAATGCACATACTTTTTATTTTTATTCAAATTGTTATAGCCAGTTAGTTCTTTAATGTTATCTTTCGTTTCGGTGATAAATAAATGATATTATAAAAATTTTTGGGAGATTTTTTTGAGTTTTTGTAATACACCACGCACTAGGGTTGTGATTTTGTCATAATTTTTCAAAATGGCGTCAAATGGCAGTCATTTTCCTCAAATTGCCCTCCTTTTGGTTTGAAGCTGTCTAATGAAAGAAACATTGTTCAAGGTAGTATAGGGGCTTCAAACATGTCAAGAATATTATTTCTTTATGAGATTAGTGTTCACTAGGGTTGTGATTTTGACAGAATTTTTCAACTTGACGTGAAATTGCTGTCATTTTTGTCAAATTGCGTCAACCTGCCGTCCTTTCGGTTTGAAGCGGTCTCATCATAAAAAAAAACATTGTTCAAGATAGGAGAGGGGCTTCAAACATGTTCAAGCCCATGTATAAATTAAAACAGCAGCATACAACAAAAAGAGTTTAGTAGACCCATTTTCGGATCATCTTCTTCTTCGTTCCCACTGTCACTATCATCCAAATTCTCATTCATGAATTGAGTCAGTGAAACTGGAGGCTTCGTACAGTAGATTTCAAGAATTTTTGGAATAAAAATTTTTCATTGTGGGAAAAATTTACAATTTCTTGGCAAAATTCTAAAAAATTTTCCAAAAAAATTCAATTTGACAATAACAAACATTAAAACAACAGTTTATAACGACAAAAGGAGTTTAGCAGACCCACCTTCGGATCATCTTTGTTTTCATTCCCACTGTCACTATCATCCAAATTCTCATTGATGAATTTGGTCAGTGAAATTTGAGGCTTTTTGCGGTAAATTCCAAAAAAATTGAAACTGACATTCAAAAGGTCCGAGCAATTTGACATGACGAAAATGACGGCAATTTGACAACGGGACAGACCGTCAAGTCGAGGGGCAGCACAACCCGACCACGCACAGTGCGAAATGAGTGCACTCAAAGTCGCGCGAATAAAACCGCACTGTGCGTTTTTCATGCGCACTGTGCTGATTGGTTGAGCGTTTTTTCTGCTTAGGATGCAGCGTCCGTTTTGGCAGTATAAATATCGTGGAAACATGAGCATTTCCCCCCTTTCATATCATATTTGGAGTTGCTTCTTTTTTAATTATTCTGAATAAATTACTTCGCCAATCCAATGACAAAATTACCGTTTTAGAAGGGTTGTGCCGCCCCTCGACTTGACGGTCTGTCTAGTTGTCAAATTGCCGTCATTTTCGTCATGTCAAATTGCTCTGACATTTTGATTTTCAAATTGAATTTTTTTGGGAAATTTTTTAGAATTTTGCCAACAAATTTTGAATTTTTTCCGAAACGAAAACTTTTCATGCCAAAAATCGTTGGAATTTACTGCAAAAAGCCTCAAGTCTCACTGATTCAGTTCATCAATGAGAATTTGGATGATAGTGACAGCGGGACCGAGTGCCAAGATGATCCGAAAATGGGTCTACTAAACTCTTTTTGTTGTTATTAGCTGTTGTTTTAATTTCTACATGGGCTTAAACATGTTTAATGCCCCTCTACTACCTTGAACAATGTTTTTTTATGATGAGACAGCTTCATACCGGATGGACGGCAATTTGAGGCAATTGGGGACAAAAATGACAGCAATTTATCAAAAATGACAGTAATTTGACGTCATTTTGAAAAATTCGGCCAAAATCAACCTTATCAACCTTTATCTTTACCAACCAAACGAGCAGCAATTTGACATAATTTGACGAAAATGACAGCAATTTGGGGTCCTGTCAAGATCACAACCCTTGTTTTTAGTGTTCATAAAGACAACGAACAATCAGTTTTTGCTTGTCCACCTTGTACCAAAGCTTTCTACCTTTTGGCAAATTAGTTTCCAAGTTTAGAGGCGGCGATTTTTCTGTTAATAAAGTGCGATGAACCGATTTGCTTTTAATTTAGCGCACACGCCGAGCATAGGTCTCTTATCAAACGTGATACGTGACCTATGCTTGAAAATTTTAACTCGCACTTTGCAAGCACAGCCGAGATATTCAACGATTTTTGCGGCCGAAATAGCACAAGAAACGTGGAGACCGGTCAGAGAGAGTGCACGAAGCAAACACGTTTTGGCCATTTTATCTTTGTCAAATTTGTCGTTCTTCGACCGGTCGATTTTTTGTAAAATTTTTCTCGTATGTTCTGTCAAAGCGACATATCAATTCCTGAAAAACTTAGTGCACGGTATGCAAAGACCGCTGGGATATTGAAAAATCTTTGCGGTCGAGAGAGTGTGCGAAAGGCGGAGTGCGGTCAGAGAAGAAAACACTTTTTGGCCGTATTTTCGATAGTTTTGCCGGGAAAAAAGTGATTTTCTGGGGAAATGTCATCCACAACGGTAGAAATAGGCGTGAAACTTTCCATCTTGAAATTTGCAAAAAAAACTGTCACATTTTACCAAACTTTTTTTTAACCGGCTCCACGTTCCAAAAATGGCATTTTAATTGTGATAAATCCAGGTATATCCGAATGATGTGCTTAATCGAAAAGATTGATCCGCCAGTTCTTACGGACGCCTGCTTTGAAAAGATCCCTCAAAGTGCATTCATGCGATTTGCAAGAAGAATGCGAGTGTCCGACTCGACAGCGTTGAGGAAAAGGGTGCTAAAGCAGGCCCAAGACGACGCCAACGACGAAGCCTATCTGCTCGAGTTGTTGGTAAGACCTTGGCTCCTAAAAATAAATTGGGCTTTGGGAATCGATGGAATTGTGCAAGCATGTTTTGATTGCACAGTGAAATCATTTTTTGATTGCACAGTGCAAGAACTTTTTGATTGCACAGTGCAAGCATTTTTTATTGCACAGTGCAAGAATTTTTTGGTCGCACAGTGCAAGCATGTTTTGATTTCACAGTGAAATCATTTGTTGATTGCACAGTGCAAGCATTTTTTATTGCACAGTGCAAGAATTTTTTGGTCGCACAGTGCAAAAACTTTTTGATTGCACAGTGAAATCATTTTTTATTGCACAGTGCAAGAATTTTTTGGTCGCACAGTGCAAAAACTTTTTGATTGCACAGTGCAAGCATTTTTTATTGCACAGCGCAACAATTTTTTTATCGCACAGTGCAAGAAACGAAAAATTTACAGAGTCAGTCGAAAAGGAAAAAATTTACAGAGTCAGTCGAGTAATAACTCAGCGAAGCCGAGCCGTAAACGAGAATCCGATTCCGAGAACGAGTCGTTGCCGAAGAAGTGTCGTCAAGGTTGAACAATGCACATCTACAGGCTATTGCTCCATTTCGGTGCCGCTCTTTTTGTTCGGTGATCAATGAATTTTCGATTTTGCTTCGTATATATTGTTCGCTTTTCTATTATAATATAAACAATAAACGGACATGGCAACCGGGCCGGGCTTTGGACGTTTTGAAAACGGGCCGGGCCGGGCCCGTTTTGTTGAATATTAGAGCTGTGATTTTGACATAATTTTTCAAAATAACATCAAAATGCCGTCATTTTTGTCAAATTGCCCACTTTTCGGTTTGAAGCTGTCAGACATGGCAACCGGGCCGGGCTTTGGAAATTTTGAAAACGGGCCGGGCCCACCTTTTACCGGGCTTTGGGCTCGACGTTTTTTTCGGGCCGAGGCTTCGAGCCCAAGATTTTGAATTTCGGCCCAAAGCCCGGTTCCGATCTTTTGTTACCGACACGAAAAATTGCGATGCCAATTTTTCGTCTGGCATTTTGGTTTTCTGCGAAAACAAGATTTTGCTTTCGACCGAAAAGGTGGTTTGGCGGGTTTTCGGTCTAACCGCGGAGACAACTCGTTTCCTGTATGTTTGCAACGTGCAGTTTTCAATATTTTTTAAACAAAATTTATCCACGCTCAATTCTCCATTCGAATCGATCATTTGTGTTTGCAAACAGTTTCGCACTTTTTAAGAGCCACGCTTTTTTCAAAACTTTGGTTGAAAAAAACCCACGCTCCGCCATATTTCGAGCACTTGGAGTACTTTCCTTATAGGACCAACGTTAAAGGGCCAGCACAGCTACTTTTGGATCGCGCTTTTTACGGTGTGGGAACGAAATATCTAAAAAGTTTCTTTGTCTACTGTAGCAATAACAACGGAACAAAATAATGCTGACAATCTACATGTTTACTAATAATTATTTAACTGTTTGCAACTCTGTGGCCTTTGTTTTCGCTGCAGAATAAAAAAAACTTTTTTGACATTTCGTTTCACACGCCGTAAAACGCGCAATTCAAAAGTAGTTGCCTTTTAACTCGCAAAAGGAGTATTTCAAGGGTTAGAAATTCCAAAAAAATTAATCATAGCATTTAAAACGTCGCATTTTATTTTACTATTCCACTGCAAGCAACATATATGTACATACTTAGAGCTTTTCAATGCTATCAGTACAAAAAACGTATACAAATCGTATTTATAACCAGATGTATTTCCAAATTTATCCAACCATCAAAAGAGTAGCACGAGCATTGGCTCTGGCCAAGTTGGCCGCGAGAATGGCGTGGTCAGCATCGAGATTGGCACGTGCGTTGGCAGCGATCACATCAGCTCTGGCGCGAGCTTGAGCAGCCGCGATATCAGCGTCCACGCGCATCTTCGCGGCTGCAACATCGGCCTGGATTCTGGCGCCATTTGCTTCTGCATCTACTTGAGCTTTGGCCACAACGGCGCTAACGTCGGCTTGCGCCTTCTCCAAGGCGGTTTGAGCGCGGATTCGAGCGTCTTCAGCGGCGGCCTTGGCTCTCTCTTGGGCTTCAGCGATCTTCGCAAGCGCTTCGGCGTGTCTGGCTTTGGCGGCGGCAACGGCACGGTCCAAGGGGCTTAGAGTGGCGGAAACTTCCTCAATCTTGGCTTCAACGGCTTCATCAGGAGGTTGAATAGCTGGAGCGGCTTCAGTGACCGCTTGACTAATATCTGCGGCATTTCCACGGACTTCAACGACTTTTTGTGTGGCTACTGCATCATTAAACTGAGCAGAAGTAGGATTCTCGGCCTGGACCAGACCATTGTCGATGCCTTGGATATGACGTCTAAAGCGAACCTCAGCAGCAGCTCCAAGGCAGAGCAGGGAAAGGGTAAGCAATGGTAGATTGAACATGCTGAAGTTCAAAGGGAATGCAACTCCTTGAATGACAAGGAACAAGATTTCAGCTGGCTATTTACGGCGCTTTATGCAGATATTTTTTGAGCAGAAATCAAAGAGATTGGTTGTGCGAGGCGATAACAAATTAGAATATGACGCAAAAAAGATTTATCTGTCATCTCAAGGAATCATGGTAAATCCGGCAGCTCTAGAATAATGTCGTTTGACACAGACGCGGATATACGCAATACAACATGGAGCATGCTTTTTTAGAAACACATTGTGTGGACGCTACTAATGATGACATTGCTTACTAATAATTATTTTACTGTTTGCAACTCTGCCGCCTTTGTTTTCGCTGCAGGACACAAAAAAACTTTTTTGACATTCCGTTTCACACGCCGTAAAAAAAATAAGAGACTCGTTTCACACGCCGTAGAACGCGCAATTCAAAAGTAGCTGTTCTGGCCTTTCCAGCCAGGGGTCGGCAAAAAAATGAAAAAGGGTAAAGGGGGTGTAAAGCAAATTTTCGCGGGCAGCTGTGGAAAGACCTCCCCCCAGACCGGCTCATCAGCTACGCCCCTGAACTGTCTGCAAAAAAGTCCTGAAGCCTTCAATGTATCTCAAACTAACAGAAATTCCTAAATACATAGAGCTAAACGTTGAAAACGCGCAATTCAAAAGTAGTTGCCTTTTAAATCACAAACGGAGTATTTGTGAGTTAACATTGTGTGGACGTTACAACGTCCACACTTTAACACAAAAAAGATTGATTGTTTATGCAAGACGCGAGCTAAAGAATTGTTCCCGAAGTGCTGGAAAAAAGGGCTACAAATCAGTCGCCAAAACACGTCAATCAAAAAAAAAATTCTGACCTGTTTGGACATTTCGTTCACACACTATCGACTGACGAAGAGATTTTAGATATTTTTTCGGAAGAATTTTTGATCTTTCCTCGGCCCGACGCCGGGCTTTCATTTTTAGCCCCGGCCCGGGCCGGGACGGCTCGGTTTTTTTGAAATCTGGATTTTGCCCGGAAAAAATGGAAAAAATTGGCTTTTTCTATAAAATTTCACGTTTTTTTGAACACCACGCTAATAGCGACCTTACACCGACCTTATTTACCACTCGCCCAAATAAAAAATAAATTTGAAGTCAATTTGAAAAAATATTCAAAAATTCTTGAGTGCGCGACCTCATAGTTAATATGCTGGCAAAAAAGCAACCAGAAAATTTCTCAAACATACGCACTGGCCTCGTACCGTCTTCAGATCCGATATAAGACCTTTCATAAAAATTATTTTGCTAAAATTTGGGTGACTATACACAAAAGTTAATGACTTTTTGTTACCATACATGGCCATATAGTAAAAAATTTTGTGGCGACGTAAGAATTTATGTAAATGCTCAAGGGAAAATTGCCCTATGTATAGGTTTTGCTAAGTTCTTCGTTAGCTTTTGCGAAAATTCGCCTAAATTTCGTTTTCATTTCCCATTTTTTTCCCACCTAGTGTAAAGTTTTCCAGGTCCGGGCCGGGCTTGGGAATTTAAAGGGCCGGGCCGACATATTTTCCCCGGGCCGGCCTGCTTTTCAGCCATACTTAAGAGTAATTTTTGTGCGTGCACTGTGCGAAAACGTCAGGGTGCGAGAGACAGCCGAAAACAGCATATTGCACCGTGCAAAGCAAGAAATTGCACAGTGCGTTTATCGGTATCTTGCTGATTTGAGTTTCCTGTTGCTGCGATAATTATTATGCCAATTGCACCATGTTGTACTTGTCCGTTCGCAAAGTCGCTGGAGATATTTTTTGGAGTTTCCACTATGCAAAAAAAGTGAGGGTGTGAGAGACAGCCGAGAACAGCCTATTGCACCGTGCAAAAGCGAAAAATTGCACAGTGCAAAGTGAAATTTTTGTTTTCGCACAGTGCACGTTGCGGAAATCATTCTAGCCGCTTTCAGGACGGACGTGTATTAGAACGGTCTTTTGATACGCAAATACATCTTGGTTCTTCTTCAAGACGGTCCACGATTTTTGCTGAGGAAGTTTTGGTGAACGCCAAGATTTGACTCCTTTGGCCTTTCCCAAACTTTTAGTTACCCTTGAATAGCAGGTTTTTGGCTAGTCTACGTTTAACACAGATCCGAACCGTGTGGCTAGCAATTTCTCAAGTTTTACAGCCATTCTTACACTTTGGATTGCCAATACAAGTGTTTGGCTAGCCAATCAAATTTTTAGCTGCAATGTCGCCTCATTGGTCAGATAGTCAAACAATTTTGCAACATTGGCTACATATGTTAGACAAAAAGCGGATACGCCCCAAATTGATACTTTGGAATCGCGCTGCCAAAACCCACAAAAAGCACCAACAAAAAATTCAAATATTTATTTCAAGCGAACAACAACAATAAAACCTTATGTTTCAAGTGTCAAAGAGATAGTCCCCCAATCAATTTACATCATCTCGAGCGACAGCGACCTTATCTTGGATTCTGGCGGCATTTGCTTCGGCATCCACTTGAGCTTTGGCCGCAGCGGCTTCAGCGTCGGCTTGCGCCTTGGCCAAGGCGGTTTGAACGCGGATTCGGGCTTCCTCAGCGGCGGCCTTGGCTCTGTCTTGGGCTTCAGCAATCTTCGCGAGCGCTTCGGCGTGTCTGGCTTTGGCGGCGGCAATGGCTTCGACTTTCACTTCGTCGGCGGTTACTGCAACATCGTTTTGAATTTTTTGAGCGACTCCAACGACGTCGTCTTTGGCTTGCCCAACAATGGCCACAGCCTCGTCGCTAGCTTCTGCAAAAGCAGTTTGCACACCGTTCTTGGCGTCCACAACGGCAGTTCTGGCTTCAGCGATCACTGGCTTCACTTGATCGCGAGCTCTCTCCAATCGGGCCCTGGCATCGGCCTGGATCTTCTCCAACGAGGTCTTGGCGCGGATTCTGGCTTCTTCGGCGGCGGCCTTGGCTCTGACTTGAGCTTCGGCGATCTTGGCAAGAGCTTCGTCACGCCTGGCTTTAGCGGCGGCAAGGGCACGGTCCAAGGGGCTTAGAGTGGTGGGGACTTCTTCAATCTTGGCTTCAACCGCTTCATCAGGAGGTTGAATAGCTGGAGCGGCTTCAGTGACCGCTTGACCAATATCTGCGGCATTTCCACGGACTTTAACGACTTCTTGTGTGGCTACTGCATCATTAAACTGAGCAGAAGTAGGATTCTCGGCCTGGACCAGACCATTGTCGATGCCTTGGATATGACGTCTAAAGCGAACCTCAGCAGTAGCTCCAAAACAGAGCAGGGAAAGGGTAAGCAATGGCAGATTGAACATGCTGGAGTTCAAAGGGAATGCAACTCCTTGAATGATCAGAAGTAAAATTTTGGTTGGGTATTTATAGCCCTTTTGGCAGAAATTTCTTGAGCAGAAATCTGCGCGTCGATCGTTGCGAAACTTAATAAAAAAACTTTAAAAGATACTATTTTTTTTGTTCTTTCAATACATACTTATGGTCAAATACGGCTGTCTAAAGCGAGCAAATGCCAAGAAAAGTGTTCAAACTGCGTTTGGAGAAGATAGAGATGGGACTGTCGCAATTAGACATTCAGCGACGCGACGACGACATTGTACAGCCCTGCAAGATCGCGGGAATTCAATGAGAATTTGGATGATAGTGACAGCGGGAACGAGGACGAAGATGATCCGAAAATGGGTCAACTAGACTCTTTTTGTTGCTATAAGCTGTTGTTTTAATTTGTACATGGATTTAAACATGCTTGAAACCCGTATACTATCTTGAACAATGTATTTTATTACATACAGCTTTAACCCGGACGGCAATTTGACACAATCTGGCGGGAAATGATGACAATCTGACGTCAATTTGACGTCATTTTTTAAATTTATGTCAAAATCTTTACCCTAGTATAATACAATACATTTGATCTACTCCCAAAAATTTTAGCAAAATTTTAAAAAATTATTTTTATTCCCTAAATTTCAAAGTCAAAAAATGTCGCGGGAATTTAACGAGAATTTGGATGATAGCGGCAACGAGAGCAAAGACAAAGATGATCCGAAAATGGGTCTACACAACTCTTTTTGTTGTTATAAGCTGTTGTTTCAATTTGTACATGGCTGAAACATGTTTGAAACCGCTGTGCTCATTTGAAAAATGTTTTCTATGACTAAACAGCTCCAAACCAAAAGAAGGGCAATTTGACGAAAATGACAGCAATTTGAAATCATTTTGAAAAATTTTGTCAAAATCACAACCCTAAAAACTACTGACTGAGTATACATACGATCGTCTCCCTAATCACTTTTTATATTTTCTTATTTGATAAGACCAATAAAAAACTTTTAGTTATCCTATATCCATATTCAAAGGGCCAGAGCAACTACTTTTGAATTGCGCGTTTTACGGCGTGGAAACGAAATGTCAAAAAAGTTTTTTTTTATGTTCTGCAGTAAAAACAAAGGCCACAGAGTTGCAAACAGTTAAATAATTATTAGTAAACATGTAGAATGTCACCATTATTTTGTTCCGTTGTTATTGGTACAGTAGACGAAGAAACTTTTTGGACATTTCGTTCCCACGCCGTAAAAAGCGCGATTTAAAAGTAGTTGTCTTTCAATTCACAAAAGGAGTATTTCGAGGGTTAGTAATTCCAAAAAAATTAACCATAGAACGACGTATTATATATATTTTAGTCTTTCACCGTAGCTGTACTGTCTCTTTAAAGACAAAAGAGCATCAGTATTTTAATCGCTTCAGCGGTATTCGCATTTACCACAAGTCATACGCATTGTGCTACGCATCAAGTAGCAATGTGGTGCAGAACTCGGCTTTTTGTTGGTCCTCATTTGTCCGCTCTGCACGGAATTCGACCCGACTGCGCTATGGAGGCAATTAACTCAACGTTTTTCTTATTTTCAGGCCAAGTCCGTTTTCCCTATGCCACCGAGGAAGAGATGAATCTGATGGAGCAGACGATTCACACCTCCTTCAGCGACATCCAATCCAACGCGAGCTTGAAACGAGCGCTCACCGTCTATCAAAACACCCACAAAAAGGTTGCGGCGTTGATTCAGTGGTTCGACAAGGTCATCAACGACACGATCATCAAGGACTTGGAGAAAGCCAATACCAATGTAAGTCTAATGGTTTTTTGTTGTTATTGCTACAGTAGACGAGGAAACTATGTCAAAAAAGTTTTTTTATGTCCTGCAGCGAAAACAAAGGCGGCAGAGTAGCAAACAATAAAATAATTATTAGTAAGCATGTAGAATATCACCATTATTTTTTCTCCGTTGTCATTGCTACTGTAAACGAAGAAACTTTTTGGACATTTCGTTCCCACGCCGTAAAAAGCGCGATTCAAAAGTAGCGGTACTGTCCCTTTAAGCCCACCTTTTATTAATCCGATTCGTATTTCCTCTCAACGAATTCTCCACTTTAAGATTTATTCCATTTACTTACAATACATTGAAATCAACACAAGTTTTTCAAATTTATCCGAAAGTAAGGGCGTTGGCACGAGCGGCGGCCAGATTGGCACGAGCGATCGCGTTCTCGCCGCGGATCTCGGCGCCGACGACGGCTCTGCGTTGCGCATTCTCCAACGCCAGCTCTTCCCTCAGTTCGGCGCCTCGGATTTGGTTCGCGACACGGGCGGCGTTCAGGTTCGCGGCCTGACCCAGCACGGCGGCTTCGCGACGAGCCGCGTTCGCCGCGATCTCTTGGTTCACGAGCGCGGCGTTGCGGATGGTGTTGGCGTTGGCGAAGGCGTTGTTGCGGACCACGGCGGCGTTAATGGCGGCGTTCTCGGCGGCGATGGCGCCCAGGAGTTGACGTTTGCCGCGGGGCTGCGCGATGGCGGCGACACAGAGAACGGAGAGAAGAACGATGGAGAGGCGCGACATCTGGAGTGTAGTACGCTCACAGTTGAATGGAGATGAGAGCAGAGGAGTGGAGCCGTCGAATGATGAGAATTGAGAGTTTAGAGGGCCTTTTATAGGGGAAACGGCAGAGATTTTGCCTTTGCGCCCGCCTTTGATCACAGAACTACAGAGATTTTGAGAAGATCGCCGAAATAAGAAACAAGAAGATATAAGATATGCAGACATGGCAACGGGGCCGGGCTTTGGAAATTTTGAAAAGGCCCGGGCCAGGCCCAACTCTAAACGGGCCGGGCCGAGGGCCTAACGAGTACTGCGAACAACGGCATGATGTTAGTTTAAATTAAAGACTTTAAACAAAAAAAAGGGCCGGGCTGGGCCGGGCCCAAGGTACCCAGGGCCGGGCTTTGGAAATTTTGAAAAGGGCCGGGACGGGCCCAACTCTAAACGGGCCTTGTTAGTTTAAATTAAAAACTTTAAACAAAAAAAGGGCGGGCCGGGCCCAAGGTACCCAGGGGCGGTGCCGGGCCGGGCTTTAGAAATTTTGAAAAGGGCCGGGGGCCTAAAGGGCACCGGGCCCGGCCCGTTTTTCCATGTCTGAAGATATGTAGAAGAAGAAAATGAAAGCAATTCTTGAAAATTGGGCCGAGGCCGTGGCGTATTTTAAAATTGAAACACAACCTTTTGCACAAAAAATGGCATGGGACCAAAAAATTTATTCGTAATTAAAAGGTTTCGTTGTGCAGATGTTCACTTTGGCCCACACTCGACTTTTAAAGGTACAGTACAGCTACTTTTGAATCGCGCTTTTTACGGTGTGGAAACGAAATGTCCAAAAAGTTTCTTGGTCTACTGTACCAATAACAACGCGAAAAAAATGGTGACATTCTACATGTCTGCTAATAATTATTTTACTGTTCGCAACTCTGCCGCCTTTGTTTTTACTGCAGGACACAAAAAACTTTTTTTGACATTTCATTTCGCACGCCGTAAAAAGCGCATTCCAAAAGTCGCCGTTCTGGCCCTTCAGCTCCAATTATCCTTTTCTTTAACTGAAATTATTGTTACCTCTGGGACATTATTCTCTGCCCCGTAGACTTCTAAAGGGCCAGAACAGCTACTTTTGAATTGCGCGTTTTACGGCGTGGGAAACAAAATGTCAAAAAAGTTTTTTTGTGTCCTGCAGCGAAAACAAAGGCGGCAGAGTTGCAAACAGTAAAATAATTATTAGTAAGCATGTGGAATGTCACCATTATTTTTTCCGTTGTTATTGGTACAGTAGACAAAGAAACTTTTTGGACATTTCGTTTCCACACCGTAAAAGCGCGATTCAAAAGTAGCTGTACTGGCTCTTTAACGTCGGCCTTTCAAGGAAAGTACTCCAAGTGCTCGAAATATGGCAAAGCGTTGGTTTTTTTCAACCAAAGTTTTTAAAAAAGCGTGGCTCTTGAAAAGTGCGAAACTGTTTTTTATCGACAGGTTTTGTTGGGCGGAAGCTTGTTGCACAGAAAATGTTTGATGACTATTTCTACCGTAGAGGGTAATGTTTTCACAAAAAAATAATCTTTTCCGCGGAAAACTGGCAAAGATATGGCCAAAAAGTGTTTTTCTCTCTGACCACTCTCCACGTTACGCGTACCCTCTCGGCCGCAAAGATCGTTGGATATCTCGGCTTTCGCTGCAAAACGCGAGCCAAAATTTTCAGCGATTGACACTTGGAAGGCTAGCCAAAAACGTGGATTGGCTAGCCAAGGTGTTAGGATGGTGTGGAGGTTTGAAAATCGTTAGCGATTTGTTGAATTCGGCTGCCATTCCAAAAACCTTGGCTAGCCAATCCATTTTTCGGCCAGCAATTTAAGAAATTTAGCTGTCACTTCAATGTTTAAAAGTGTTCTCTTCTCTGACCGCTCTCCGCGTTTCGCGTACTCTCTCGGCCGCAAAGATCGTTGAATATCTCGGGTTTCGCTGCAAAAAGCGAGCCAAAATTTTCAGCGATTGACACTTGGTCTATGACCGAATTGTGTGCAAAAATAAAAAAAAATCCGAGTGTGGCACTTGGTGCTATCGCAATATTAACTTTTATGCAAATTTATGAAAAAATTTGGCCAAAAAACAAAGCAATTTTCAAATCCCCGTTGTATTGTGTGATCTGTGCTTTCATATTTCGTTGATCCCTCGATGAAATCTTATCCCATTTACAGCGCCCTTGACGGGCGCTTTGCGGCGATTTATTGGTCTTGCGTCAATCTGCGTCCGGCGTTTTACTGCCGGTAACGGAGAGATAAGCCCGTCCTTTTTTTGAATAAACATTCAGGTTTCAATTCGCTTTTGTTGACCTTCAAACAAGTGATCGTTGATTGTCGAAAGCAAAAATGAAAATTTTATAAAAAATACAGCAAAAACAAAGAGCAGAAGATGTTCGACTTGTCCGTGTGGATAGTCGCTGCAGAGGAAAACACTTTTTGCCCATATCTTTGCCAATTTTACGTGGAAAAAATTGATTTTTTCTGGAAGTACTACTCTTTACAGTAGAAATAAGTATGAAGCTTGTCATGCCAAAATTCGCAAAAAAATGGGTATTTCTTCAACTACTTTTTGACTATCACATGTAGGCGCACACCGACAAGATGGTGTGAAATCTAAACCCACTTTCGGAACAAAAAATGTCGGCTGTTTCTACAAAGCGCGAACTAAGAACCTTATACCAGTTTGTCCGGATGTCGCTAAAGTCACTTTAGCGACAAGCACCGTGCAAAACAGTCAGGGTGCGAGCGATAGCCGAAAAAAGCCTATTTCACGGTGCAAAAGGCAAGAAATTGCACAGTGCAAAGTGAACTTGTTTTCGCACAGTGCATGTCGCAAAACATTTCGCTTTTTATTGCCCGCGCACAGTGCGTTTTTCCCTTTTTCCCCTATTCGTCGCTCACGCACCGTGCATTTTTCTGCTTTCCGCACAGTGCAAACTTGAAAAGCTGTCGCGGTGCGAATGCACGCAGCGGCGCAGTTGAAAACTTTTGAAAAAGATGAAATGCACTGTGCAAAAAAACTGAAATCACTCCAGCGACTTACGGACGAACTTGTAGAGCCTCGATGCAACAAAACATGTCTAAAACGAACAATTTCAGAGGTCGTGAAGCCAGTCTTGAACTACAAAGAGAAGTACTAAACGTGCGACGCTCAGATTTTCTATGAAAATTCGCGCAAATTTCGGATAATTTCTTGTAGGACATATGCGATACTGTTAGCTCGCGGTTTGCAGAAACGACCGAGACTTTTAGGTCGAAACGTTCGAAAAATGCGATTTTTTTGCGAATTTTTCCATGAAAAGTTTCCTCGAAAAAAATGTCGTATTTTTCCACCTTTTGACCTATAGCTAAAAAAATTCGCACATGTTTCATTCAAAGAAATGAATCTAAATTTGCGTCAAATTTAATTAAAACCTTCGTCGCACTTGGAGTACATCTAGTAAAACGAGTATATCAAAAGGATAATATATAATTTACTCCAAACTCAAAGATTTCTCCAAATTTATGGCATAAAAATTGTCATATGTATATATATGTCTGCCATAAAAGGTAATATTTCCACAAAAAACCTGGATCGGCTAGCCAAAGTGCCAGAATCGCTGGAAGGCGCAAAAGAAGGCTAGCCAAAAACGTGGATTGGCTAGTCAAGGTGTTAAGATGATGTGGAGGTTTGAAAATCGTTAGCAATTTGTTGAATTCGGCTGCTATTCCAAAAACCTTGGCTAGCCAATCCATTTTTCGGCCAGCAATTTAAGAAATTTAGCTGTCACTTCAATGTTTAAAAGTGTTCTCTTCTCTGACCGCTCTCCACGTTTCGCGTACTCTCTCGGCCGCAAAGATCGTTGAATATCTCGGCCTTCGCTGTAAAGCGCGAGCCAAAATTTTCAGCGATTGACATTTGGTCTATGAACGAATTGTGTGCAAAAATAAAAAAAAATCCGAGTGTCGCACTTGGTGCTATCGCAACGTTAATTTCTATGCAAATTTATGAAAAAATTGGCCAAAAAAGAAAGCGATTTTCAAATTTTTTTCTTCTCTGACCGCTCTCCGCGTTTCGCGTACTCTCTCGGCCGCAAAGACCGTTGAATATCTTGGCTCTCCCTGCAAATCGCGAGCTAAAACTTTCGGCGATTGATATGTGTCTTATGCTCGTAGTATCGGCATAAGTTTTAAAAAAAACATTGCACTTGGGTTACTTTGCTTGTAAAGGCCACCTCCATATCACTAACTGTAACACAAAGAATTTCCCCTTGTCACAATTTGTTATATATACAGAGGCTTCCACTGTATTTTGTGCCGAGCATACCGCACCGATTATGATAAAACAAAACCTATAAATTTGAACGCATACGACGCCATGCCCCTACGTGTCAAACACGCTTGTCGTGGAGCGCAATTTCACTGACAATGCAAATACAATGACGTCATATTCAAGCTTAAGTTCTTTCTAACGCCGTTGCACTCAAAATGCACCCAATTTCTTATGTCATCTCTTGTCTCCCGTGTCTGAATCATGCCTCAACAACATAACGAACAGTTGATTCTGTTGATTGGCGGGTTTGAGACGAAGGCGTGGCAATTTTCGACCCGAGAAAGCCCTATAAATAGAGGCAGTGCCCTAACCCCATCTCAACATTCATTTTCGTCTCATCGCAAGCCATTCCTTTGCGATTTTTCGGCTGAATTTGCCTCAAATCGTCGCTAAATTCGCCCGAACAATGTCCAAACTCTCGTTGGCCGCTCTCTTCATTGTGCTGTTGGCCGTTGCGGCCAGTCCTCGCCAACGTCGGCAGCTCGGACTGTTGGCGGCGGAGAACGCGGCAATCCGCAACGCGCAGGTCAACAACGCCGTCCTGACGAACGCCGCGATTCGCAACGCCCAAGTCAACAACGCCGTCCTCACCAACACGGCCATCGCGAACGCGAACGCGGCCCGCATCCGCGCCACGAACGCCGCCATCGTCAACCAGCAGATTGCCGCCAACACGGCGCGGCGCCAGGCCGTCGCCGCTCGAACCGCCGCCAACACCGCCCTCGCCGTGAACCGCGCGAACGTCGCGGCCGCGCAAGCCCGAGCCCGTGCGAATGTTGTCGCCACTCGCGCCAACATTGCCGCCACAAACGCCGCCGCTCGTGCTAATGCCGCCGTTGTGCGGAACAACGCCTTGTTGTATGGTTAGAGGATGGATGGTTCGAATTTTTTGATGACTCTAAAGAATAATGTAATTTTTTGAATAAAGATAATATATAATTTTTTGAATAAAGATAACGTAATTTTTTGAATAAAGATAATATATAATTTTTTGAATAAAGATAACGTAATTTTTTGAATAAAGATAATATATAATTTTTTGAATAAAGATAACGTAATTTTTTGAATAAAGATAATATATAATTTTTTGAATAAAGATAACGTAATTTTTTGAATAAAGATAATATATAATTTTTTGAATAAAGATAACGAAATTTTTTGAATAAAGAATAATGTAATTTTTTGAATAAAGAATAATGTAATTCTTTGCTTGTGATCATGTAGAAAGGTGGAATAAATAGCGCAAAACTTGAAACCCGGAATTTACAAGAGAAGCTCTCCAACTGCGAAGCTCAGATTGTTTTTTCGATTGGTATTCCCACAAAGTGCACGGACATTTTGTCGCTTCCCGCACCGTGCACAAAAAACCTCGATTTTGCATGGTGCATTTAAAATTGCGAAAAAGTGCTTTGCACAGTGCATTTTGACAGAAAAACCCAACATTTTGCACGGTGCATTTAACGTTTTTTTGGATCTTGCACCGTGCATCGGCAATCGCTGCGACGTAAGCAGGTTTCAACTAGGTCGCTGCGTCGGAGGCTGGACTTTGCACAGTGCAAAGGGCATTTTTGAGGTTTGCACAGTGCGAAAAGGGTAAAATTCACAGTGCGGTGGCGACAAGTGTGAGAAAGTGCAAATGCACTGTGCAATCAATGCGACAAATGTTCATGCACTTTTTGAAAATACTAATAGTCGGGCCATAAAGTCGCGACAATTTTGCACGGTGCATTTTTCTCAAACTTTCGCGGGCGTCGCGGCGATTTCCCGTTTTTACCCAAGCGACATGCACTTTTCCGCGACCGCACTGCAATTTTCGTGCGCGACATTGGCGATAAAATTGTCGGGACTTTATGGCGCGAGTAGTAGTCCAGGCATGACTTCTTAAAAAAAAGTGCTTTGCTTTGCGCAGGTTAACTTTGACATACCAAGGAAAGTACCCCAAGTGCAACGCTCAGATTTGCTTTTAATCTTGCACACAACTCGGGCATGGGTCACATATCAATGCCCGAAAATTTCAGTTCGCGCTTTCCAGCAAGAGCCGAGATATTCAACGATCTTTGCGGTCGAGAGAGTACGCGAAACGCGGAGAGCGAAGAGAGAGAGCACACTTTTTGGCCATATCTTTGCCAGTTTTGCGCTGAAAAAATTGTTGTTTTGTGGAAAGCTCTTTGCGGAAACAATCGAAATTTTCAATTCAAAAGTTCGCTAGAAAGCGACACCTTTTTGCAAATTTTGCCATGAAACTTTTCGTGTTTCTATCGTAGACGGTAATCTTTCCACAAAAACAACAATTTTTTCAGCGCAAAACTGGCAGATAAATGGCCAAAAAGAATTCTTTGTCTCGGACCGCTCTCCGCGTTTCGCGTACTCTCTCGGCCCCAAAGATCTTTGAATATCTCGGCTCTTCCTGCAAAGCGCGAGCCAAAACTTCCATCAATTTGTTAAAACTCCAAAAAAGGAGTCGCAAAATAAATTCTTTTTTCCAAACATTGTTTCGCCATGCCTGGATGTCCAAAAAACCCGACAATTACATACATCAATCATATACACTATCAAATCTTTATTCTTTTTTTTGCATTTTTCAAATCATTGTGATTGAGGTCTTTGTAACAAAAAATAGCCGTAAAAATATTCATGTGAGAGTCTGAGATATGAAAAAACAGTGTGTGTACAATATGTACAATAGACAAATAGTGACCCGACAACTAATTCAGTCCATGAGAAAAATTTGTTAAAAAATGTAAAAAATTTCAAAATTTTGAATTTAAAACAATCATAAACTATAAAAAAAAAGTTAAGAAAAAATATGATACATAAGTCAAAAATTCGTTATCTAATGACTATTCTGATAGTTAAAGTAGTAGTTTAAAGTTGTTAAAAGGCTCTTTTTGGAACACAGTACTTTCCGAGGTAATAATCTCTCCATCGTTCTGAGATTAAGCTCCATCCGAGGGTGTCGGCTAGCTGAAAAATGTCGAATTTAGTAATAAAACCCCAATTTTTTACTGTGAAGACACTTTATACGATGAAAACTTTCTAATGAAAAAACGGCTTGTAAAACTTTCGTCGTATAACCTGTCACTCTCAAAAAAGACTAATAAGCTCTGAAAATCATTGCAGTTTATCGCACATAAAACAAAGTCTTAGGTGACATCCTATACGATCAAACCTGCACTTTCAAATTTTTGCAAAACTTTCATCGTATAACATGTCTCTTTTGACGTTTAAAGCAAAAACCAATCAAAAGGCCAAAAGTGTAGGTCCTACTCACCTCGAACATGGCGTTCCACACCAATCTTGCATCTTTTTGGCTAGTAATCTTGATCAACTTCTTTAGGGCCAGCCCATAAAACCCATGGGATAAGCACTGTTTTATCTTCAACACCTTGGCTTCATCCGTGTCCATATTCGAGATCCTACTGTATTGGACCATAATCTTGTCGATCATTTCCAAATTCACGCAAAATTCTTTTCTCTCTTCTTGAATTTCCACTTTTTCTTCAACCTTCTCAATCTTTTCCTCATGGTTAACATTTGGCTGTTCTTTGACTTCTTCGCCTTTCGCCTGGTCTCCGGAATCGGTCAGTTCGCAGAGTTCGACGCCCGAATCTTTGGTCGAGATCTTCGGATCGCCTTTTGTAATGTCTTCCGAAGAGGATGAGGAGCTTTCCGAGGTCTTCAGAGAGCGCATTTCAATTCCTTCGTCGGCCTAAAAATTTCGATTTTAATGGAAACAGCGTGATGGATTTGGTTGAAAATAAAAAGGTAAAGATAATATTGGCTATTCTTTCAAACAAAAAAATTTTTTTAATGATTTGACAAGTTGGAGACATTATATACGAAAATTTTTTTTTATCTTTTCAGCGTATAAAATGTCTCCCACTGCAAAAATTTGGAGTCGAAATAATACTAAAAACAATAAAACTACACTGGTTTTCATATGAAATCAACTTTGCAAATTCTGGAACGACCAGAGACATCTTATACGAAGAAACGTGTTTTTGACGTCTTCATCGTATAAAATGCCCCCAAACATAATCTTTTAGCTGTCCACTTCACAAAATCTCTCTATCCTTCGCCACCAACCAAAAACATTTGCCACTTTACTGGCAAAAGACCTTTTATACAACAAAACATGCCTTTATCCTTCAAAATATCCGAAATCATAATAAAAAAAGTCATACCGAGTCCTCCCCACAGTCCTTTTCTTTCTCATCTACTTCCTCAACCTCTTTTTGATTTCCATCAGTCTCTATAATCCTCTCCAGGCTCGTAGTTTCCCATCCCAGCCAGCTTCCGTCGAATTGTTCCGGTTTATCGACAAATCCTTGGTCATAAACCAATTTGAATCGATTCTGGAAAACTTTTGGGATGTTCTTTGGATTCTTGGATAAGAAATCGTCTAATAGTGTGTTAGCAAGGACCTTGTGGACTTCTTCCAATTTTTGACGCTTATCCAAGAGATCTCTGAAAATTTTTATATTATTCATGACAAAAAAGTCACAAAATTTAAATTTTAGGTACGAAAAAGAGTCATTATAAATCTAAAACTTCACAAAACTATCAAAACATGTCCTTACGGTTTGTCCCCAAGCAATTCCAAATCTCTATGACTTCGATTTCCAGTGAATTTTAGGACTTCTTCCATTCCAATCATCCCAATCAATTTGTTGGCCAATTCGTAAATCTCTTTAATATTTCTCTCCTTCTTATTGTACAGCAAACTCAATCGCGCCAGTAACAATCCAATATGCTCTGGATATTCATCAGAAAGTTCTTTGTAAAGGCTCTCGGAGATTTTTTCGTCACTTGTTTGTACCATCTGAGAAATCTTGAAATCGCGAAGGGCATCTGAAATAAAACAGGGAAATTACTACTCCTACTTCGCTTGCCGCCTCAACCCGTTTTTTCAATCGGGCGACATTTTATACGACAAAACTTTGAAAAACATTTTCCATCGTATAAAATGTCTCTTCCCCTAAAATTACTGAAAATCACACACAATGTCCAAAAGCGTCTCGAATAGATAATACCATTTCCAATTACATCCAAATTTCCAGTAAAGAGACATTTTATACAACGAAAATTTCAAAAGCACGTTTCATCGTATAAAATGTCTGCGATTTTAAGATAACATAGCCAAAACAAATTACTGCGCTTCACTGATCTCAAATCTAATAGAAATTCCTAAATCAGAGGGCATTTTATACGGCGAAACCTTCCAGGCATGTTTCATCGTATAACATGTCTCTCAAGCCTCAAATTACAAAAAACTCTGTTGTACATTAAAACCCATCCCATAGCCTCTTTATCTTTCCAATTTCATTCCTCTCTCTCGTCTCAAACCCCTTCAAAATCAACAACCTTACCCTTGAACATCACTTCAGGTGTCTTGAAATCATCTTTTCGATTTCTCAGCTCCACAACTCTGTTCGCTTTGCTCATCGCGGTTCTGGGGAACGCACTGAGCTGCATGTTCACTGTCTGGCCGGGATCTGTTGCCGTCATACTCATGGTTCCGTACAAACAATCGCCGCTTCGCGACCAAGTCGGCACGCATTCCGTCATCATCCCACTGTAATAGGCTTTCTTCGTCTGTCCCGGGCGCATTGAAATGCTGGTAATCGTGTTGTTTCCCTTCTTTTGGGCCGCTTGATAGGTGTGATAAACGATCACCGCAATTGGCTTCAATTTTATGCGCATTTCGAGGGGTGCGGATGTGAATTTCTCGAGAAAAACGGTGTCTTTGTGCCTTAATTGGACCTCCAGTCGATAATCGCCCTTTTCCAGGTTGCGGTACTCACGTCCCGCGTAGGGTGCGAGCAGTTTTTGATGCTCGAACAGTTGCATTGTCAAACATTCGATCTGATTTCCGTAATAATGATCCGCGACGCCGGGAAGGGAGAATTTAAATGTCGCGGAGGCCTCGGATTTGATGTGGTAGGTTAGAAGCAAAGCGTACATTTTCACATTGTCCATGAACAGTACCCGTTCGTCGAGGGGTTCAATTCGAAAATTTCGGGGTAATTCGAGCCTTCGAAGCCAATCAAAGGTCAGAGATGGCTTCAGGGTCACATGTGAGAGCGCATTGCACAAGGTCATTTCGCCAACTGCAGGGCCGGAATACTGAAAATTAGAATGTAAATCGATCAAAATGTAAATTAAAAATCATTCAAATTTTTGAACCAAACATTTGCGTCATTTTATACGATAAAAAGTAAAAAACATGTTTCATCGTATAAAATGGTTCCTTTTGCATTTCCATTCGAAAAAAGCTGTTTCTTCGGAAGCACGTTCTATTATGTTCGAACTCTACCAATTTTTATACCCATACCTCCCCAGGAGACACTTTATACGATGAAACATCATTCATCGTATAAAATGTCCCTAAACCGTTTAATTATGCGATAAAACGGCTTACCATATCACTGATACTCGCGTAGTACCCAAGGAACGTAAATTCGGTTTCAATTTCCGTTTCCATGTCAAAATTCGACCACTCCAAAAGGGCACAAAACTCCAAAGAACTTCGGTCTCTGACCCATTTGGTTACTGCGATTTCCGACAGCGGTTCCAAGGTGTACAACTGAAATTAGTAGACGTTACAGTGAATAAGACAGCCGAAAATGAGTTTCTGTAGCCAATTTAAACCATGCTTACTTCGTATTCGTCTTGCGCGGCGACTTTTTGAGCAAAATTTAGGTAAATTTTGGCGGTTGATCGCTTATTCGTCGATTTGATTTTCACCGACACTTCGGTGGAGTCCGTTGGGCATTGCAGGAACAGCCTTTCTGGTTGTCCTGCGGTCAACATAAACCTCTTTTTCAGCGAATTTTCGCCTTTCTCCAGCTCCAATGGCTTGACTACAGTAATTGGGATGCGGAACAACGGAGGCGCCTTTAACTCTCCTGCTCTTGGGAGCAATTTAAAGCCGGCGTCGTAGCCAACAATCTCGGTGTAGTGAACTCTCCCCGCCTCGAGCTTAGCCGGGTCAACGCGCACTTGAAAACTGGCGTGTTCATTGGTAAGGTGGATATTTTTGGTGTGTTTAACGTATGGTACTGTAGATTCAAGGCGGAGTTGTCGTTGGAATTTGTGCTTCGGACCATTATCTCCTATAAAATTACAAAATTATAATGGGTATTCAAAAGGTGACATTTTATACGATGGAAAACAAAAATATAAAAAAGACATGTTTCATGGTATAAAACGCCGTCTAGAATA
>CM046357.1:783638-1059632 GCA_025436335.1 Bursaphelenchus mucronatus | reverse complement strand
ATCGTTTTTACCAAAAAAACACAGCAAAAGTCAGGCTTAACCTACAAGAAAAGACAACATCCCCCGCTGCCCTCTTCCTTATGCAAGCCCTGCACTAGAAACGATAAAAAATACTTACATTTGAAAGCTCGTCGCGTTATCCTTTGTTACAAACTTCTCAATCTTGTCATTTTTCATCCTGAATGACGTCACCTCATAGTGAGTTGGCTTGACATCGCCGAACAACACCTCGCAAGCTTGTAAAGCCTGTACGATCGTGGCGACTTTGCCCAAATCCATAGCCTGAAGAAAAGATATGGTTCAACCGCTCAGGAGGGGGATAATTGAATGAACTGACTGAGAACCACGGAAAACTTTTGTCCACGGGCGACCCGTACTTTTATGCAATTTTGCAAAAATTCGGGAAAATGGGTTTTTAGAAATTTTTTTTGATTTTTTCGAAAAGCTTTTGATTTTTGACTGAAATTGATGCCGTCATTTTCATCAAATTGCCGCCGTTGTTTCGGTCGGAAGCTGTCTAACGATAAACTAAACATTATTTAAGGTAGTATAATGCCTTCAAACATGTTTAAGACCATATACACATTAAAACAACAGTTTATAACAACAAAAGGACTTTAAAAGACCTATTTCGGATCATCTTCGTCCTTGTTCTTACTTAGTTAATTGGATTTCTTTCAACAAATTGCAAATAGAATTACTGATAAATGTTTGATGACCTATTGGGAACTAAAGTTTGTAAAAAAAGCTTCGGTCCCGGTAGTGCTATTGTAATACATTACTATATACGCACTATTTTTGAGAGTAAACGTGAAAAAAGCTTGTAAATGTGTTAAACTTGATAAACTACAACAACAACCCCTTCAAAAAATTTTCCCGGCACGAAAACAATGAATGCCAACGGTTTGGCATTATGATAAAAACCGGGCCGGGCCTGGCCCGAAAAACCCCAGGCCCGCGGCCCGGACCGGAAATTCCCGATCGGGCCGGGCCGACGAGCCTGGTGACCACCCCTGGCGGCAGCAACAAAATTGTGACATATCGCAAGAAATTTCGTTTTTCCTTCGAAAATCGCTGCGATTCCAATGCGCGACGAAATTCCCGGTTGCAGTGTGCAAAATGGCAAAAAACTGGCGCACAGTGCGGATTTTGGCCCTTTGCACTGTGGAAAGTCAAAATGCATTGTGCGAAAAGTCTATCGCGGGGCATGCATGCACTGTACTGATTGAGACTGCACAGTGCAGGGTGCGAAATCCATTCCGCGGTCTTTATTGCTGAACTAGTACATTGTTTTTACAAAAGAATTCGAAACTCAGTTATGGGCATAAGCCGTGTTCTGTGTGACCGACTCTCCTCATTTCGCGTATTCTCTCGAAAATAAGACCGTTAATAAAAATTTCATGCGCCATTTTTGCCACTATGACTCAGTTTTCAACCACTCAATGTTAAAAAAACTTCGAAAATGGAACAAAATTTGGATCACCATCCACCTCACCACTTTATAGGCTCAAAAAAGATTGCAACGATAATCGCTGATCATTCGGAGACTAAATGAAAATACAAATGCTCAATAGGAAATCCCCTAGCTTCCGGGCCCGGTGCCCTTCGGGCCCCCGGCCCGGCCCTTTTCAAAATTTCCAAAGCGCGGCCCGGCCCTTTTTTTTGTTTACAGTTTTTACTTTAAACTAACATCATGACGTTGTTCGCAGTACTCGAATTAGTCCAAAAACGTTTTAAAATTAAAAAATCGATCAACCTATACCCAAGATATTGTTGATTTTTTTTATATTATCCATGATTTGTCTTTCGGCGAAAAAGATGTTCAGATACTGGAAATATATGCAAAAAGCTGAAAAGCATCAAAAATTTGAAGATTCGGAAATGATAATCAGAACCTGAAATTTTTTGCCCCAAATTTTGATGTTTATTTGATTTTTTTAAAGGTCGAAAAATCGAACCACAGGTATTCATGTCATAAAAGTGAATAAAATACTTCACATGGGCTGCTCGATTGTCAAATCCATCGTCGACATCCTAGAGAAAGAAAGAGAAACTTTAAACAACCGTAGTCAAAAAAATTTTTTTGCGAAAAAATTACAACAAAATGCCAAAAAAATTTGGCACCTAAATTTTGCGTTGCAAACACTTTTTTTTGAAAAAAAGGGCCGGGCCCGAGGGGGCCCAAAAAAAAGATAGGCCCTCGGCCCGGCCCGTTTAGAGTTAGGCCCGGCCCTTTTCAAAATTTCCAAAGCCCGGCCCCCTTGCCATGTCTGGAGACAGACAATAACAGGCGACCTTCAATCAACAAACAGGAAAAAATATATATTAATGACAAAACGTTAGGAGAAAGGAACTGAACTCTAACCAATTGATCAGATCGGGAGAAGGGAAGGAATCAAGGCAATAAGATAGCTCGAGAATTGGCAAAAAAGATGGCCAAAAATGAAAGAAATTTATGAAAAATTTTTTGACCCTGTCGTCCGAGATCTTGATGAAACTTAGCGCAAATCCGTGGTAAAAAATATTTTGCCTGAGAAAATTTGGGAATCTTTTTCCGATTTTTTCCACGGTCGAATGAGATTCTGGACGGAAATTTAAATGGGACAATCGAACGCAGATTTTGACAAAACTTGGCACAAATTGAGGTGAATTTTTTTCGAGAGATATGCGACACGCCTCATTCGCGGTTAGCAGAAACTGCCGAGATTTTCAGTCCAAACGTTTTGTCAAAATTTAAACGAGGGCAACGTTTCCAGAAAAAGGCAATTCTTGCAGCGCGATATTTGCACACAAAAAAACAAAACGCACTGTGCGGCGGCGATAAAGAGCATCTGCACTGTGCAAAAAGCACTGCGCGTTTTGCTCGTTGGCGAAAATATTCGGATAAGAGTCTGCGCACTGTATGGAGAAACTACATTTAGTAGTTTAAATAAAAATCTGAGCGTCGTATTTGGAACATTTGACTGAAAACATACAGGGTGGTCCACGAAGTCCTGCCTAGTTTGTCGGTGGAATAACTTGAGAACTGCTCGACAGAATTTTATAAAAAAAATATTTTTGTAATCCTCAGGGCCCCCCCCCCCCCATTTTTTTCTGGAAGAATTTCAAAAATCTGCCAAAAAGTTTGTTTTATTACCCTTGGGTCATTTTGAGCCGCACCGAGCTCATTTTCCAACGGTTTTCATTCAAATTTGTTTCAAATTTTGGAGAAAACTCAGTAAATTTGAATAAAACCCGTGGGACCATAAGTTCAGTGCAGTTCAAATTGAACCAAAGGCACCACAAAAAAATTTTGGCCGTGAGATTTTTTTTGAAAGTCTATCCGCAAAAATTGGGGGATCTGAGGATTACAAAAATATTTTTTTTATAAAATTCTGTCCACCGACAAACTAGGGAGGACTTCGTGGACCACCCTGTACAAGGACACAGACTACAAAAGTTTTTATTAAAACTCTACTATAAAATACCTATAGTAATTTTATTCTGTCGAGCATACTCAACCTGAATGAGCCTTGCGATTTCTCAGCGTTTTTGGGGTTTCTTCTAGTCTTACTCGACTTGTTTGAAGTTCGCTATATTCCAGGGATTTTGACTTTTCTATGGCTCCTTCTCGACCTCTTTGAAATGGTCTTTTGGGTATCATCTAGCGATTTCTGGGTCGGTGCATCGGTCAGCACAAAGACAATCTTTTCGTACACCTTGTTGTCATCCCACCAAGGATCAGTGTATTTGAACTTGAACGTCTGTTGGAGCTGAAAACACGGTGAATCAAAAAAAATTTTTTGAAAGGCTTCAAATTTCGAAAAATATTTTTTTTGCATATTTGAAAAATTGCATATCCAATAAAATTTCCGCATAAAAATTGCATCCTCCAAAAATTGGCACATTCCAAAAAAAATTACATATCCAAATTTTTAAATAGGCAAACCTCCCGTCTTTTGCATTTACTAACCTTGTCCAGATAAGCGAGCACCTTCGGTATATTAATGTTCTTTTTTCTGCATTCACTGCACCAAATCATTTCGGCCAAGTCGATGATAATTCCATTCTCATGGGAAACTCGAACCAACTTCTCAAAAAAAATCTTCTTCAAGTGAAATTGCCTTTTTAGCATTCTTTCGTGGAAAGTCTCGATGTTACTCGCTTTCAGCTCAAATTTTTGAAAAAACAGAATTTCTGTCAAAATTTTGACTTTTACCGAACTAACTAAAAATTTTGACTTGCAAAAAAATTAAATTTTCGGTCAATAGTTTTTCAAAATTCAAATTAAAAAAGTTTTTCTTACCAAACTCCTTTCCATCCAAGGCGCGGTTTTCAAGAGGACAATAATCACTGTGATCAGCCACGACTGCATATCGTCCATGATGCTAGTGCGTAGGCCTTTATGAGCCGGCGCAGACAAAAAGCCTGGGGTGCCCTCCGCACTGCGCATCGAACCAAAACGCCTGGACAGTCCAAAGTCGCAAAGGATACACTGAAAATAACAAAATCAAAAAAAAGGCTTTTGCCGTCGAGGGAGGGCGCAAAATGCGGAGAGCGGTCTGCACCCTGCACAAAACCAACAAAATCCAAAATTACCGTATTGCATCTTTCCATTTTCTGCATGTAATTCTCCGGCTTCACGTCCAAATGAGCGTATTTGACCAGTTGGAGTTGCAAAAATTGGTTGCAGAAGGTGGTAGGCGATGTTCAATTTTTGTAGGAGCTTGAGATTCGTATCCCGACGCCAAACAAAGCTCAAGTTCCGATAATACAAGGGCATGATCATGTACACGGTGCTAACGTTTCGGCCCACATCCAGGATCTCCGCGAGCAAACTTTCTTTTCTGAAAACAGTTCGACATGACTTGAAAACAAATTACTACTCGCGACATAAAATCCCGATCTTTTCCGCACAGTGCAAACCCGCTCTTTTCTCAATTTCCCCGCCCAAACTCACACGTTTGGAAACTTGTTGTTCAAGAGCCGCTCGATCTGTCGGACCTGCATGAATTCTTTTTTGGCGTAACGCAGTTCCGCCTCGTTCGACGCCTTCACAAATTTGATGGCCACAAAGTGACCGCTACCGCGTCCCACTTCGAAACTGTAGACAGCGCCGAATGATCCTTGGCCCAACTTCTCTTTATGCACGTATGTTTTGTTCCTAACAATAACAGAGGGGACAGAACCCTCAAACTCCGAGTCGTGCACCAGATCACTGGGCAGTTCGTCCATGACCAAGTGGTCCATTGGATTGACGGTCTTCAGATTCTCGTCCACATTCCTGAAAAACAAGCGGTCAAAACACGCACGACCATTTTGGAGCAAAATATCGTAAAAGTTCCTTATTCTGGTCACAACTTATAATTTCGCGGAAAGTGGTCAGAATTAGCCGAAACTTGGCAGGCAGACTCGGTTAATCGCTCTCAATACTCGGACAGTGGATTTAGTTACTGTGGTACCCTTTGTTTTGCGTACCATCTAACCTTCAAATACGGGTGCAGCCTGTGATTTCCTACTTTATACGATGAAACCTGTCCGAAACTGAGCTTTTTGTCTTCGTATTAAGCAAAATGAGAGTTCATAGCCTTTGTAGGTACCTTAGATTATAGTAATCCAGTACTAGCTAGGTCGAACCGTTTTTTCGTAATTTTAGTTCCCAGGCTTGGGCGCAGGTCGCAAAGTATCCTTTCTGCGGCCAGAATAAGGAACTTCTTCCCAAAATATTAATATTGGAACGAAGTTTTTATTTTGTTCAAAATTTGAAATTTTTGCCAGAAACTTTTTTGACGGAAATTTTAATGTTCTAACAAAATTTAAATTTTTTTAGCGAAAGTTGAATTTTCTATCAAAATTTGAAGTTTTTCAAAAAAAAATTAATTGTTGCATTACCCAAACGAATCCACAGCGGCGGACCACCCCGATTCCTCCTCTGCATCCTTTATCTCTTCTTCCTTCTCCTCTTTGACGCTCTTCGTCTTCTCGTCCATACTGTATTCCGGATACAAATCATAAGGCTGTTGGACTTTCGCGGCGCGTACAGCAGGCAATTTTTCTTTCGGAGCTACCTTCTCTTTGCAGCAGCAAATGCACCGTTCTCGGCACTTCTGAAAAACAATAAAAATAACAAAAAAATGACATAAAAACTCAAAAAGTTTTTATCGCACTGTGCAGGAATTTTTACCTATCAGCGGAAAAAACTGCAAAATTCCGAAAAAACACCGCACAGTGCAAAAAATTTCTCCCAATATTCAAAACTCACAACACAAACAACGATCCCGAAAATTGCCAATCCAAGAAACAGCAGAATTGCGGCACTTCCAGCGGCCAAAAAAGCGATTCCGACCTCGTTCAATACAAAAGCAGCTGCTGTTGTCATGTTGGGGAGAGTACTGAAAAAACTAAAAATTGGAATGCCAAACCCACGTTTTTTCAGTCGGATCGATGAATGTGAACCGGATGAACGTGTTGTCGATCATGCCCTCGGTGATCGAGTTGGGCATTCCACAGTCGGCCGCAATAGTGAGATAGCGCTAAAACAAGAAAAATGTTTTAAAAAATTACAAAAGTATATACCATTTTTAAAACCATCCCCGGCACAAAAACTGACAAAAATCCCATTTCCGCTATGCCTAAAAAATTCCGAACTGCGCCCGAGACGACTCAAAAAGCTCGGTTTTAGCTAAGGTTCGAAGGTAGCACTTGAAATGTAGCATTTTTAAAAAACCGAAAAAATATCAAACGCCCACTTTCTACAACCTCCAAAATAAAATAATTGTTGTTTTCTGAACGGGTGCAGCTCAAAAAGTTTTTCGTACCAAGTCGCCAAATTTGCCCACAAACTTACAAGATGGAAATATTGAGTTTGTGCGCCTGGCTTCAAATGAATTGTGCTGAAGGGACCGCACACTGATGGACTCCAAGGATCTTTGAAGGTGTCAACGTCCACATTCATGCATGTGCCGTTCTTTTTGAAATAAAACATTCCAAGAACATCATCGACTCCAAATCGTTCGGCGCAATTGATGTTGGGCTGTTCTGCTTTTGCATCTATTACTTTCGGCGCCTTATATGCTCGACAGGGATTTTCAGGATCGTTAAATATCAAATACACCGCGTCTCCGAAGAGATATGGACATGTATCGGAGGCACACGTAGCAACCAGTTTAAGTTCTTTGTCATCTCCAATCACGGGACATTGACTAAAAAGTTATAGGTAAAGATTGAGCTGCAATAAGCGTGATGCCCAAACGGACCGAACAATAAACTTACATGACTCTTCTACCACTGTCAGCTTCAGTCAGTTGACCTCCAACCATTGTTTTGCCTTCTTTGATCGACATTTGCAGCCGAATATCTTTGAAGGCTAGACCATCAAACTTCACAGGAGTACTGAAAGCACAAAAAATAGAAAAAATTCAAAGTTCAAAGAAACCATTTAAGGTTTCAAAGCACGGGACAACTTGGAAAAACCGTTTTTTAGAGTGGGCAAAGGAAGGCAAAATTTTCTTCAGGCTCCCTCGAAAAATTTATCTTGCCAAGCTGCGCCCGAACCTTGACTTGGCCCTCTTTTTAAGCTAGACCTTCAAGTTTTTAACCGTTCTGAAGATGCTTAACGCAGCTGCTGTTGTTCAACTCATCCCCAAAATTCAATTCCATTGCAGAAAATTCGCATGAATACTAAAAATCAAAGTTTTCCTATCGTTTTTACCAAAAAACACAGCAAAAGTCAGGCTTAACCTACAAGAAAAGACAACATCCCCCGCTGCCCTCTTCCTTATGCAAGCCCTGCACTAGAAACGATAAAAAATACTTACATTTGAAAGCTCGTCGCGTTATCCTTTGTTACAAACTTCTCAATCTTGTCATTTTTCATCCTGAATGACGTCACCTCATAGTGAGTTGGCTTGACATCGCCGAACAACACCTCGCAAGTTTGTAAAGCCTGTAGGATCGTGGCGACTTTGCCCAAATCCATAGCCTGAAGAAAAGATATGGTTCAACCGCTCAGGAGGGGGATAATTGAATGACTGACTGAGGACCACGGAAAACTTTTGTCCACGGGCGACCCGTACTTTTATGCAAATTTTGCAAAATTCGTGGGAAAATGGGTTTTTAGAAAAATTTTTTTGATTTTTTCGAAAAGCTTTTGATTTTTGACTGAAATTGTTTTACAAATCGGTTGTTTCTTTTAAAAATTTTGTCCAACTTTTGCTAAGAGATAAGGTACTCGAAGTGCGACGCTCAAGTTTTGATGAAACTAGGTAGAAATTTCTATTAATTTTTTCTAAGGCATATGTGAGAATGTTAGCTCGCGCTTTGCACAAACGAGCGAAATTTTTAGGTGGAAAGATGGCAGAAATTTGCGAATTTTGGCGTGCAAAGTTTTTTGCCCATTTCTCACGTTGAGACAAATCCGAAGTTAATTGTTGACGTGCTATGGTGCTCTCAGTAAGCAACAGTTGTTGAGAATCAGCGCCGAACCTATTTTCCCATTTCCATCAACCATTTCGTTTCGGCGTGCTGTGGTGGTCAGACTACCCTGAAAACTTTGCATACTTGCTGTGCGCAGCAAGAGTACAACTCGCATCAGTTTCATAAAAATTTGGTTTGCGTTTTACACGCATAGTTGAGAGACTGAGCAAAATCTAAAGTAATCTGCTTCATAAACAATATAGCTCAATTTTGTCTGACACAGGCATCTATTCCTTCAATTTCGCTCATAGAAGTAGGGTTTCCTCGGACTCAATCTAAAACTCGACGAACACAACGTCACAATCATACCTTATGTGAGAAACTCCAAATTCGATATTATACTTCGCTTAAGTGGCGAGTTGTTGGCAACAGTCCTTGTAAATGACCTGAAATGTAAAGTTCTTGATATTCGGAACGGATAAGGCGGGCATTTCTATCTCAAAACGTAATATTACGGCGTATTTGTCGCTTTTTTCCACCTAAATTTCCAATTCCACCAAAAATGATATAAAAAATTCATCGGTCTGCCAAAAACAAGGTAGACAATTGGATAATAATTTCACACACTCACAAAAGAAACTTTCTAGGGCTACTCTACCCTTCTTGCGCCCAATAAGACCCATTTAATCTTATGATTTAGCTGAACAGCTTCAAACGGCATCCACAACGCAGAAAACATCAAATAATTTAATCAAAAACGGTTCAAAACAACAACTGACCGAGGTTCGATGTAAAGGTTTGAAAGTAACCTCCATTACGGCGAAGGAATGTACATTTTACACTGATTGTGAATACAAGTGCAACATTTAGATTTAAAAAAAAAATTTGCACGCTTTTCGGCATAGGCTTTTCAAGCTTTGTGCACGCATTAGACATAGGCAGAATATCAATTCTTGAAACTTTCAGCTCAGGGTTTGCGGTCGCAACCGACATATCCAACGATCTTTGCAGCCGAGAGAGTACGCCAAATATAAAGGTGGTCATATAAGAATTTAAAATTTTTTTTTCCAAAACCTCAAAATCCGGTGCACGAAAAAGCCGACGCCAAAATTAAAAATTTGGCGTCGAGTTATTTTCGGATTTGCACCGGATTCTGGAATTCGGTGCATTTTTTTTAAGTCGGCGCCCGATTTCAAAAATCGGTGCATTTTTTTAAGTCGACGCCCGATTTCAGAAATCGGTGCATGCTTTTTTAAGTCGACACCAGATTTGCGAATTTGGTGCTGAGTTACCGGGAGCCAATAATCGGGGGAACAGTTGACCCATCGGGGGAAGAAATGACCCAGGATTTCCTACGCGAGAATATTTTTTTATGTTCGGCATGTATTTTATGAGTGACAGCAGATTGGAATTTGATCAAAAAAGGATTTTCTACCAAGAGCAGGCTGTTCTACTCGATTTTCTATGTTGATTTCCCTTTTTCGGGTTGGATAACCCACCAAAGGTTGGAATGTCGTGAGGCAACATTGTTGAAACGTGGTAAGTGGTATTTTATTGTTGTTTCGACCAAAACTTTTAGAAGATAGCTTTAGTTAATTGTGTAGGTTGTTAGCTTCGATCTAATGTCAATTTTGAACCAGGAAATGCGAGTTTAACGAAAAATTTATGTTGTACTTGATGCTCTTACTTCGTCAATCTTTCAAGCTGCTTTTCAATAAAATTAACCCTGTTCACATAGTAAAATTACCTAGTGACTTGACTTATATATTATAACTTATAACTGTCTACCTTTGGCGAGTTCTCGCAGAAAAATAATAAGTCTTACATTATCCATGGTGCAACAAGCATTATCCAACCCGAAAACGGGAAATCAACATAGAAAATCGAGTAGAATAGCCTGCTCTCGGTAGAAAATCCTTTTTGATCAAATTCCAATCTGTTGTCACTCATAAAATACATGTCGAACATAAAAAAATATTCTCGCGCAGGGGTGGTCACCAGGCCCGGCAAAAAGTGTTGCTTTTTTAAAACTTTGGCTGAAAAGCAAAAAGTGTTGCTTTTTTAAAACTTTGGGCAATTTTTTCGGAGAATGTCATCAGCAGGGGTAGTCACCAGGCCCAGCGGCCCGGCCCGATCGGGCCGGGCCTGACTCAAAAATGGAAAATTGAAACCGGGCCGGGCCCGAAATTTCCGGTCCGGGCCGCGGGCCTGTGGTTTTTTAGGCCAGGCCCGGCCCGGTTTTTATCATAATGCCAAACCGCTGGCATTCATTGCATTTATCAGTAATTCTATTTGCAATTTGTTGAAAGAAATCCAATTAACTAAGTAAGAACAAGGACGAAGATGATCCGAAATAGGTCTATTAAAGTCCTTTTGTTGTTATAAACTGTTGTTTTAATGTGTATATGGTCTTAAACACGTTTGAAGGCATTATACTACCTTAAATAATCTTTAGTTTATCGTTAGACAGCTTCCGACCGAAACAACGGCGGCAATTTTGTGAAAATGAGGGCAATTTGCCGTCAAGTTGACGTCACTGTCAAAATCACAACCCTAGTTATAACAAAACGGCAACGATTTTTTGGGAGGTCTCGCCCTAGCCGGGCTTTCACGGGCCGAGCCGAGCTTTTGACGGACCAGGCTTCGGGCCTAAAATCGGAAAAATAGGTGCCAGTGACCACCCCTGTTCTCGCGTAGGAAATCCTGGGTCAATTGTTCCCCCGATGGGTCAACTGTCCCCCCGATTATTGGCTCCCGGTAACTCAGCACCAAATTCGCAAATCTGGTGTCGACTTAAAAAAGCATGCACCGATTTCTGTAATCGGGCGTCGACTTTAAAAAAATGCACCGATTTTTGAAATCGGGCGTCGACTTAAAAATTGCAAAATAACTCGACGCCAAATTTTTAATTTTGGCGTCGGCTCTTTTGTGCACCGGATTTTGAGGTTTTGGAAAAAAAATTTTTTAATTCTTATATGGCCACCTTTATATGGACAGCGAGCAGAGAGAAAAACACTTTTTTTGCCGTATCTTTGCCAGTTTCGCGTGGAAAAAATAATTTTTTGTGGAGACATTACTTTGTACAGTAGAAATAGGCAAGTCACTTTTCATGCCAAAATTCGCAAAAAAGTTTCAGTGTTTCGCCGATTGTCGGATTAAAAATATTTGTTGTCTCTGCAAACCGCGAGATAGGAATTTCTCATGTTTGTTTGCAAAACAATTGTCTTAACTTGTGCGAGATTTTATTGTATTGAAATGCCTAGTCTGTGAGATGCAGAATTTATTTTCCCACTTTTCACGACTTTAAACATGCTTCACAATACAAAAATCTATTATACCATCATGAGTCATCCCATTCAAGACTGTATGGAATTGGTCATACAGCATAACCAAAACGTAAAAACTCTCAATTGAAGCCAATAATTCGAGTTATCATAATTTCTTTTATTGCTCTGAATTGTTGTCGAATTGAGCTTTCGGCTTTGTGTCTTGTCTGTTCCAAAAAATGAATCTGAAAGAGGGCTCAGAAAATGATAAATTTCCGGTCCATAAATTGATACCAAAGGATATCGTAAATCAGGCAAGCTTTTTTTTTTTTTATGCGTTTTGTTAACGTATCTTAAGATAAGTTTGACAAGGAAGGTGCTCGAAGTGGGACGCTCAGATTTTGATGATACTTGGCATACAAATGTAGAAGCGACCGAGAATTTTAGATCGAAAGTTGACAAAAATGCGGCAATTTTTTGCGAATTTTGGCGTTAAAAGTTTCAGGCCTTTTTCGACTGTGCAGTGTAATGTTTAAACAAAAAATGGATGTTTTTCCACGCGAAATTGGCCGATATATCGCTAAAAAGAGTTTTCCTCTCTGAACGCTCTCCGCATTTCACATGCTCTTTCGGGAGCAAAGATCGTTGAATATCTCGGCCGCCCCTGGAAAGCGCGAGCTAAAATTTGCAGAAATTTACATGGGGCCTATGTGCGACTATTCTGTTAAATTTAAAGAAAACCTGAGCACTTCGAACACCTCTATTTTCAGCCCAAGTTCCTCCAAAAGCACCCGGAATTTGATGGTCGAGGCACTGTTATTGCAATCCTTGATACCGGCGTCGACTTGGCTTGTCCCGGGCTGCAAGTCACATCAGTTGGAGCGCCCAAAATTGTCGACTCCGTTAATTTCACCGGCTCTGGCGACGTGATTACAACTGAAATACGCAGACCAAATGAAAGAAATGATATTGTCGGGCTGACCGGGAGAACGTTGAAGGTATATAATGAGCAAAAAAGTTGATTGTTTGCTTAGATTCCAACGTCCTGGAGAAATCCGTCGAATGAGTATCGTCTGGGACTCAAACGAGTCTATGAGCTGTATCCCGAAGAGCTCCGGAATCGCATAAAATATGAGAAAAGGGAAAAATTTATTGAAAAAAATGAAAAATTGATCGCCCAAGTTTTAAACCGCAAAACTCAGCATATCGAGATGTTTGGCAATACGACAGACAGCGTTGCGGAGAAATGGAGACGAGACGATTTGCGTAGTCAATTGGAAATTTTGAAAGATTTCAGTTTCGATAATGAAGATGGGCCAATCTTGGATTGCATTGTTTGGCATGATGGAGAGGAGTGGAGGTAGCAGAGTTAATCATCAATTAAATTCAGATTTGAATTATGCATTTTGATTTCTAAACCATTTAAGACTGCACTTTTTGGGAAGGCGACATGTCATACGGTGAAATGTTTCGTCGTATAAAATGTCGCAATACCGACAGTTTGGGTTGTTTTTATTCGAATTTGTAATTTATCCCGACTTTTCTAAAAAATTTAGAACATATCAATGAGGTTACATTTTATACGACAAAATCGTGTTTCGTATAAAATGTTTCCCCTGCGATTCGGTCAGATATGGCATAAACCGTGTAATTCTAGGGCGTGCCTGGACAACACATTTCAAGGCGACTTGTTCAAGTGTTCTCCGATGACGGACTACAGGAAAGAACGGCAATGGGGATTTTTAACTCCTGAAGGTAAGGCCTTAAAATTTCTTATGACCTCTCTCCTTTTTCCGGCGATTTTGCAGTTGTCTGATGATTCCATGACCTCCTAAAATCATTTATTCTTTTAGACGGTCTCACCTACTGCTTGGCGATTCGAAATAACGGAGAAATTCTCGAAATTACAACACCTTCTGGAGGCCATGGAACGCACTGTGCGCACATTGCTGCCGCTCATTATCCGGAGTCACCGAAGGCGGGCGGAGTTGCGCCTGGTGCGCAAATTGTCTCGATTTGCATTGGCGATCATCGTATGGGTGGTTATGGTTCGATGTTGGCGTTTTGTAGAGCTGTAGGCCTCCAAGCATCATTTAAAATCGCTTTTACAGCTGCACTACTGCGTACAGATTGGAGTTGACATAATCAACTATTCGTACGGCAGTGTTCACCGTATGATCTCGAATTCGGTGGCTGTGGGGCTTCTAAATCGACTGGTCGGTCAACATGGGATTCCGTTCTTTACGTCCGCCGGAAACGAAGGCCCAATCCTGACGAGTATGAGCGATCCCGGCGCACAAACCCCGCTGGTTGTTTGTGTTGGAGCTATTTTGCCGGAGGGCACGGATATGGTGTTGTATGGGGACAGTGAGGAGCGGCCGACACGAGTCTTTGAATTTTCGTCCAGAGGGCCAACGTAAGTTGGTGTACAATTGATTAATAGAGGAAATATTCAAATTGCAATGTGCAGATTCTGATAAAACCGTGGCGCAAAATTCGATTTGAGCTTTGCAAAGCCTATGCCAGACTTTAAGCTCGCACTTTGCAGAAAGAATAATCTAAATAAAGTACATACATATGATTTTTGGGCCTTCAGCGGTCGATTTCTCTATATTAGTATTTCGTTGGCAATTTTTGAGACTTGTTATTTGAACAACTTTTCAAAGGCTTGCAAATGGTATATAGCACATGTCATTGGGTTGTGGATAGTCTGTCCAGTTCGTTTATTAAGCCAAACAGGGAGGGGGTATTTTCTCTACTGCAAATTTTTAGTTCCGAAGGCCGTCTTGGCCTCAGTTTCTCAGCTCCAGGCACCGCATATGCCGGCCTCCCCTTCTACACTCAGACGCTGGCCGAACGTGAACACGGCACGTCAATGGCCTCTCCACACGCTGTGGGTTGCGCCGCCTGCATTATCAGTGGCGCTAAAGCCCTGAACCTACCGTACTCTCCATACAAACTTCGGGCAGCTTTGGAAAACACGGCAAAAAGTCCGGCAAGCCCAAATTTAACGAAACTGGACTATGGCCATGGAGTTATTGATGTAGATGGAGCATTCGAGGCGTTACAGAAGATGGATAATCTCCCAAACTCTTTGGCTGACATTTTGGTCCGAGTCCTTTACGCGTCCACTGGAGGAAGCAAACATGAAGAACGAGGCGTCTACATCAGAGATGCTTATCAATTGGAAAATGCGAGTGACTATACTGTGTCGTTGGACCCGTTCTTTCGACACGATAAAGGTGGGTTCAGAAGCTGCAAGATAAAGGAGGAAATACTCGAAGAGCTGCGGTCGCCGTCAAATCGAAAAAGCAAGAGGGAGGGAACTGTTCAAGTTGGCATTTCGTCACAAATATGGGTCCGAGAAATCTTTTTTGACCGATTTCTTGCCTAATTTGGTAAAATCCAGGTCGTTTTTGACAAAGTTTACCATTTTCAAGCTATATGGATTGTTTTCAGACTTTTGACCGGTAATACCTAGCGGGAAAATTTTAAAATAATTTTTCCGATAAATCTTTGGACGAAAAGCCAAATTGAAGAGTTCCCTTCTCAATTTGACGTGCGGTTGGATTTTGATAACATTTGGCACATAATGCTTTTGTCACGGCGCATGTCCAATCGAAAAATCAAGACAGAGGGAAGTCTTCAAGTTTCTGCCGACTTTTTTCTTGATTTACGGTTATAGCCAGTATTTGAAAGAAAACGGCAAAATAACTTCCAAAACATAATAAAATAATTTTTGCAACAATTTGCGATACTTCTCAGCAAATTCAAACAAGAAATGGCAAATTTAGATACCCAAAAAATTACTTTTCTTTGATGTTGCGAAGTGTCAAAGACGAATCGCCAACTTGACTGTGAATTTTTTCTTTTTTCATACATTTTGCACTGCGAATTTTCACTTATTGCTCCAAAAACGTCGCAACGCCTCAGGTGAAAATGCTCTTGACGTAGGATATTTCGGTTGCACAGTGCAAAATGTGAAACGCACGATGCACAATGGGGATTCTTGTTTTGCACTGTGTCCCGCTTTGAAAAAACGTAGTATCTTCTAGATGAAAAAAATTTCTTTGACTCCTCCAAATTTCAGCAGACAATGCGACTCTGCACAACTTCAACATCTCAGTTTGCCTTTCTTCTGCCGACTCCTACGTCAGCTACCCGAAAAACATCTATCTAACCAACAACAAGACTCAGTTCCAGCTGAAAGTAGATCATTCCAATCTTGAAGCCGGGAAAGTTTACTTCACCGAAGTTGTTGGCCATGACACTTCCGCCGAGCCTGCGGCCGGCCCCATTTTTCGCGTTCCAATTACAGTAATCAAGCCGCTGAAGACTGGCGAAAACAGCTTGAGGAAGGTGCTGAAGTTGGTTGCCGGCCAACCGGAGAGGATGTTTTTGCGATGCCCGATGGATTCGACAAAGGTTTCGGTTACATTAAGATCGTTGAATAAGAATTCGGCCGATTTAATTTTTTGCCAATTTGCCGCGATGGTAGCGTCAGGAAACTATGCCATGGTAAGTGGAAGAGAACTTGTTATATACTGGTAGGGTCTAGAAGTCCCGCTGCATTTTTTTTCAGCGTAAGCTATCTGCTATGTTCGAAAAAAACGCCAGTAACCCCGAAGTATGGCCGGCTGGCTGGCTGTCTAGCCTGTCTTGGCTGGCCTGTCTTGGCTGGTCTGTTTTGGCTGGCCTGTCTTGGCTGGCCTGTCTTGGTTGGCCTGTTTTGGCTGGCCTGTCTTGACTGGCTTGGCGGTCCGAGGAGTTAGGTCCAGCTGATCTGATTGAAGGTTGGCTGAGCCCCCATGTGCGAAATGTATTTCGCTGTGTCAATCAATTTAACACAATTAGATTTTATATAGATTTATTCAAATAGAAAATATTTGGCCAATACGATCCGGCCTATTCCTTTGATTCAAAATTGGAAACTGACTTCTTCAAAAAAAATTAAAGGAGACAAAGTCTAGTGGCCGCCCCCGGATCTGTTTTTTTTTGTATTTATATTTTTTTTAATTTTAATTAGATAGTTTTGCAAATCGCTTTGCTACAGTAGCGTCAGGAAACTGTGCCATGGTAAGTGGAAGAGAACTTGTTATATACTGGATGGGTCTAGAAGTCCCGCTGCATTTTTTCAGCGGCAGCTATCTGCTATGTTCGAAAAAAATGCCAAAGGTTTTGTTCGTTAGTGAAAGGCTACGTTGTTTGGAGGTTTTTCAGTTACTTGTTGGTATCACGCAACATAGGTGGGTTGAGAAGATGCACTGTGCCGGCCGATTATACCCGTCGTTTTTGTCGCGCGATGAAACTGCACAGTGCGTTTTCCATTCGCACCGTTCCGAGTGTTTTTCGCGTAAAGGCGACTTTGCGATCCTGAGCCGCACCGTGCAAAGACATGCCAAGACTGTTTGATCCAGCCAGTACCAACTGTAGTATAATCAGGCCTCTGTGCAACGAATAGCAAGGGACCAAAGATTTTATTCATTATAGACATTCGTTATCGTACAAAGATTCATTTTGATCCGAAATTGACGTCTGGGGATTCTGAAATTGTTCGTTACAGAGAGGTTCTCTTTTACGGGAGTTTGTTCTACAGAGATTCCACTTGACTTATTTACTGTTCTAGCCTTACCACCTGGAGCCAAACTCCGAGCAAACCTTCTACGCAGACGTGCGCGACAAAAGTTCTTTCGAATTCTGCGCCGTTCTCGACCTGCACAACTTTCATCGAGAAACCCAGATCGAGGTGGACTTTCGGTTCTCCGGCTGCTATCTGCATGCCTTTGAAATGGTAAGCACCACCTGCAAGGGAAAGTGCTCCAAGTGCGACGCTCAGATTTTGATGAAACTTGCCACAAATTTAAAGTGGTTTTTTTCTAAGACATATTGGAAACTCCTAGAACGCGTTTTGCAGAAACGACCTGGATTTTTAGGTCGAAACTTGTCAAAAATTTGATTTTTTTTGCAAATTTGAACATTAAAAGTTTCGTGCCTATTCCTCAAAGCTGTGTTCAATATCTAGGCTATGCCTGCAATGCGCGAGCTAAGGCGTTTAGGAATTGATACGGAGTATGTTACCGACGTATGTGCAAAATTTATCAAAAATCCTGCAAATATTTATTTTTTTCTACACGAAAATGGCAGAGATACCGTCAAAAAGTTTTTTTCTGAACACTCTCCGCGTTTCGCGTACTATTTCGTTGACAAGACAGATGAATATGTCGGCTGCCTCTGCAGAACACGAATTAAAACTTTCAGCAATTGATATGAGGCATATGACTTAAAACATAAACTCAACGAAGGTATTCGAAATGTCAAGAAATTTGAGCGCCTTACTTGAGACGCTTCCCTTACAAATATCACATCACAAAATTCTTATTCAGCAATCCGCCGCGGCTGTTGGTGAGATCTCATTGTTCAACGCGTTGACCCACATCCTCATCCAACCAGCACTTTGTTTTGACTATGCTTCAACGTATATTCGACCAATGGCGGCGAAAATCGAAGCCGTTATCGATAGGGTGAAGTTTATGCACGGGGCTGAGGCCTACACTCTTACCTTGACTTATAAAGTTCAAGTCGTTGAGGAGGGAAGCGTTGAATTTTCCTTGTTTGGAGTGGACGGAGATTTTCACAGTCATGTGGAGAGCCTGCAAGTCATGGTGTTCTTTGATCAATGTCTGGTGGAGTCGAGAGAGGTAGGTAGGACCAAATTTAGTCTGCCTACGGCTTGACATGGCTCTCAGGACAGGACGGAAATCGTGGTCTGGCCTGAGGGCCGGAAGGGGTCGACCGGCGATTTTTAAATTTTCTTCAGGCCCGAGCCAAAATCGGTGGGCTGAGCAAATTTTTAGATCTTCTTTGCCGTGGCCCGGTTGCTTGGTACATTTACAAGACATTTTTACCTCATTTCTCCGTTTGTAGTACCATGATGTCTTCCTTCCGTTAGCGAACTCAACTTGTCAAGCGGGAAAAGCCAAAAATCACGGCACGACCGGAGAGACCGCTCGGCCCGGGCCGTTCGAAATTTTATTTGCAAGACACCTTGGTGTTATAGCCGGGTCGGTCCTAGACATAGCTTTCGGCACGGTCCGGGCCCATAAAATTGCTTATTAGCAGAAAGAAAAACACCTATTAAAGGGCCAGAACGACCACCTTTGAATTGCGCTTTTTACGGCGTGCGAAACGAAATGTCAAAAAGTTTTTTTATGTCCTGCAGCGAAAACAAAGGCGGCAGAGTGGCAAACAGTAAAATTATTATGAATAGGCATGTAGAATGTTACCATTATTTTTTCCGTTGTTATTGGTAGAGTAGATGAAGAAACTTTTTAGAGATTTTGTTTCCACGCCCTAAAAACGCGATTCAAAAGTGGCTGTACTGTGGCTTTAAAGGGCCAGAACAACTACTTTTGAGTCGCGCTTTTTACGGCGTGTGAACGAAATGTCCAAAAAGTTGCTTCGTCTACTGTATCAATAACAACAGAAAAAAATAATGGTGAGGTTCTACATGTTTACTAGTAATAATTTTACAGTTTGTAACTTTGCTGCCTTTGTTTTCGCTGCAGGCGGTAAAAAAACTTTTTTAACACTTTGCTTCACATGCCGTAAAAAGCGCAACTCAGAAGTAGTTGTTCTGGCCCTTTAACAAAACTGAAGAAATGAGGATTGCCGTGAGCCATGTCAGGCTGAGCTTTTCTCTCTAACTGACAGGGCCAACGGTTTATAGCGCGGCGCTTTACGAACAGCGTGCTAGCCATGTCCAGCAAATGGTTGTTTTCACTCTGCAACCAACCCTTGCAGGCACGGTACGACCTCCAGCCCGGCGAATATCGACTGCTAGCCCAGATCCGGCACGAAGATTATGGCTTCCTCAGTCAGCTACAAACAGCCACCATGGAATGCCGTAGAAAAATTCCTCACATTCCGGTCACGCTTTGCGACAGCTACGAAAGCGCGCTGAAACACCGAGAACCTCTGGCGTCGCTCGCAATGCGGCCGGGACAGACCCGCAAACTTTATTACGACGGAAGTTTTGTCTACAAACTTCCGAAATGGCTGCAGCCTGGCGACTGTGTTTACGGATGCATGTGCATTTACGGGAAAGAGTTGCATGGAAATCGAAACGTGACGCTAAAAATCAACGGGCCAATCATCGATCCCGTGGAAACAACTGACAAAGAAATGATTTCTCTGGTAGCGGAGGAGGCAGAAAAAAAGGGCGAGGAAGAGGTTTTGAAGGGTACGTCTGGTCAGTGAATCTTATCGGATGCGTAGCGGGGATCTGCAAGGAAATGTTTGACGTGGGGCCGACGAAACTAGTCCTCCAGCCGTATCTGGAAACCCGTTTTTTCCGCCAAACTCGCCTGAATTTGAGTGCTCTTTTAATAGCAAGACCGTTGAATTCACAAGGGAAGTACCCCAAGTGCGACGCTCAAATTTTCTTTAAATTTTGCACACACCTCAGATACAGGCCGCATACCCATTCCTGAAAATTTCAGCTCGCGCTTTGCAGGCTCAGCCGAGATATTTGACGATATTTGCGGACGAGAGAGTACGCGAAACGCGGAGAGCGGTCACAGAGGGAAACACTTAATGACCATATTTTTGCCAGTTTCGCGTAAAAAAATTAATTTTTTTGTGGAAACATTGCCTTCTATGGTAGAAATGGGCATGAAACCTTTCATGCTAAAATTCGCGAAACAATTTCACATCTTTGCCAACGAGCCGGGCCGAAAAAGTTCGGCCCGGCTCCGGGCCGTTTCAAATTTGCTTTGACCCGGCCCGTCGATATAAAACCCGGAAAATATAACATTTCTACGATAGGATTGAAAAAATAGTTAGAAAAGTGTTGTAAACCGTTTGAAAATGACCGTATATCCTTGTGCGTAATTTCTCTGGCTGTATGGTGGGGTTTCGGCACCTTATTTTTCTTTGCTACCCCAATTTTCGCTTCCAGATCCAGAATTTAGTCATTACGGGTCAATTCTGGGCCGGGCTTAAAGGTCGGCTCGCGGGCCGGACCGAAAAAGTTCGACTCGGCCCGGGCCTAAATTTCCGAGCCCGGCCCGAGCCCGGGCCTGGAAAATTTTGAAAGCCCGGCCCGGAAAATTTTACACTAGGTTAAAAAGAAAAAAATGGGAAATGAGAACCAAATTTAAGCAAATTTTTGCAAAAGCTAAGGAAGAATTTAGCAAAAACTATACATAGTGCAGTTATACCTTGACCATTTATATAAATTACTAAGTCGCCACAAAATTTTGTACTATATGGTAACAAAAAAGCATAAACTTTTGTGCATAATCACACAAATTTTAACAAAAATTGATTTTATGACATATCTTATATCGGAGCTGAGAGTGGTTGAAGACTATTGTGTATTTCTGGAAAATTTTCCGCGTTCTATTTTGCAAGCATATTAACTATGAGGTCGCACTCAAAATTTTTTGAAAATTTTTTCAAATTGACTTGAAAATTTTTTTTTTCTTCGGAGAGTGGTAAATAAGCTCAACTTATATTAGCTATCAGCACTGTGTACGATAAAATGAAAAAATTTTATTGAAAAGCCTATTTTTTCCATTTTTCCGGGCAAAATTCAGATTTTAAAAAACCGGGCCGGCCCGGAGCCGTGCCTATGCACAAGAAAAGAAATTCCACTACAAGAATGAGGACTTTTTAGAGAAAACCCGCGACCTTCTTATCAATTACATGACAACCGCAACCGATGAAAAAGTGATCGAAGATACGTATACAAAACTATGCGACGAATACCCGGACTACCCGGGAGTGTACGCCGCCCGACTGCAAACATTGTTCGTGAAACCGGAACGCAATGTTCTCGAAATTCGAAAGGCCGCAATGCGAATGTTGAAGATTGTTGATGTTGATGAGGTTTTCAAATTTTTGGCGAATGCAAGTCAGCAGGACATGAACAAGATTACCAGTGAAGAGTAAGTCCTGTTTTTACAGGGGATTTTCGTTACATTAAACAAGAAAGAGATCAAAAAATCGGCGCTCAGATTCGCTTTGAATTTTAAACACAAGTCGAACATAGGCTCCATGTTAATTGTGTTAGCTTGCGCTTTTCAGAGGCAGCCGAGATATTCAGCGATCTTTGCGGACGAGTGAGTACCCGAAATGCGGAGAGCAGTCAGAGAGAAGGGCGTTTCTTGGCCATATCTTTTTCAGTTTTGCGCGGAAAAAATTGACTTTTAGTGGAGACATAACACTCTGCCTTACAAACAGATGCAAAAATTTTTGTGCCAAAATTCGCAAAAAAAATTCCAAATGTTTGTCACGTTTCGGAGTAAAAATAAGCAGCTTTTGTAAGGGGCCGCACGCCGAATCGAAAAAGCAAGAGGGAGGGAACTGTTCAAGTTGGCATTTCGTCACAAATCTGGGGTCCGAGAAATGTTTTTTGACCGATTTCTTGTCTAATTTGGCAAAAACCAGGTCTTTTTTGACAAAGTTTACCATTTTCAAGCTATCTGCATTCTTTTCAGGCTTGTTTTGAGCGCTAATACCTAGCGGGAAAATTTTGAAATAATTTTTCCGATAAATCTTTGGACGAAAAGCCAAATTGAAGAGTTCCCTTCTCAATTTGACACGGACGCGTCTTCTTTTTAGGGGGCCGTGCCAAAGTCCCGGAAGGCCCACAACCCACCTTTTCACGTCAAAATGAAACACTACACTTGAATTTCCAGAAAGATGAAAGAAAACGTCGCGCTTTTGACCATTACCTACGGCATCCTCGTGGAAACATTGATGGACGACTATCTCTCCAAATCCGCAAAGAATTTCCCAGCCGAATTCAAAAACAATTTCAAATTCGAGCCGGACCTGGGATTCAATGAGTCTCCGGTTCAGAACGAAGGAATCTGCGGACAGCCGGATGTCGTTGATGATAACAAAAGTTGGGCGAACCAAATCGAAAATGGGGCAAGATCGGCGTCAGAAAAGCGAAGAGAAAACTTCCCAAACTTTGGGACTATTGCCAATGTCATTGTCAAACTGGAAGAAGCTAAGCGAAGAGCAAAGAGTTCGAATGGAAAAGCAGAGGGAACGTCTGGAAAAGTAAGCAAAGGGTACCAAAAAGAGAAAGTGCTCCAAGTGCGACGCTCAGAGTTTGATGAATCTTGTCATAAATTTAGAGCGTACGTTTTCTAAAATTTATGCGAGATCCCTAGCTCGCGCTTTTCAGAAACAACCGAGATTTTTAGGCCCAAACTTGGCAAAAATGTGAACCTTTTTTGCGAATTTTGGCATAAAAAATTTATACCTATTTATACTGTAGAGTACAATATTACCGCAAAAACTTGACCTTTTACGCGCGAAACTAGGAAAGATACAGCCAAAAAGTGTTTTTCTCTCTGCCCGCTTTCCGCATTTCGCGTACTCTCTCGGCCGCAAAGATCGTTGAATATCTCGGCTGTATTTGGAAAGCGTGAGCTAAAAGTTTAAGAAATTGATACGTGGCCTATGTTAGACGTATGCGCCAAATATAAAGAATCTGTGCGTCGCACTTCGAACACTTTCCTTGTCAATTCTGAAGTGATCTATTAGCCATATCTTTTTCCACAAAGCAACATTAACTACTCGATCTTTTGCACAAGGCAACATAACTACTCGATCTGTGGCTCTTTTGAAAGTTTATAGTATAGAAAACAGGGAAAAAAGTTCATATTTTACAGTTTTACTTGTCGACAAAAATATCGACCATTTCTCAATAACCAAGTTTTACTAATCGATAGTCTCTTATGGTTTACAGCTGTAGCTACAGAAAAAGATTGGTTAACTCATATTTTAATCCTCTTAGGAGGTTTTGCAGAATCCTCCTGCCATCGAGGTGCAAGAAAAATCGATCACTCTACCTGCTGAAAAATCAGCCCCGCAGGAGTCAGCCAAGGCAAATGTAGACGATGACTTGGCTGAAATCGACCGGCTTATGGTTGAATACAGCAAATTCCCGCCCAATCCACAGGACATTGGGATTTTGTCGCTCAAACAAAGTGTTTGCCATGGGAATTACGGACTAGCTCTCGACGATTTGTACGAGATTCTGAGGAAACAAAAATGCCAGCGTGCCTTTAAAGCGGCGATTCAGGTGAACAATACTGCAGAAATCAAAAATGTTACTTTTTTTGCAGATTGCCGACATTCTCGGATGGAAACATCTCGCCGACCAATGGAGAGACTCATATATCGCAAGATACTGCATTCCGAAAAGAAATTTTTAGTGATAACTGGTTGTAATTCGCAATAAATGAGCTGCGGGAAGAGATGTCGGCTTTGAAACTCACACATATGAAACATGTCAACGCCGTCAAAATTGCAAGGCTGACATTTTATGCGATAAAAGTTTTCATCGTATAAAATGTCGCTTTCTTGAATTTTCGGGAAAATCCGGTCAATCATAATAAAAAAGGTTATCTTTGACCAGTCACACATATGAAACATTCCAACGCCGTCAAAATCGCAAGGATGACATTTTATACGATAAAGGGTTCGTAAAATTTAAAAAAAAATCTAATCTTCCCCGAGCACTTCATTTCTTATTTAAAATTATTTATTTTTTTGAAATAAATTTCTATGCTTTCACAAAGTTTTAACTTAGGATAATAAGACAATGTTATATTGGGAGGAGGAGACGATAATAAAGGGAGGGGGAGAATGGATGTCGACGAAAAAATCTGAATAAACATTTTGATTGAAAACAAAAGAAAAACAATGGACCGTAGAGAAAATTAAGCCACCCTTGGGTTTACTGTAGCGTCGAGGAAATACTGAAGATTCCTTTTCGAAATTTTCCAAAAAAAGTGAAAAATTTTGAAACAAAATCATTTTTTTTGCCAAAAATTCAGAAACTAATTCTCCAAAATTTTTAGCCAAAAAAATTCTACAGTATCCTCTTCCTCCTACAGTAGTACGCCAAAGAAAAAAGTGGGCATATTAATTTACAACACTATAAAAGACAGTTATAAATAGACAAATTCTCGAGTCTTGGGGTCTTTAGAACAGTTTTCCGAGGATGATTCCGATCAAGAGGGCGGCCAGGCTGAGCAGCAGGACCTGCAGGTTGAAGATATTCTGGCTGGGTTCGCTTCGATTCATCAGCATTTCGCTGAGTTTTTGCTAAAAATGATGAATTAAAATGATTCTTAATAAACCACAGTAAAAAATAGTCTAATAACAAGCCACTTTGACGTCAAATAAATTAAAAAATTCAGTGCCCCAAGGGGTTTCTTTTAAAAAATTGAATTTTTAAAATCCCCAAGGGCATAAATGATTTTACAAATTTCAGGCCGCAGACTATCTTCCATGAGGCTCAATTTAATACATTATTTACAAAAAAAACGATCAACAAATTGACTTATAAACAAAACAAAGTCCAGCTGCTATGCCAATTTCTGAAAAAATTTCCTCAAAAAATGCAAATTTCTCTCCATTCCAAATTCCCCCAACCTACTCTAAGTTCCTGATTCTGTGCGGTCAATCGTCGATTTTCAGCGTCCTTTTCCCCCGACTTTCCTTCATCTCCATGGCTGACGGGTGCTCTGTGGACCAAGTTCGGGCGAGGTTGTGCGTTCAACGGGTTCTCACTGGTCTTGTTGATCTTGTCCTCAAACACCTTGTCCGTGGAGGTATACTGGGCGGTAGAATGGGAGTCATCGATGCGAGCGGTAGAGGTGTCGGATCCGGCTTCCAGATTGGCGAAGACCACCTTGAGACGGGCGTCGGCGATTTTGGTGGGATCCACCGACTTCCAGAACGCCTCCACGGGCTCGTCGGTGGCCAAGGCCGATTGCACGAGGAACTTGTGACGGGATCGCTCCTTTTCGAGGGTCTGCACCTGATCCACGGGCTGGAGCATCACATTGACCGTGACGGCTCCGGAAGCCGCTATTTGGCCACAGTTCGGACGGACACAGTAGAAACGTGGAGCAGTCGTCTTCACCTTGAAGTTTACCGGCTTGTCCGTGAGATTCTGGAGTTTGAGGTGGCTGGTGACGACCTCGGTGAAAGGGCCTAGAAATGAGCAAAATAAGGCCTCAGTTCAATTTTAGATCAATCGAAAATCAAGTAAACCATCCAGCGATCCATTATTTACAATCTATTCGTTAAGTCAGACGCTAACCTTGTGAAAACATCAATTTTTCAACCCGAAATCCAACAATCCCCATGTTTTTTTTGCCAAACCCATCATGAAAAATCTCCCATTCCTCACAAATCTTATCTTATTGATCTACAAGCACTATCATCCCGTTATCTGTCTCTCCAACCTCCAATTCTTCTTCCCCTTGTCCTTATTTATCTAAAAACCAACAACAATAAGAAAACGACTTACCGTTGAATCGGAGTTCATTGTTGGGCTCAAGGGCGACAAACTGTGGCTTGGACATGACTCTTCTTCTGTAAACAATCAAAATCAAATATCGAAAGCGAACAAACACGTTGACTGACACGCCACGGGCGAAAAAAGCATGGACCCCAATTTTTTTATGATCTGTCTAACATAGGAATTTAACAAAAAACATTGATACTTAGTCGACGCTCGCTTATCAATTCCTTTTTTGGTGAAAATGGAATAGCGGTTTTTGCGAATTTCAAAACAATTCTTGTCTAAAGTATAATATAGAGAGAACTATACAGAACTGCATTGAAAAACTGCTGATCAGACGTTAATCGACGCCTAAAAGCTGAATCAGCAGAGAAATTGGGAAAAGAATATCAAACTTTTGAATAAACATGAAATTCTTTTCTATGAGGTGGTCTAAAATAATATCAGGTAAAAATCGACAAAATTGCAGATAAAAACAGCCGAAACCTCTTCTAACTCAAGTAAAGAGTGTCTACTAACCGTAACAAAAATTTTGCATTTTAAAAATTCAAAGAAATTTTATCCGAAGCCAAACCAGTTAGTTTTAGTACAATGTAGAAAACCCCAAAAATTCGCTGAAAATAAAAAACAAATCTAAAGCATCTAATCATCATATAAACACGATTCACATCAAAACCCTACTATAAAAAATGCAAAGATTTCCCAATTTTCGGACCTTACACATGCGGCTCAGATTTCGGGCATTCCTCAAAAAATCTCTTTATAAATTCGTCTGGGGTATTTGCACTTTCCCCTCCAAAATACCACTCAAAAAATCTTATTCAGCCCTTTAAGTGATCATAATAAATTTTTGTGACCTTCACCTTGTCCTCAGGACGAATTCCCTCCGGCCATTTCGGCCGGTCCCGATGAAGGAGTCGGCTGTTCTCTTTTTCCATGCCTTCTGCAATTTGGCCGAGTCTCAAACAAAAAACAACGCTTGGGGGGAAAAGCCGATTTTTCGCTGGGGCACAAGAGAGCGCGGGAAGTGGGTAGGTGCGGAGAGAAAAGTGAAGGAAATCCGGTGGAATTTTTAATGAAACCCGGTTTTAAGGACTCGACAAGCTGGGGATTTAGGTTGGCGGGCCATTCGCCGCTCGATTAGCCCAAATTTGGGACGAAAAATCTATAATTAGCGGAAAAAACATTCAACCTGAAGGGTAAGGTAAAAAATGGTCAACAATAAATTCCTGTGGGGCTCAAAGATCGTCCACTACAATTCTGATATTCTTTACTGCTTATTCTCAACATCCTTATCAATCAAGGCAGCCAAGTTGCTTTTACTTCCAAACTGCGATCAAACTTATATTACACATGAAGGTCAAAGTCAAACCGGCCGAAAACGTGCTTCAAAATTGGGTAAACTGTACAAACGGATCAAATAGTGTAAACATGACTAGACAATATTAAAAACCCACAATTCTACCACCTTCAAGCGGCTACAAGAGAGCTGTTATCTAAGTGATAGATTCGCCAAACAAACAACGCGTTCTCAACCAAAACAAGGCCATTTTGATTATGAAACATCGAAAAACATTGTAGAGCAACTCTTCCGACTGTTTACAAGCCACAGCCTTCCCAAAAAATGGTGTAAAACTTTCTCCCTTATATTATACTTGACCGATCAAACAAAAAAAAATAATCCGAAAAACAGACAAAACAGACGCCAAATAAAGCAGATAATACACAAAAAAGATCAGTGGATTCTTCGAGAACGTCAGACGAGCCACGTAAATCCAAAATTCCAAGGGATTTCCGCTCAAAATCCGTGGAAATCCACGAAAAACTGCGCGATTACAAGGAGAATGAAGTGACATCCGGTGGATAAAGCCCTCTTCTCCAATTACACCACGTTAACAACACGGTGGGTTGAGATTGACGTCTCACGCACGCACATTAGAGAGACGAGAAGCCAACACGGAGAAAAAGTCAAGTCGGCGTCAGACTCGACGCGCACTTCCACGTTTGGGTCGAGTGTTGCGCCCGACTGGGGAATGATTCGAAATTGGCGGGAAACGGTGACAAATGGTTGGAGTATTATGCAAATTGTCCGAAAAGGCCATTTGCAGGATGTTTACCACTTTCTGGAGCTAAATTTATGTGATTTACATATGAATAATGTTTTTTGACTTGATTTTGAGAGAAGAGTTTGCCCTGATGACAGAGGTTTGTTGCTAAGGTCTTCCAAAGAGCGAAAACGGCAATTAGAAAGGAAGAAAGCCATCTCAAACGCAGAACAAGTCTGAAAATACAAATATCTTCATCAAAATATCGCAAATCGTGAAAATTTTGCTTGAGTAAAGTCACTCTCATGTTTTGATTGGGGAAATAAGTGTTCTCTGATGATCTGAAGGCTGTTTTGGCTTATTTTCTCGCCAAACGGCACCTGCTGGAGGTAGATAAATAAAAAAAATGAGACATCGTCAGAGAAAAAAAGTTTTCGAGTTACCCCATACTGACAAGGGAAGTACCCCAAGTGCGACGCTCAGATTTTCTTTAAATTTTGCACACACTTCAGGCATCGGTCACCTATCAATTCCTGAAAATTTTAGCTCGCGCTTTACAGGCTCAGCCGAGATATTTAACGATCCTTGCGGCCGAGAGAGTACACGAAATGCGGAGAGCAGTCACAGATGAAAACACTTTTTGGCCATAACTTGGCCAGTTTCGCGCAGAAAAAATTATTTTTTTGTGGAAACATTGCCCTCTATAATCGAATGTTATCCCAGCTCAAAGTCTCCAATCGGAAAATGGCAACACAAAATGAGAGACGTTAGAGAAAAAGAAAATCCTGGTTACCATAGTCAATGAAAAGAAACCCTTTGAATGCCAGATGTATTTTCTTTCACATTTTATACCTATTTTGGTTTTGGGACTAGTAAATTCCAGTAAATTTTTGACTGCTGTTGAGCTGAGTGCATGGGGGCTATGGCAAATCTGATGCTTGGACAACTAGCACCGATCGAGGCCTAAAGTCTTGAGGAGCACCTCATCACGACTCGGTCGCGCGAGAGACAGGATCCCCTGGATAAGGCCCGTGTTGGAAGCGCAAGTTTGGAGTGCTCCAATGGTCTTCGCAAAACCCTGATCACCCAAGTACAACAATAGATCTTCGGTCTTCAATTGTGAAACACGTGGCATACCTATTCTCCTCAATATAATTTCTGAGTGATGTAGGAATAAATAAATGAAATATTGAGCTATTCAAAGATCTTTGGCGCCAGGAAAGGACGCAGAAAGTGCAGAACGGTCAGTGAGATACCTTTTTTCGCCATAATTTATGAAAAAATTAATTTATTGTAGAAATTCGGATTGTGATTTTGACAGGATTTTTCAAAATGACGTCTAATTGACGCCAAATTGCTGCCCTTTCCGTTTGAAGCTGTCTAATAAACAAAAAACATTGTTCAAGGTAGTGTAACGGGTTCAAACATATTTAAGCCCATATCCAAAAGTTAAATGGATGATGGAGGCTGGTCAGACGCAGCTGAATTGGTTTGCTGGAATTTTTGGAATGGCTGGAAACAGCCTGATACGATAATGAGCAAAATATGTAAACCAAGGAACTTGACTTATCCGTATTTTACCGTTTATATCGAAAGATCGACTGAAATTTCGTTAAAATTTTGATTAAATTTGAACGAACAGAATTTATTTCAATTGGGCCTAGGATCAAATCCAGAAAAAAAATTTAGTTTGTGCTTTCTAAGACCAAAATAAGGCTATTAAAATTATGTATAACAAATTTATTCGAATTTAAAATCGATAAAAACGAGAAAGAAAAATATTTATCACAATTCGCAAAATTTTCGAATATTTTTGAAAATATTCAAAAAGAATCACCAAGTTTTGTGTGGACAACATTTGAAAGACGGGGGAAAATATAAATTGAGTATTAACAAAAAAAAAAATAAAGAAAGAAAATCAAAAAATTTCGTTCGTATTGACAAAATAATGTGTTCAGGACTACAATGTGGGGATTAAGCGAACGTCATATGATTTGAGTGGGTGGGTTGCCCGTTGTGACCGTACAAACAACAAAAAAATTCAGTGGAAAGTGCTGTTTAATCAAAAAATCGCAAGATTCGACCAAAAATCGCCAAAAAACATCAAAACGTATCAAAAACACCCTCCATTTTCGAAACACCATCGTTATATCAAGATTAATTTTGGCCTTCAGACCTCGGTAATGGCCTATGAAACATTTTGCCAAACCAAAAATTTTGATATATATACAGACCTTCCACTGTGAAAAGATTGGGGATATACATATAGATAATAAGAGAAATAAACATTCTTTGCCCGTTTCGAAAGTTCAAACACCGGGATATTCTGTTATTTTCTGGAGATTTAGGCAGCTTTCTGGGTCCTAAAACAAACTTTCAATACAAAAAAAAATTCAAATTTCAGAAAATCAATAACTCCAAAAATTTACATTTCGTTCAACTTTCAAAAATCGATTTTTAGGCCAAAACGCGTCACTTATATACAAAATTCAGCTATAGCATCCAATTCTAGACCCCCAATCCCCCATACAACCCAAAAAAACTACCGTAATCCCGCTAAAACCGCCGTAATTCTGTAATTTTCAACATGAAATCCCGGTGTTTCGAGTGTACTTTACAACCATTTATTTGAGGCGTTGAGTAATCGACGCCAGAGCAATGCCGAACGCCTGGACGGCCGAGAGTGGGGTGCAGAAGTCGAGGGTGTAGGCGCCGTTTTCGATCCTTCCAAACTGCATTACTTGCTCGTTTTCGTGCTCGATTTGGAAGTTCTTCGCCGATTCCTGGGTCACACGGCCGCCAAAGTCGAGCTGAAATACGGAAGCGTAGAAATTGAACAAATCATGATTAAAATTTTTTGTAAAATAAGAATGAAAAAAGCAAAAATGCGGAAATAAAGGCTAAATTCGCAAATTACGCCTTTTCCAGCAATTTTAAAATCATTTTTCCCTCGTTTACCAAGTTCCCAATTTTTTCTTGGGCCTCACCACGAAAACGTCCCATCTCAAAATTTCGATGGCAATTTATTTCCGTTGCTCTTATCGAATTACAACCGCCATTCCACTCCATTTCGACTATTCTTCGTCAATTTTTATTAAAATTTTTCAATCCTGGGTCCCACCACGAAAACCTTTGAAATCGCAATTTCAAGAAAATTCCACTTCCACTAGCTTCCCGAGCTCTCACAAGCGCCGGAAAACACTTTCCCCCAAAAAAATCTTTCTGTTTCTCACCTGATACACCTGACTTTCTTCATTCCAGAAGGGTGTTTTGTTGGCCACCCGGATCACTCCATATTGTTGTTGGGTGGAATGGGGTGAGTCGGCGCGTTCGCTCTGCACCTCCAAAATGTCCTCATCGATGTTTTTGCGGCGTTTTACGTCGAGGACGTCGACGGCGTGCGGCGTATCGCCCAGCGTTGACTTCAGGTTCTGAACTCGCTGATGGAGGTCGGAAAGCATAGAATTTGTGCGAATCGCTTCTTCCAGTTGGCCCAATTGGCCGGCAATATCGCGCAGCTGGGCGCGCATGTCGTCGACCGATGGGGAACGGGTCACATCGTTGTCGGCTTCGTCTTCTAATAGACGATTTCGATCTTCGGGCTGAAAATTCGGGATTTTAATAAATTTCAAGTAAAAAAGGCTTGATTATAAATATAAATACCAAGAAATAAATGCAGTAGACGTATTTTACATTCATACCCGTCCTGTATTCCCCAAAATTAGCCCTTTTTAACTTTAAATCGGAAATTGTTTTATTTAATGTAATATAAGTTTTGCTCTCAAAACGGCTTATATTACCTTTAGTATGTTTCTTCCACCCTATTCTTTCTGCAAACACAAGATTTCACCAAAAAATTCTTCAATTTTCGCCAAATTTGCAAAAAATCTCAAATTTTTATCACCTCACCTACTACAATATAATCAAACCTACAGTTTCGGGCTCCTTCCTTCCTCCTTTCAGCCTCAAGTCCGCTAAGCGATTCAGCGTGTGGATTATATCATTTTTCGTTCTGCTGTCGGCCGAAGTCGTCGATTCCGAGGTGCTTGGTCTGAAATCAGGCGGTGGTGGGGGAGGTGTGTCGGGAGGGAGCAGATTCGCTTTTTCCTCCGAAGTCGACTCCTCCTTGCTTTCCTCGTCAATAAAATCGAGGGAATCGAGTTTGTGTTGCCAAGAAAGGCGGGGTTGTTCGGTTTGAACCGACTGGTCGGTTTGATCGTTCGATTTTTTCGACTTCTCCTTTTTCTTCGGCGCCGATTTTTTCGTTTTCTCCGGTTTTCGCTTCGCCAACTTCGGTTTGGTCTGGGTTAATTCGGCGGCGATTCGGCGCATATTTGTGATATGTTCATCGACCGCTGTTCGAAGACTTTCGTACTCCAACAATACATTGCTGTAGAGTCTCCGCTCTTCTTCCAGGAGTTCTTCGTCCGCTGGAGCGGCTGGAGAAGCGGGCCGAGCTAAAATGTCAAAAAATTCTATCAATTTCACAAAAACATAGCTAAAAAATTCAAAAAATCTCATTATTCGACTGTGTCATTCCCAACAAAACAAGGACATTACTTGCTACTACGTATTTTACCCACTGCTCCACTTTTTTTCGACATTTTGTTGCCGCTGGATTCGAACTTTCACAAATCAAGTGCACCGTTGCTTAACTTGACAGATCGGACGGGACCACGCACTCGGACTTGTCCAAAAAACACTCTCACTCCAAACACGCCCATTTCTTTTGCAAAAGTGCGAGTGCGTTATCCCGTCCAATCTGGCAAGTTAAGCAACGGTGCGCGTGATTATTTCAAGTTCGAATCCGACTGTAACAAATTTTGCAAAAATTATTCCTGACGGCTTCAAACCCCGCCTAATCACTTCAACCAAATTTCCTACCTTCTTCCGCTTCCTCTGCTCTCCGTTCTTCTTCAATTCTTGGGCCAATCAGCTCCGCTTCTTGGATATTATCCAAATGAGCGTGTTGTAATAGGCTCTGCTGATCCTGTTGTTGGTCCGTCCGCCTGAGCAAATGATTCCGCAGGGTTCTCGCTCGACTCCTCCTTCTGGTTTGATGGTTTTGGACGGGATCTGGTTGCTGAATTTGGGCGACTGGTACTCTTTGAATGGGTCTTCTTTCTCGAAGGCGTGCCCTTGTTTCGGCATACGTCATAAACTGCCGTTGATGAGGTGGAATTGGCTGGAGCTGTTGTTGTTGCTGCTCGAATCTCAGGATCGGATCAATTAGAGTTGGTCGGATCGGAGCGACCGGTCGATTATTGTTATTGTTTTGGTCGTCATTAATGTCAGCGTTGACTTGCTGAAGAGTTCTTGGACCACGGGCCGTTCGAGGGCGGTCTACTGGTCTAAAATATTATTGTTATTAATTTTTGACCAATTTCAGATCCCAGGATTAGACCTTTAACGAATCAAGCGCACCGTTGCTTAACTTGCCAGATCGGACGGGATCACGCACTCGGACTTTTGCAAAAAGCTCCCTCAGCAACGGCTCCCTTGATTAGTCCAGGTTCGAATACCATTGGAAAAAAAAACTTTTTAGCTATAAAAACGTCAAAAATCCCAAAACACGATCCAACAAGGATATGAAACTAGCTCTTACGCCTTTTCTATCTTTCCGACCCATAAAAAACCTATTACAAAGGCAGACCATTTAAAAAATTAGAGAATTTCTCCTAAAATATTACAAAAATTCAAATTCTCACCGGAAAATGGCCGGACTCGAGTCCGCCGACCTGAAATTCCTCAGACCACTTCGTTCCACCACCAAACTTTGATTCACCGGTAGGGGCAGTGTTTTAGTCAGCGGTCGAAGATCGCACAGTGCAATGCCCATTTGTCTTGGTTGCAGGTGTAAAACGGATGTCTTGTAGACAACATGAGCTAATGTTGGGGGTAAATCTCTGATTCCTGGTGAGGTGATCTTGAATCTCGTGCACCAAACATTCGAGGACACGTGGCATAATACTCGATTTGATTTTACAATCGGATTGGCCAACCTCTTGGACATAAACTTCTTGATTCGCCGTTTACTGCGACGCCAAACGGAATTTCGCGGTTCGGGTTGATGTGCAAGGAGGATGTCTTCTTGGAGTTTTCGTTTGGCTAAAATTAGAAAATTAAAATTGAGGCTAAAAAAATTTGCACTATGCGATCAAAATTCTATTTAAAATAACGCACTGTGCGTCAAACAAATGCCCAATGAACAATGAAAAGCTTAAAAAATGTGCCATAAAACTATTTTTATATTACAAGATAATTTAAATCCTAACAATATCACTTTACCTCATGCACGGTGCAAAACACCAAACATTTTTCATTTGCACTGGGCAAAACTAAAACAAGCTCCTAGATCCCCGAAACACCAAATTTTTCGCAAATTTTCGTATTCAATGAACAAAAGGCGTATTGATTTTCCGTATTTTCAATTTTCATCATAAAAAAAATTTATTGAACAGTGCAGAAAATCACATTTTTTCTTATGCACTGTGCAAGAATAAAATAAGGTCCCATCTGCACCGTACATCAAATTTTAAAAAAATTTCCGTATCCTATAGCAAAATTGTAATCCCAAATGTTCAAAAAAAAACACCATTGTCTCCAAAACTTCCGTTGCACCGTGCATAACTTACAATTTTTCCTCTGCACGGTGCAAACCCCCAAAAAATTCATTTCTCTCTTTCTTTTCCTTACCTATCGTTTGTGCGTAGCCTGACGTCTCACTGGGGTCTTCGATTCCACTTGGTGGCATTGGTTCCAAATCATGGGTGAAAGAGTAGTTGGGCATTGGAAGATTGACATTACAATCCGCCGCATAGGACCATCTCGGTCCGACCGAGTGATCCTTGATTGCCCATGGCCCATAACTGTAGCCGGGAGTGGTGTAGGCCGTGGATGGGGGTAGACTGATCAAAAATTGGGGAATGACTCGATTAATCTGCCTTCCGATGAGGACCGGGATCATCCCGCCGAGGTGTTCGACGCACAACATATATTGATAACTTTTCCGGGGGATCGGCATGATCGTGCAGTACCAGCGCCAAAACGTCGGCTCGCACACAAAACGACACATTTTGTCGTATGAGGGGACTCGGCAACGGATCACGTGCCGGTCAAACTGCTTGATGATGCTGGTCGGGCGTTGAGGAAGTTTTAAGCGGTTCGCGAAACGGCCAGTTCGTCCGGCGCCCAGCCAAAGTTGATATGCCACCAGCTCGGTGAGAGGAGGGACGCCGTGAGAGACTCGCCCCACCGCTATAGTCGAGCCTGCCGCAATTATTACCATCTCATCTTTGTGGGCCCAAGTGAAGACCGTCGGCTCATCATCGAACATGATTGGAGGTAGGAAACTGTGAATTGGACGACCTTGTTGGTTGAGGATGACAATTCTGGAAAGATAATCCCATTATGCTCTTAATCACCTATCAAAATTCAAAAAAAAATTCCGACTGCACAGTGCAATCCACGAAAAAATTCAAAACTGCACAGTGCAATGGAACTTTTGAGAAATTTGAACTTCCTAATAAGGCGAAATAACAGGAAAATTCGATTTGAACATTAGAATTCGTCAAAATCTTCCATATGAAACCAAAATTTCTCAATTTTTTTGACTGCACAGTGCAAAACCCTCGACTTCAAATACCGCACTGTGCAGTTCAAGAATTGGGCGAAAAAGTAATCGCCCGGAAAAAATTGTTAAAAAATTTTGGTATTCAATAAATTCTAGTTATATTCTCCTTATAACCCCTCAATTTTCAAAAAACCAAAATCTGCACAGTGCGATGAAAAATCAAAATAAAAAAATCGCACCGCGCAATCAAATTTTCGTTCACAATCCGAAAAAGTGAAACAGAAACTACTTGTTAGTCAACGTAGTAACCGCTAAAAAAATTTTCAGCCCTTACCGTCCAGTACTGCAGACTACTGAAAGCATTCTTCCCGTCAAACTCCAATGGATACTTCGAATTGGATCTCGACTTTTCCATCCGTAGAGCTCAACCTCATACTGAGTGTTCAAAAACAAGATCTGATCGTCCATTGAGACCGCAGCCAGGGTCCATTTTTGATGTTCTTCCTCGTCTTCTCGGATTGGAGAAAATGCGAGCTTGAAGACGCCGACTTGGAGGAGTTGTCGCTCCGTGATGATGGTACCCTGATCGTTGAAAACCTGGATTTGCCCGGTTTCTAAGCCGAGGACCAGTTCCTTTGAGTTGGGGGACCAGGTTCCGCAATTTACTTGGTTTAAAAATGTGTTCGACCAGATTCGCTGACCACTAGCAGAACCTAAAGTACCAACAATGTATTGTAAACTACTTTTCAAATCGAGTATTACTCATTCTAAAATCATTACTTATCTTTACCGAGCACTTATACCTAAATTTCTATCAGAGGATTCGAACCTGGGGTATTCAAGCGCACCGTTGCTTAACTCGCCAGATCGGACGGGATGACGTTTTCGCACTTTTGCAAAGAAACAGAGCGCGTTACGAGTCCGCGAATTTTTTGCAAAAGAACGAGAGAGTGATCCCGTCCGATCTGTCAAGTTAGGCAACGGTGAACTTGATTAGTCCAAGTTCGAATACCTTTAGAAAAAATATTGAAAATAAGTTGACTCAAAAATTAAAAGTTCATAAATTTTAATCTTAACCCTTGAATACGCAAAAATAATTTGTAAAAAAGCAAAAAACATACCAATCAACACAAAATTGTCCTCATAAAGTATCAAAGCAGCTGCCCCATTAGGACTCCAATCAAAATCTCGAACTTTTAAACCTCGATCATTGACCAATTCCACCGACCAACGTTCCTCATTCGGAACCCATACATATATTACACCATTCTCGTCGCAAGATCCCAACTTGGTCATTGTAGAATTCCAGGCTACCCGTTGAATTTTGGCATGATGCCCTCTGAGATTGTAATTGTAACGCCTAGATAAGTCGGACTCGGAGAAAGACTCGGGAAGAGCGGTATCCGTCACTGCAATCCCAACAACCCCATTTTGTGTGCCGCTGGCGAGGAGACCTGAAATTATCAAATTTTTATATTGTAGTGGACAAAAAGTCTTCCAATTTGGCCAAATCCTCTTCTATTTGACTCTAAACAACAAAAAAAAACAGGAAAAGAACACACCTCTCGTATCCGACATGGCAATGATGCCTGACGACATATTATTCCCATTTTGTTGACTGTGAGTCAATTTTTCACCGCTTTTATTAGGCAACGGCATCCAACATAGGGAGGTGATTTGCGACGGACCCACTGAGGAGCCCGGCCAACATTGAGACTCCCAAAATATCTTCATACTTATTATCTGAAAGGAAAACCGAAATTAAATTATACTAGACACCAAGTAAAATTTTTTAGATGAAAAAAGATACTATTGAAGGAATTTTAAGCAGAAATGAATGTGGAGAGCAAGACAGATCTGTGTCTGTAGTATCATACCAAAAATTAGCCTAAAATATTGACTTACAGCGTTATAAATTAATTTAGCAGCTTTGATACCTAAAATAAAATATAAAATCGGTCATAAATTTGAAAACTAAATTTCATATCAGTATAATAACCTCGAAAAGAATCACCCACAGCTCTACCCATTTTCTCCCGTCAAAACTCCTTCAATTACCACCTCTTCAATTACCATCAAGGATAACATAAATTTATTACCTAAAATCAGAAGAAACGCAAAAAATCTTAGAAAAAACTTACTATTACAATTTAAGAATGCATCCAAGCTGAACAATACATCAAATCCTGCAGTTCGATATGTGTTTGCGGTGCTTGCAGCACCAGGCGCTAACGGGGAAAAAGAAGGGAACAACCACGGGGAAATGCGCTGAAATCAATGGGATTTACATTTCATTTTCGCGTGAATTCTTGCACTCGACGCGACAAAACAACGTTATTTATTGCTCACATAACTCGCTTCGACTTTTGTGAAATTCGATCGAACAAAAAAAATTTCCGAAAATTGATCGAACAATTTTTTGTTTCGATAAAAAACAGACGATCGAAGAGGGAATTGAAGGGCTGTTTACCGATGCCTGAGTAATATATTCATTCTTCAGCGTTTCCTATGTGAATATTACTTTATCAGCCCGTTTTTCGATTAGAAATTTTGGGGTCAGAAGGTTTAGTACAAGATAAGTTTGGATGGGAAATATTGCAGCAAGCCGCGTGCGGTTTTTGGCGATAATATTGGGAATGTGTGAGGTTCTAAATGAGAGGAGATGAGGGAGATTAGAGGGGGCTTTACAAAAGTAATGACGTCATTTCCGGTTTTTGGTTGGAGGCTCACGGGAACTGGAGAAATTACTAATAATCCGGCTGAAAGAGGGTCCCATAAGCGTTCGAAATGAAGAATTGCACTTTTGTTGAGGATTCTCAGAACTAAACTTTCCAATAGATCATAGGAATCGAAAATTATGGAGTTTCGATGTTGCTCATGTATAAAGTATAATATAACTTATGCCACGGCTTGTTAGAAGCTCGTAGATAGCTGTAGGTCTTCTAAAATGTCCGTATCTGGGCTATATTGTCTATTGAATAGTAAAACAGTAGCTTGAAACCTATAAAAAGATCCATTTTCAAGCTTTACATCACCTATGGGTCTGGTATACCATAACTGCTGTTACAGCTCGCTGTGTGTCCTTAGACTGCTGCAAATCGCCTCAAAACGCACTCCACGACCCCTGTAACCAATCGATAAACACCAGGGCCGATTATCGACGCAATTAATTGACCGGCTGTCAGCGAAAGACAACCCAATCACCTGGAAGATTCGTCCCGCCGCCGCGCCTTAACTATCAATTTACTCTCTCCCCAAATTGTTGTAATTGTGATCAAAACAAGACGGCGGCTGCTTGGATAACACAGCCCCCCATCTCCGTCTTTCCCAAAAGTTGATGGAGGCGCGGGAAAACGTGTGGAGTGGCGGTTGAAGCGAGAGAATTGATTGAATCGATAAGAGCGAGAAAAAAAGAGTAATGTAGTTACAATATTAGGTGCGGAAAGGGGGAAATGAAATCCATTATCAATCGGTTTGCAGCGAGTTCGGTCAGTTCTGCGGAGGTTATTTTTAAGATTGTAAACACATGACCCATGGTGAAAAGAGTGCAAGAACTCGGCCGGAAGTCGGTGTTACAGTAAACGGCGAGTAGCAAAATGCTCAGAATTCCATCCGCTGTTTACAACAATCAACGGGACCAAAAATACAACCGTTTTTCGAGGAGTTTCATCAAAAATAGCCTTTTTTAGCCTTAAGATCTCGTTATTGTCCCATAAAATCGTTTGTCATAGATAATAGCTCGATATATCCGGGTCGATTAGACTTTGTATTAGTGGGAAAGGCTCTATACTACTTTTTAAAGATAAGTTCACTCAGTTTTCGGGTCAAAACTTTGTAAAAAGCCTAGATAAACATCCTCCTTTGATCTCCGAAGATTTTTACGAGAATTCGACCTTGAAATGGGTGATATCACGGGGTGGAATAGATAACAATTTGTCCACTAAGTTCCCGACAATGACCTGGCTAGCCGTTTCACATCAAGCTTCAATTGGTCTTTACAATCCGAACGTTTCAATTCGGCTTATCTGAAACTTGATGGGGAAGGTGAATAAAATCTCAAATTTTTGACTAAATTCCGTAGTTTGTTGGTGGGCAATGATTCTAAGAATGTTAATTAGTCAATAAAAAGTAAATTGATTATTACAGGCTTGACATACAACCCCCATGAACTGTCGGAAACACCCGTTCTTAACATTGTTATCAAAAATTGGCAGGTGTAGTTATGAAAATAATCTATTTGGTTTGATACACCGGCAGAACGTTGGCTTGAATTTTAATTATCAGCTTCTACGTACACCCACACAGCCCGCTGTCACAAAATTTACTTTGATTACCGCAGGAAATTAGTGTTTACGAGCGACTTTAGGACGAAACGAAGCCAAAAGAGGAATGGGTGGCAAAAATCTGGGACGGCTGCCAAATAAGGTGGAAAAAACAAATTGAGGACGAGGGGTGTGCCTGGAAAGAGGGAATTCTGCAATATTGTACATGAATACGAGCAAAAGGCCAAAAAGGAAACCGGGGAAGACAACAATTTCGTTGCGGTCCATACCTTCCGATAAAATACGTCATAATGACGGATTTCTTTTTAAATTATGAAAAAATATTTCAAATGCTAACTTTTCGTACCTTAAACAGTATTTTCTGAAAGTATTTTAACAATCAAATCATTAAACGCCTCAGGGCGAATCTTTTCCTAAACTTACAGAAAATGAGTCATAATGACGGCTTTTTTGAATTTATGAAAAAATATTACAACATCATACTTTTTGTACCTTAAACAGTAAGTTGTGAAAATATTTTGTCAATCGGATGATTGACCGCCTCGGGGGAGATATTTTTCTTTTACCTTTCCGCCCGATTGAACTCGCCAAAAAGAACTTGACGCCACTGATGTTTACCGTGACAATCGGAAAGTCGGGGTGTGAAGCACATGCCGGAAGGATTGCTTTCATTCCGTTATTAGTGGATTTGAAAAGCACATAAACTAATTGGGGCCCCTTTGAAAACAGCTTCAAAAGATGAGAAATGGAAGAAAATTAAGCCAAATTTCGAAGAACGGTCAATATCACGGTGGATAGAGGATAAGAGTTAAATACGACGGCATCAGTATATTCCAAAAGCTAAAGGCTTTCAAAAAAACTATAGATCAGCGCGTTAGGTTGAGCGATATACAAGATATGAGCAATATATTACTTTAGTGTCGTAAAAATTTTGACGATTGAAAACGGCCCAAAAAGCTACCAGAAGTGAGATATTTTGCTATAAAACAATAATATCTCTCTTTTATAACGTCTGGTAGTTAAGATTATATCCAAACCTGCTCGAATAGAGCCATAAAAGACGAGGAAATTCGAGTCCCTTACCTATCACATCATTTCCAAACAAAAACTGTAAATTTTGATAAAACACTCGTATTCAAATTAAAAATTCTGACGTAAGAGCAAACACAGACCGTCGGGGCCTTCGAAATCCGCCGTGCGGCTTCGTCACCTCCGTTTCGCACCTTTTCGATGAAATATGTTACACTTTCCACCTGAGTCCCCAAAGACGCAGTGTAAAATATTCTACGGCCGAATCCCCGGGGGGAGTTTTCGAGTTCTCACGCACCGCACAATTACCCAACGCTAATTACAATCGTCCACGCGTCGCATTGCCCCTGGTAACCGGCGGGGTTCACATTTAGTTTCGATAAAGGTATCCCATGACTCGCCCCCAAAAATACAAAGACTGCGTGAACCCGCACTAACCTTAACTCAAACAGTCAATACAGTCGAATGGAATGCGAAGTAATGGAGAGATATTCGTCTTGTGTAAACAGCCCCCAACTTTTTGGGAGTTGTTATAACAAGAATACGTTTTTTTTGGGGGGCTTTGAAGGTCGAGGATGACCGATCGAGGTCAAAACGGATATTTGCCCGCCGGGCATATGGCTTGGATTTGGCGAAATGGCAAGCGTAGGCCTGGGAATTTGTTTAAACAAACTTTTTCCAACGAAAAATGCCGAAAATTTGAATAAATCTGCATTTTTGCCAGAAAAAGTCGAAAAATCTCAAATTTCGGGGGAAAAATCAAAATATAGTTGCGCCCATGGTACTGTAAATTAACCATGGTTCCTGCGGCAAGTTTCTATGGGCAAAAAAAGGCTTTTAAAATAATTAAATCGGCCGTAAGTCAAGATGCTTAAGGAAAATTTGCATTTCTGCTCAAGAAAATGAAAAAAGCCCAAATTTCGGACAAAAAATCAAAAAATTATACTGTCCATTCTACTGTAGGTTAATTCCACTCCCACCAAAAGCCTTTTTGAGTAATAAAACGGTGTTCAAAGTCGATAACTCGGCCAAAAATTGAGATATTCAACCAAAAACAGGCCAAAATCTCCATGAATCTATCAAAAAACCTCAAAAAGCCTCAAAAAGTAGTGCAAGGTTACTTCCATGGACTTTAAATACAACTGCGAACTTTTATCATATCGCACGCAACCATTTTCAAGCCCTTATGACCCAATTACCCTTGGAATTGGCTCGGAAACCCCTCCAAATCCAGTTCGGATTTTTTGCAGCCAAAATTACCGCCAACTATCGACATTATAGCGGCGGTGGGGGGAGAGAATCCAGTCGGGGCTATAAATTGCGCATGCTTGTCAAAAATCGATCCCAACGTTTTTAATCGGCGCGACAGAGGGAATTTTTTTGAGGAAAAATTTTTCGAGCGCAAAAAAGCAAAGAAAGAAACTTTTCCGAGGCTTTCGGGGGAAAAAAGTAATGCAAAACAGATGGTCGGCGGCCCCGACGAGCGCGCAGAGAGCGGGCCGAACGCGGAGAGCGGTCGGAGCGAGAGAGTGGGGGGCGCGCAGAGGGCGGCCAGAGGAACAGAGACAAGGGAAATGAGAGGGGAGTCGAGTGCATTTGAGTGCCTTATGGATTGAGGTTCGGGTCCGTTGAAATGGGGAAGTTGAAGCCGAGAGCATGGGATGAGAGGAGAGCGGAGAGAGGGAGAGAGAAAATTGGAACGGGGAAAGGAAAAGGAAAAAAGGATGAGGAAAAAGAGAGGGGCAGAGAAAGAGAGAGAATGGAGAAAAAATTAGAGCAACGAGAGAGAGAGAGAATGGATTGTGAAGAGAGCAGAAAGATGGAGAGAGAAAAAAAGAGGAAAAGGAAGTGGGAAACGAGAGAGTATTGGGAAAATAGATAGCAATGAGACGAGCAGAGAAACAAAGGAACCGCAAAGCTGGAAATGAGAGAGTATGGAGTATGAAGAGAGTGCCAAAGAGAAAAAGGACAAAGGAGCAAACTGCAGAAGGAAAAATGAGACGGAGGTACCTAGAAAAACGAGAAAAAATATTTAAATAAGCGGCCATTTTGTTGAGCGAGGAAAATTTTGAGAGAGAACATAACAGAGACTCAGAATTTAGGACGAATTAACAAATTTTTATTGTAAAATACGTGGAAATTTCTTTTTCAACATTTTTTTGTAGATTCCCAAACTGCGACGCACAATTTTTTTTCAAAATTTGCATTCGTTTTCTGTCTATTCCACAAATTTATTCCTTTTGGCTCGCACTTTGCAGGGACAGTTGAGTTATTCGTTTGCCGACGAGAGAGTACGCAAAACGCGGAGGGCGGTCAGAAAGGAATTAAATTCGATAAAACTGACAAATTTTCAAAAATTTTCGGACAAAAATGAGTTTAAGACACATTCGCGACTCATGGCCGCGCTTTGCAAAAACGACCGATGTTTTTGCTCCGAAAGTTGGCAAAAAAGCGACAATTTTATGAAAATTTTGACACGAAAAATTTATACCTACTTCTACCGTAAACAGTAATGTTTTCCCAAAAAATCGATTTTTTCCGCACAAAACGGGCAAAGATATAACCAAAATTTGTTTTTCTCCCTGCCCGCATAACAACTACTTTTGAATTGCGCGTTTTACGGCGTGTGAAACGAAATGTCAAAAAAGTTTTTTATGTCCTGCAGCGAAAAAAAGGCGGCAGAGTTGCAAACAGTAAAATAATTGTTAGTATGCACGTAGAATGTCACCATTATTTTTTTTCCGTTGTTATTGGTACAGTAGACGAAGAAACTTTTTTGACATTTCGTTTCCACGTCGTAAAAAGCAAAAGTTGCTGTTTTGCACGTCAAATAGAAAAGGGAAGTCTTCAAGTTGGCGATTAGTCTTTGACACTTTGCAACATCCAAGAAAAGTATTTTTTCGGTATCTAAATTTGCCATTTCTTGTTAGAATTTGTTGAAAAGTATCGCAAATTGTTGGAAAAAAAATATTTTATTATGTTTTTCCGTCAAATACTGGCTATAAACATAAATTAAGAAAAAAGGCGGCGGCCAGGAATATAATTTTTCGCACATGTTGCGAAGTGTCAAAGACGAATCGCCAACTTGAAGACTTCCCTCTCTCTTGCTGTTTCGATTTGACGTGCATTGTCCCTTTAAAAATGGCCCTCAAAAAGGTTTTGCGATACTACCGTCCGGAAAGTCGGCGGAGTGATTTTTGGCGTTTGCACCGTGCAAACAAAGTCCTAGTGCAAGTGACAGCCCAAAAAGCGATATGCACGGTGCAAAAAGCAAGAAATTGCACAGTGCAAAGGGAATTTCTGTTTTCGCACAGTGCACATCGCCGTAAGCACTCCAGCAGCCTTCCCGACGACTAGTAATAACAAAAGCCGGTTCTAAATGACAAAAGAACAAAAAAGAAAAAGGCCAGATAACAGGGCAATGTTTAATTTATGAAACATCGATGACTACTCTTTCCCGTTTCCTCCCCGAAAGGGACTGATAATTATTTATCATAAAGATTCTGTTCGGTTCTGCGAAAGCGCATTCCTGTTGATGGCAGCGTTGTTATGGCCATTAGACACAAGACTAGACAATGATTTTATTATGGAAAAATAATTAAAATAAATCAGAGAATAGTAGCTGTAATGAGGAGAAATATTTTATTGTATTACACGAACGTGGTGCGGAAAAGCGGTCTAAACGATTTCTTCCTTTTCCCTGTCGTATTTTACCTTCAATTTTGACAAAACTTGACGCAAATTATTATAACAGGGAATGTGCTCCAAGTGCGACCTTCAGATTTTGATCAAATTTGGCATAAATTTAAAATAATTTTTTCTTTCACATAAACGAGACTCCGAGCTTGCGCTTTGCAGAAACGACCGAGATTTTTTAGACCTAAAGTTGCCAAAAATATGGCTCTTCTTGCAAATTTTGACATGAAAGGTTTCATATCAATTTCTACTGTAGAGAGCAATGTTTCCACAAAAAATCACTTTTTTTTCCGCGAAATTGGCAGAGATATTGCCAAAAATTGTTTTTCTCTCTGACCGCTCTCCGTATTTAGCGTTCTCTCTCGTCTACAAAGACGGTCGAATATCTCGGCTCCCTTTAAAAATCGATTTGTCCAACTTGTTTTAAAAATTTTATTTTTTTTTGTATATAAAAAGATTGCTTGTCGCAATAGTAATCGAAATTGAAATTTGTAAGCCAAAAATCGCAGAACATGAAAATTTGTGGACAACTTTGGCTCAAAAACTTTCTGATCTCTATGTCTAACGTATATATTTTAAAATCATTTCTAAACCAAAATGGAGCCCTTAATTAAAGGGCTAGTACGGCTACTTTTGAATCGCGCTCTTTACGGCGTGGAAACGAAATGTCCAAAAAGTTTCTTTGTCTACTGTAACAATAATAACGGAAAAAAATAATGGTGACATTCTACATGCTTACTGATACTTATTTTGCTGTTTGCAATTTTGCCGCCTTTGTTTTCGCTGTAGGGCGTAAAAAAACTTTTTTGACATTTCGTTTCACACGCCGTAAAAAGCGCGATTCAAAAGTAGCTGTTCTGGCCTTTTAAGACTTCAGAATTCCCCAAATTCTCCAATTTTATCCCAATTAAATCCCCAAAACAAGGAAAACGTCTATTTCCGTTCATGTCCCCCGTATCCACCTTCCAAACCCGATGATAATCCGGTCCAATCCCATGTCCCAACCCCAAAATAACGCCAGTAATCGTCGAGAGCGCAGGGATTCGTAATAATAATCACATTATTCGGGTTTAATCCCAAAGAAAGGGCTTTAACAACATTAGAGGGCGAAGGATATGCGATTAAAGCGAGATGGATTCGACGTGAAAACCCTCGGGGAGAGTTTTATTTTTACGTAAAGTGCGCAAAAATGCGACAAAAGTCTGTTTACAAGAGCGACGAGCGCAGAAGATCATATTGGAAGCGAAAAACGGGCAAAGAGAGCGGATTAAGCTTAAAAAATAAAAAACCTCAGTTTTTTAAGGGCCAGAACAACTACCTTTGAATTGCGCTTTTCACGGCGTGTGAAACAAAATGTCAAAAAAGTTTTTTGTGTCCTGCAGCAAAAACAAAGGCTACAAAAAAATGAGGAAATCTGGGGATGGGATTTTCCGTGAACTTCGCTATAGAAGGCTTCAAAATTTCACTTAGTGGTGATTGAAGGTGGAAGTTAAAGGGACAGCACAGCTACGCACTTTTTACGGCGTGTGAAACGAAATGTCAAAAAACATTTTTTTGGTCCTGCAGCGAAAACAAAGGCGGCAGAGGTGCAAACAGTAAAATTAGTATTAGTAAGCATGTAGAATGTCACCATTATTTTTTTTCGTTGTTATTGGTACAGTAGACGAAGAAACTTTTTGGACATTTTGTTTCACACGCCGTAAGCGCGATTCAAAAGTAGCTCTACTTTCAAAATAAAAAATCTAACACAGAGCCCAAACATAATACCTTAAATTTATCGCCGGTTTTTACAACGTGCGATTGAGATTGGCAAAAAAAGACTAGACTTTTCTAGAGCAAATACGAAATTTCTAGCTCGCGTTTGAAGATATCTCTATGAGTTTTGATATTGCCGACGCGCTTTCGTTGGAGCTGCTTGCCAACTCGTTTTGTGATAGACGAAAGTTAATTGCTCGAATAATTTTTGCGACATGCACTGTGCGAAGACAAAAGTTCTCTTGCACTGTGCAGTTAAAGAAAAAGTCAAGAACAAATAAATCAATATGGTTTTTGAATTCAGCGCTCCTGATTACCGATACTAGCCCGTCCGTAAAGTCGCAAGAGTAATTTTGGCCACATGCACTGTGCGAAAGCAAAAGTTCTCTTTGCACTGTGCAATTTATTGCTTTTTGCACCGTGCAAGGGGCTTTTTTCGGCTATCGCTCGCGCCCTGACTTTTTTTGCACAGTGCGGTCGGACTATGTCGTAGAAATCTATGTTTTAAATTGTGAGCCCATTTCTATCCAATTCTGTTTGCATAACGTCAAAGACTGTCCTAAAATTATTTATATCTTTACTTGAAAATCATTTTAAAAATACTTTTAGTACTACAACAACAACCCAAAAAACCCCCTTCAAACTGCGACATTCTCCTCTTTTCCATCGACTTTTTCGTTTACTAGTAAAATAGACTGTCATCTACTACACTTGAAGTCAGACGTGTAATTTCCCCGGCCCCGGAATGATATCAAATCCCCAATCTTCGTCGAAAAGGACCTTCTCGAGGGCCGCGAATGCGAACATGTGCAAGGGCAAAGGACTTTGCGGTCAAATTGTATGGATATCTCGTTTGTTCGCATGTGTAATGTGTTTGTTGGAAGGTAGACGTGGATAATTGTAAAAGAGAGGGATTGCTGGCCAATGACTTAGCGAAAAGAGGATTAAACGCGAGGGGAGATAAACACTTGGCTCGCGGGCCGGACCAAGGCAAGCTACAAACAATCGTATGTAGTATTAAAATTGGAAAAAATGGAAGGAAAATTTTTTATAAAGATACCAATAAAAGTAAAATCAAGATTTACTAACAAGAGAATGGGCCCAACGATCGAGTTATACCGGTCGAAAGTTTCGCACAATTTTCCCTCTTCACCGAGTCCAAAAAATCAGAAACGAAAGAGTGTGACCGAATAGTCTAGCCGGGAGAAATTTCTCGCATCTATGCTCTTTGGTTCGAGTCCGGTCGGATGCAAGTTGCTATGGAAAAAATACTTTTTAGATGACATTTTTTGATTTTTAAACGTCAGGTCTTATAAAAAGTCATAAAAAGTCTCGTAAAACATAGGTTTTTAGCTGACAAAAAATCAAATCCTCGTTGCATTTTGCACACACTACATAGGCCCTATATTATTTCTTGATGATCGCAGCGGCAAAATATTCAACAATCTTTGGGGCCGAGAGAGTACGCGAAACGCGGAGAGCGGTCAGAGAGAAAAACACTTAGCATTTCGACCAACTTTAGGACAAAAAATTTTGCTTGTTTCTGCAACGAGCGAGCTAAGAATTTTGATAATCTGAGCGTCGCACAGTGCCAATTCCCAAACATTTGCTTCCGATCGCAGAACTTGCCTAATCAGAGTGTAAGCTGACAAGGGAAGTACCCCAAGTTCGGCGCTTAGATTTTCTTTAAAAATTTTAGCTCGCACTATGGAGTCAGAGTTTCGGATTACGGCGTTAATGGGTGCCGGCTAACGCAAAGAGTTGGCATCGATATAAGGCCTTCGGAGCAGTAAACTCGACAAGGGAAATGAACCAAGTGCGACGCTCAGATTTTCTTTAAATTTGGCACACATTTCGGACACAGACCACGTATCAATTCCCGAAAATATTAGCTCACACTTTGCAGGGAGAGCCGAGATATTTAACGATCTTTGCGGACCAGAGAGCACGCGAAACGCGGAGAGCGGTCACAGAGAAACACACTTTTTGCCATATCTTTGGCAGTTTCGTGCGGAAAAAATTGATTTTATGTGGAAACATTACCCTCTACAGTAGAAATCTGTATGAAACTTTTTATGCTAAAATTCGCAAAAAAATTTCCTATTTTTGCCAAATTTTGTTCTAGAAATCTCAATCGTTTCTCCAAATCGCAAGCTGTGAAGCCGGCATATGTCTTAGAAAAAATTATTCAAAAGTTATGCCAAATGCCATTAAAATAAATCTGAACGTCGACTTTTTTACGGTGAAAATATTTATTCTTAAAAATTTTTAAAAATTTAATGCTCCTTTTGTTTATTTCAACCCCAATCCATCCTTTCCGTTCCTTTTTCTCAATTATAATACACTGTGTTTTATTCGACTTGCGCTACTTCCTCCTTTTTGGGATGTCAGTTTAATTTTGCAGACGTAAATTGCCAATATAAGTCTACAATTGACATATTCGGACTTAATGGCTGCAAGAAAAAAAAGAGTATTATAATATTCAATGGCCTCGAGAAAAGCGACATTCTCAGAACCCATTTATGAAAATAATAATTTTATTAATGAGCGGGCTGCGTGACAATGGTGTCAATCCTTTTCATACAGGAAGTACTCCAAGTGCGACGCTCAGATTTTTACATTTTAGATTTAAAAATTTTACCCAAAAATTGGACATAGATCGCATATCAATTGTTGAAAATTTTAACTCGCCCTTTGCAGGGCGAGCCAAGATATTCAACGAACTTTGTGGGCGAGAGAGTGCGTGAAATCCGGAGAGTGGCCAGAGAGTAAAACACTTTTTGGCTGTATCTTTGCCAGTTTCGCATAGAAAAAATTCTTTTTTGGTGGAAACATTACTCTCTACGGTACAAATAGTCATGAAACTTTCCGTGCCAAAATTTACAAAAAATTGCTACATTTTTACCAGCTTTCGATCTAAAAATCTCGGTCGTTTTATGCAAAGCTCGAGCTAGGATTCTAGCATATGTCTTAGAAAAATTTAATTTAAAACTGCGCCAAGTTCTATCAAAATGTAAGAGTTGCAGTTTGAGAACGTTTAAAGACAGTATAATATATACATATAATACATAAAGTCTCTCATAGATCTTGATGGAAGTGAATTTTGCAGAAACAACCGAAATTTTTAGTTCAAAACTTGGTCAAAATTGGAAATTTTTTTGCGATTATCTCCGAAAAACTGCCATCTTCAACTTGACAAATAACATGTCCAATTTTTGAGATATTGCCTTTGAAAAGCGCGAGCTAAAAATTTGCATATATCTTCAAAAATTTTAATGCAAATTTGGCTCAAGTCTTATCCAAAACTGAACCTTCAAAAGGATTCAAAAATTCAAAAACCCCTTAAAGGGACAGCACATCTACTTTTGAATCGTGCTTTTTACGACGTGGAAACGAAATGTCCAAAAAGTTTCTTCGTCTACTCTACCAATAACAAGGGGAAAAGTAATGGTGACATTCTACATGTTTACTAATAATTTTTTTACTGTTTGCAACTCTGTCGCCTTTGTTTTCGCTGCAGTAAATAAAAAATTATTTTTTTGACATTTCGTTTCACACGCCGTAAAACGCGCAATTCAAAAGTAGTTGTTCTGCTGTCAGAGAGGAAAACAAATTTTGGATATATCTTTGCCCGTTTTGTGCGGAAAAAATCGATTTTTTGAGAAAACATTACTGTTTACGGTAGAAGTAGGTATAAATTTTTCGTGTCAAAATTTTCATAAAATTGTCGCTTTTCTGCCAACTTTCGGAGCAAAAATTTCGGTCGTTTTTGCAAAGCGCGGCCAGGAGTCGCGAATGTGTCTTAAACCCATTTTTGTCCAAATGTTGGCGAAAATTTGTCAGTTTTATCGACTAATAATTATTTTACTGTTTGCAACTCTGCCGCCCATGTTTTCGCTGCAGGACATAAAAATCTCTTTTGACATTTCGTTTCACACGCCGTAAAACGCGCAATTCAAAAGTAGCTGTTTTGGCCCTTTAACTTCCGTCTTCAATCATATTTTTTATTTGAATAAATCTACATAAAATCTATTTGTGTTAAATTGATCAACACAGCGAGCTATATTTCGCACACCAAATGAAATTTTGAAGTCTTGTATAGCGAATTTCGCGGAAAATCCCATCCCCAAATTTCCTCATCTTTTGTATAAGGCGCCTAAACAAAGAGAAGAGAAAAGAAATGGGCGACTTTCTTCAAAAAACGAAATGAATAAATAATATCCTGTCCCATTTTTCCTCAGGGCCCGGATTTATGTCCTTACATTAATGCCGCCCGACTTAAGGGCGTGCGTCATCTTGAATGGCATTGTGCGTTCGAGAAAAGAGAGAGGCAGATTGGAGGGAGAGAAAAAAAGGAAAAAAGGTACAGAAGGGCGTGGTAAAATGGCCAAGATTTTGGTTGCTAAAAACTGATGCAAAACTGGTCGATAAGTCAGGAGGTAAAAATCCGGAGTTTTCAGCTTTTTCTATCGACCACAAAAAACTATAAATTGGAAAACCTTTGAAACGAAGAACAAATTTGAGAAATTTGGAAGAACGGTCGATATCTTGGTCGATAAAGTCTGAGGGTAAAATACGAAATTCGGAATCTGTTCCTCATTACAAATCTCGGGGTTTTCTGCAAAGTGCGGGTTGAAAATCCTATTAAAGCTCAAGCAATGCCTTTTAGCTGTGACAATGACGTCATTTTGAACAAATGAGGAAACAGCGTATTTTACATACGTTTCTAGCAAAAAATGGCTATTTTACTATCCAAAAAAGAGCAAAATATTACGAATAACCGGAAAATGTGGGTAATTCACGATAAAAATTAATTTCCCTATACAAATTTCTCCAAACCTCTCGAGACAAGACCATTTGCGCTCGTCTTTCGTCCCGGCCCATTAAAGAATCCCAATGTTTTAATTTGAAATTATGACCTTTGGGAGTTTTATAGCAAAAGAAATTTATGGGATTCCTTGTCGAACGTCGTTAACTTGGGACAATGACAAAAAATGATATTATACTTGATAAGCGATAAAAAATTTTGATTGAAATATCTGTAAAGCCGTCTGAACCGAAGCCACAAACGTATTTAAAAGATTTTTAAACCCGAAATGACCATTATACGGCATTTTTTTAAAAAAAAACTTACAAACAAAAAAGAAAAAAAAGTAAAAAGTTGGTCGATTGAGTAGAAAGTTGAAATACGTTACGGACACCTTTGATGTGACACCATCAGCATTAAAAAACTACAGAAATAATTTTTACGTTGGGTTGGTCAATGTTTTAGTCAATTTCTATGTCAATAGACCTTAAATTCGTCAAAATCAAAAAAAAAAAAAAAATTTAAAGGACCAAAACAAGTACATTTAAATCTCCGCTTTTACGGCATGGAAGACGAAATGTCACAAAATTTTTGCTGTCCTTCGTCGTAAACGCGTAAACAATAGTTCGAAATGTTCAAATAGATGGTCAAATATATTACGAGCAGTTTAAAAAAATTATTTTTACTTGGTCTTAAGGGCGTGGGAGAGCAAAAAATTCTGTGACATTTCGTCTTTCCAGCCGAGAAAGCGAGATTCAAATGTAGTCGTTTTGGTCCTTTAATTTAAGGTTCCTTGTGTGAACCAGCAAGGGAAGTACTCCAAGTGAGACGCTCAGATTTTCTTTAAAATTTGCGCACATTTCTGGCATGGGCTACATATCTATTTCTGAAAATTTTAGCTCACGCTTTGCAGAGGCAGCCGGGATATTCAACGATCTTTGAGGCCGAGAGAGTACGCGAAACGCGGAGAGCGGTCAGAGAGCAAGACACTTTTTAGCCGTATCTTTGGCAGTTTCCCGTGGAAAAAATTGATTTTATGTAGAAATATTATACTCTACGGTAGAAATAGGTATAAAATTTTTCATGCCAAAATTCGCTAAAAAAGTGTTACATTTTCCCAACTTTTGACCTAAAAATCTCGGTCTTTTCTGCAAAGTGCGAGATAGCAATGGGGTATATGTCTCAAAAAAATTATCCGAAATTTGTGCCAAGTGCCATAAAGCCCTAGCGTCGCACATTGTACTTTTGATTCCTTCAAAAACCTCAAAAAAATCCTCCCCAATTTTTATTTGTCACTAAAAATGTTTTTCCTACTGTTTTTGTCGCTACAAACACTATGAACCTACAATAAACATAACATGTCTCGGGCTTACCCAACAAAACAAAAAGAGTGCAGTAGGCCCAGTTTCGGATCATCTTCGCCCTCCTTCCTCTCATTATCATCCAAATTCTCATTGATGAATTGAGTCAGTGAAACTGGAGGCTTCTTGGAGTAAATTAAAATAATTTTTGACATGAAAATTTTTCGTTGCGACAAAAATTCACGAATTTTTGGCAAATTTCTAAAAAATTTCGCAAAAAAATCAATTTGACAATCAAAATGACAGAACAATTTGACACGACAAAAATGACGGCAATTTGACAATTTGACGGATTGTGTCAAATTGCCGAAAATGACGGCAATTTGACAATTTGACGGATTGTGTCAAATTGCCGAAAATGACGGCAATTTGACAACTTGACGGGCGGCACAACCCTAGTAGCTGTGAATGTGAAATGAGCTAAGGCTCTGTACAACGCACAAAAGATACCGGGATTCGTCGAGTACATGGCTACCGGCAGACTCGGCTTACGGGAGTAGTACCCCAAGGACCTACAAATGCAACGCTCAGATTTTTATTTTTTGCCGATTAAATCGAGAGAGTACGCAACAGGTGGAGAGCGGTCAGAGGGAAAAACACTTTTTAGCTATATCTTTGCCAATTTCGTGCGGAAAAAATTATTTTTTTTGTAATTACATTACAAAATATGGCAGAAATAGGCATGAAATTTTTCATACAAAAAAATCGCAAAAAAATTTTACAAAAATCTCGGTCGTTTCTGCGAAACGCTAAGAGTTCGCTTATGTCGTTTAGAAAAGTGATTCTAAATTTGTGCCAAGCTTCATAAATATCTGAGCTTCGCACGTCAAACTGAGAAGGGAACTCTTCAAATTGGCTTTTCGTCTTAAGATTTATCGGAAATTTTTTTTTAAAATTTTCCCGCTACGTATTACCGGTCAAAACAAGTCTGAAAAGGATCCATATAGCTTGAAAATGGTAAACTTTGTCAAACAAGACCTGGGTATTACCAAATTAGACAAGAAATCGGTCAAAAAAGATTTCTTGAATCCTATATTTGTGACAAAATGCCAACTTGAACAGTTCTTTCCCTCTTACTTTTCGATTTTACGTGCGTCGCACTTCCGCTGTTAACGGGGCCCAAAAACTGCATTAAAAAAGAAATTTCAAAAGAGCTCTGCCCAAACTCTCACTAATCATGGATACCAAGCCAACCATTTTCCATATTGCTCGAACCGGATTAGTCCGGGTTCTGACTCGGTGCTTCTCATCCGTTATGCAAATCTTTTTTCTCACGTGACTAATGATAAGCCCCCGATTACATGATGAAATAGGCTTACGAATGCTTTGTGACCTTAGAGCATACTTGTGCTGCAACTATAAATTAGAAAAATTTGTGTTTTAAGTTTGATCAGGGGTGGGGACGGGCCGGGCCTGAAGAATTTTTGAAACGGGCGGGGCCTGACATTTGCAGGGCCAAGCCGCGGGCCAGGGATTTTGCCGGCCCAGTCCGTTTTCGAATGCCAAGCTGTTGGCACTCATTGTTTTTGTGACGGAAAATTTTCTTGATTGATTGTAGTTGTTGTAACTCAAGTTATCAATCATTTTACTATTTTTAAGTACCTGTTTAAACCTTTACGATTCAAAATAGAACATCAGTAGTAACATATTGCAATTTATGGCACATTTTGGCGTCAAAAAGTCGGTAAGATCAAAGCAAATTCGGCAGTTCGCGCCCGAACATGCCTAACAGGGCCGGGCCGGGCCTGAGAAATTTCAAAACGGGCCGGGCCTGACATTTGCCGGGCCGGGCCTGCAACTTTGAAAAATAGGCCCCGTTTGCCATGGGACAAAAAATAAAAAAAAAATTTACGGACCAAAAAATTTTGAAAAATCTCAAAAACAGCTCTCAGCCGCGATTCAACTAGACCGCAGCCAAATAGCCTCCAAAATTTCGCTTTTTACGAAGCGATTTTCACTTGATCTCAAGCGAACACTTCCGTCTCCAAACAACCTCCGAAACAACGGAGAAACAGAGGAGTGGTTCAAAGGCCCCGCTGGCTGCAATTAGTAATCGAATACCCGCGCAAAATTTGTTTTTATTTCCAACGCTTCAGTGAATGAGGAAATGATCACATCAGCTAGTTGGAAAAGGCAACGGAAGAGTCCCAAATGCGACGCTCAGATTTGCTTCGAATTTCGCGCACGCGTTCTGCTCTCCTCATTTTGCCTACTCTCTTCTCGTCCACAAAGACCCGCAAGGATTGTTGTAAAATATCTCGGCTGTTACTGCAAAGCGCGCGCTAAAATTTTCAATTATTAAAATGTGATCAAGAGGGAACGTCAAATCGAAAAGGAAAGTCTTCAAGTTGGCGATTCGTCTTTGACACTTTGCAACATCGAAGAAAAGTAATTTTTTGGGGAATCTAAATTTGCCGTTTTTTGTTAGAATTTGCTGAAAAGTATCGCAAATTGTTGGAAAAAATTATTTTATTATTTTTTGGCAGTTATTTTGCCATTTTCCGTCAAATATTGGCTATAAACGTAAATCAAGAACAATGGCGGCAGCTTGAAAAATAATTTTTCGCACGTGTTGCGAAGTGCAAAGACGAATCGCCAATTTAAAGACTTCCCTCTCTCTTGCTTTTCCGATTTGACGTGCGATGTATATGCAAAATAGAAAAAATAGGCGTTGCACTTTTGTTTATGTCGATTTTTGGTTTAAGGGATATGTATATATAACATTATAATGTATATATATATATAACATTCTAGCAAAACAAAACTATTCCAGCTATGGATCTCTTCGAATCGCATGATAAGAAAAACACCGAAAGCAGTTTGTATTTTACCCTCTGACTTAATCGACCAAAATATCAACAATTCTTCAAAATTTCTCAAACGTTTCACCATTTACAAAGTTTTACTATGTAAAGCCTTCCAAATACGACGCGCAAATTTCATTTAGATTTTCACAAATTAGGGCAAGGCCACATATCAACTCCTAAAAATTCTAGCTCGCGCTTTGCGGGGCCAACGGAGATTTTCAACGATCTTGAGAGCACGCAAAACGCGGAGAGTGGTCACAGAGAAAAACAATTTTTGGCCATAAATTTGTCAGTTTTGTGCGGAAAAAAACGATTTTTTAAGAAAATATTATTCTCTACAATAGCAATATGTATAAAACTTGTCATGCCAAAATTTTTCAAAAAGTGTACACATTTTCGCCAATTTTCAATCTAAAAATCTCGGTCGTTTCTGCAAAACACGAGCTGGGAGTCTCGCATATGACAAGGAATAATTTTACCTAATTTGTGCCAAATTTCAACAAAATCTGAAGGTTGCGCTTGGAGCACCTTCTCTGTTATAATAATTTGAGCCAAGTTTTGTCAAAATTAAAGGTAAAATACGATAGGGCAAAAGAAGGAATCGTTTAGACCGCTTTTCCGCAACACGTTCGTGTAATACAATAAAATATTTTTCCTCATTCTTTGTAGACGAGAGAGAACGCTAAATACGGAGGGCGGTCAGAGAGAAAAACAATTTTTGGCAATATCTCTGCCAATTTCGCGGGGAAAAAAGTGATTTTTTGTGGAAACATTACTCTCTACAGTAGAAATTGATATGAAACCTTTCATGTCAAAATTTGCAAGAAGAGCCATATTTTTGCCAACCTTAGGTCTAAAAAATCTCGGTCGTTTCTGCAAAACACGAGCTGGGAGTCTCGCATATGACAAGGAATAATTTTACCTAATTTGTGCCAAATTGCAACAAAATCTGAAGGTTGCGCTTGGAGCACCTTTCCTGTTATAATAATTTGAGCCAAGTTTTGTCAAAATTAAAGGTAAAATACGATAGGGCAAAAGAAAGAATCGTTTAGACCGCTTTTCCGCAACATTTTCTTGTAATATAATATAATATTTCTCCTCATTACAGCTATTATTCTCTGATTTGTTTTAATTATTTTTCTTTAATAAAATCATTGTCTAGTCTTTTGTGTACAAAACACGAGTCTTGCATATGTCGTTGAAAAATTTTACCTAAATTTGTGTCAAATTTCAACGGAAATCTGAGGAAATTTTTCATTATGGAAATTTTCGAAAGAAAAATAAAAAGAAAATAAAAAAATTTTGTTTTGGTTAGAAATTGCAAATTGTGACTTCTTGTGGTCGGCTGTTCCGTTCGAAAAATGCTGAATCGACGTACGTTTTTGTGCCAATTTTTTTGCTTTATAAGTTTTTTTTAGATTTTTTTTGTTTTTTTGCAGTAAGATAAAAAACGAGACCCGTATTTTACCTTATAACCGTAAATTTTGTCCCAAGTTTTTACTATTGATTCAATTTTTTGCGTACCGTATCTTTGCTCGGACTCACCTCTCTATAACGAACAATTCCAGGAGCCTCATGAGTCAATTTTAGGCCAAAAACTCTGTAAAACGAAGCCTTCGTATAGCAAATAATTTTTGGTGGTACCGTAAAATCTGTGGTACGGAGGTTCGACTGTATCATTGTTGCTGAAATGGATCAACGACTCGTATTTTACCAATCCGTACTGAAAGTTTTCGATTTCAGGCCATCCGGTCCGTCGATTCTGTCGTTTTCCGGTCGATAAAACCAAGCCTGCACCGGTCAAGGAGGACCCGAATCAATATGATATTAAGCCCAGAGGTGGCAAAAATTTTGCTGAACAGACCAAAATCATTTTTAAGAATACTTTCCCGAACCCAACGGTAAGAGAAATTTCATTTTTTAAAAAAGGAAAGGGCGCAAAGTGCGATGCTCAGATTTTCGTCAAATTTTGTATGCACATATGACATAGGCTATATCTCAATCTCTGAAAGTTTTAGCTCATGCTTTGCAGGAGCAGCCGAGATATTCAACGATCTTTGCGGCCAAGAGAGTACGCGAAACGCGGAGAGCGGTCAGAGAAAAAACGTTTTGGCTATAACTTTGCCAGTTTTGCGGCGAAAAAATTAATTTTTTGTGGAAACATTATCCTCTACAGTTGAAATAGGCATGAAACTTTTCATACCAATAGTGTCACATTTTCTCCAACTTTCAATCTAAAAAGCTCGGTCGTTTCTGCAAAGCACGAGCTAAGAGTTTCGCTTAAAAAAATTATTCTAAATTTGTCTCAGATTTTCTTTTAATTCTGCACACATTTCGGGCATAAACCACTTGTAAGTTCTAAAATTTTAGCTTGTGCTTTCCCAGGACAGAGATATTCAACGATCTTTGTGGCCGAGAGAGTACGCGAAGCGCGGGGTGCGGTCAGAGAAAAAACTTTTTGGTCGCAGCTTTGGCAGTTTTTCGTGGAAAAAGCTGATTTTTTGTAGAAATAATATACTATACGGTAGAAATAGGTATGAAATTTTTTATGCCAAAGTTCGAAAAATGTGCCATAATTTTCCCAACTTTCGGCCGAAAAGTCTCGGTCTTCTGTTTCAAATACTTTGTATTTCAGAAGTCGCGCCAACCCAGACCGAAGTCATCCCGAGTCAAGGCCGAACCGCCAAAGGCTTTGAGAGCTTGTGGACCCTCCAATTTTCGGCTTCCCGACTGTTTCAATAAATGTGGAGCGCCCTCGACGCTGATTGGCTACCCGTGCGGCCATCCGTTTTGCGCCGAATGCATCGGCTTGGACTTGAATTTGCCGATCAAGAGCCAGGATCATCAACGGGTCTTGGGCGATTGCCCATCTTGCCAGCAGTTTTTTCGGTGCTTTGTGGGATTGCGTGAGTAAAATGGGAAAAATGGGTTAAAAATAATCGAAAAATCGATTTTTTAAAAATTTTCTGAAGAGATTGAAGACTAGAGAGGTTTACTTTGCCTAAATTTCCTACCGGGACCATCTCACGTCTTTTTTTGATTTTTTGCTTTAATTTCAGGTCCTGCCACGAAACTTTGGCATTGTGTTTCAAGCAGGGTTTCATTGAGAAAACTCCAATGTTTTTGAATATGAGGTCTACCAAAAATGCTTACGATTCTTTTGCAAAATTTGAAACTTTATACCACTTCTTGGGTCCCACCACGAAATCGTGGCATTATGTTTTTAAACCGGTTTAGATAGAAAAATAAAATTTATTGCTCCATTGAAGGAATGCCTTTTCCTAGTGTTTTATATATTTTTAAATTTTTCGCTAATTATTTTGGGTTCCTCCACGAGATCTTGGCATTGTGTTTCAAGTTGGGTTTGTGATCGAAACAGTGGTTTGATGGCCGAAAAAGGTCGTAGGAAAACTTTTATCGGTTGAATTTGTTGTCTTTGGTCTGGAATTTACAGATTTTTTTGCTTTCAGCAGATCAAAAGTTTGTCTACAATATCAATTCCATTGTTGAATCGGAAATGAAGGTGGCGTCCAAATTGATGGAGCAAAGAGACGCTGGTAAGAGTTGAATTTTACTAGCTAATTTTTATAGTGTTTCGTTTTTCAATTTTTTTCAAATTCAAAAATTTTTTGGAAAAACTTCCTTTTTCTGGCCTTGTTTTGCAGTCTGCGCCCTGGGGTTTTTCGCAGCAGGTTAGAGTCAGGCCTAAACTAAGCCTGAGCCTAAGCCTAACCCCAAGGCTAAGCCAAAGCCTTAGCTAACTAAGCCTGAACTAAGCCTAAACTAAGCATTTACAGGCCGCAGAGAACAGTGGGCGCAAGCTGCGAAACCGGGGCCAGAATTTTTTTGCGCAGTGCAGTTTTTTCTTGATTTTAACGTTTCAGAGCGTCAAGTTGAAGAGATGCAGCGTCAATTAGAGGATCTGCAGACTCATTGGGACTGTCAAATTTGCTTCGACGCACAGTGCGATACCGCGTTTTCTTGTGGCCATCGCGCTTGCAGCAGCTGTGCCTTGAAGTTGACGAATTGCCATTATTGTCGTCAGAAGATTGTTCAGCGGATCAAAATTTACCGATAATTATGCAAATTTATTATTTTAATTTTTTTAGTAAAACATTTTTTTTTCGATTTTCCCTCAAATCTTGTAAATTTATTCGAATCACACAACAAAGAACGCAATAATAATGGAGAGAAAATATTCAAATAGTTTAGGAGATCATTGTAGACCGAGTTTTCGCGGACATTGCACAAACTAGGAGAGAAATAATGTACAAATTAGACCGAAAACTACACCACGTTTGTTCGACGTTATGATTATGACTAAGAATACCATCGATAACTGCGATCACCGAGTTGAGTTGAAATGGTATTTAAATTTAAAAAGTTGCACTGTGCATTATCAAGAAAAATTTTCTTTTACACTGTGCCATTTTTTAACGTTGCACGGTGCAAAATATAAAATTTTTTGAGATTGCACAGTGCAAGAAGATGATTTATATTGCAATTTGACTAAATTAGAGAGACCACCGGATGGAGGATACGACAAAAGTAAATAATAATAATTGATAGGGCTTTAGATAACGATTGGAATTAATTTTCAATCTTAAAAGTCCGTAGGCGACATTTTTACGATAAAAATGTTTTGTCGTATAAAATGTCACCCACGAAAAATTTGGAAAAACAACCCGAAAAGCTGATTTAGTTAGGTTTCTGAATTAATAATGTCTTTATTTTGATATCATGAATCGTATAGACGACATTTTATACGATGAAAATATTTGATCGTATAAAACGTCTCCTTTTCTTTTTTTGGATTGAAAATTGGCAAGAAATATGTAATAAGTAATTCGAAGCTTCTCCTTAGTCAAAACTTCTAAATTTGCCGTGCTGGCGACATTTTATACGCTGATATATCTTCATCGTATAAACTGTCGCCTTAGATTCCAAGCGCTATATAAAGCTCAAAAATGAACAAATCGGTAAAAAACAGAATAAAAATCGATACTGACTAGGTCTTGAATGAGTAATGTCATATAGAATTCTTGAGTACACCAGATTGTAATACAAATTAGAGAGTATAAATAGTTATTTAAAGTTGTAAAAACGTTTCTTTTTTGGCCTTTTTTAAAAGGCTTCTAAAGCAGTTGCAACTTTTCAGGGCATTAAAACCTTTGCAGGGTAAAAAAAAATCAAAAAGTTAAAATTTTGGGCTATTCCAGTTGGGTGATAGTGTTATTTTTCAAATTCCCGGCAAAGTCCTCCAGTTTTTCCATTCTTTCGGCGACGGGGGTCACTGCTGAGTCGTGCGATTGACCTTCGGCGTCACTTTTCTCCTCACTCGACTCTTTGACACTGTTTTTTAGAGCCGTTTCTTCGTCCGAGTCCCAGTTGGTGACGTCGATGAAAATGTCTTCTTCCTCTTCGCTGTCGCTCAAGCTAATAACCTCGGGCTCGACTTTGCTCTTCGTGGCGATGTTGTCGTTTTTGAGGTCTTGCCTCGAGGCGTTTAGCTTTTTGGTTTCGTATTTTTGCGACTTTCGAACTCTTCGAGGGAGAAATGAGGGTCCGGCTTTTTGCTGATGACGAGTGGACATGTGGCGGGTTAGAACATCGCGACGACGCTGAATAAGGTATAGATTGATGATTGAGATACTACTTTACCAAACACACAAAATTTGACGCAGCTTTGCTTAAAAATCGTTAAAAAAGGGGTTGGCAGGCTGCGCCCTGACTTCAACTTCAATATTTCTAATGTCAAAATCAAAAAAATCGACCAAGTATAAATTTAGAACGGCCATGTAAGGTCTTCAATGACAAAAACCCCATTTTTACAATTTTTTTAGGCAGGCTGCGCCCTAATTAACATTTAGAATTTTCTCAGATTTTGATTAAACTTAGAAAATAAATTAAGAATAGACCTTTCTAAGACATATCTCAAATTTTTAGCTGGCGCTTTGCAGAAATGCCCGAGATCTTGAAGTTAAAAAATCCCAAAAATCGAGTTTTCAGATTTTTTTAAAATTAAAAAAAAATCTTACCGCTGCATACGGACAAACATCGCACTTATAGGGTTTTTCATCCGTATGAGTGCGCCGATGAGTCCGCAAATGATCGGAGCGCGAGAAATGACGGCCACAGCAGTCACAACAGAAGGGCTTTTCACCTGTATGCCGACGAAGATGACGAGAGAGAATGTCGGGACGGCGGAAGTCCTAAAAAAAGTATTTTTTCAGTTACACAAAATCAAAAAAATAAAAAAAATTATGAAACTAAAATATTTCCAACAAAAAAATCGCTAAAAACCTTACCTTATTACAAAACCGGCACATAAATTGCTTGTCCTCGTCGTTTTCCTCGGTCGACGGCTCGATGGAGACACTCACACTGACCGTTGTCTTTGTTTTTGGCTCCTCCTCGTCGTTATTTTGTTTGAATTTTCTTTTTGTGCTTTCAGTCCGTCGTAGGGGCTGTTGTTGATGCTCTGGTTTGGCTGCACCACACAGAGGCGAGCTGACTGTGGCCTGCAGGAATTTGAAAATTAGAACTTGTTTTTTTTGACCCTTAGGCGACATTTTTATACGACGAATATTTTCCATCGTATAAAGTGTCACCTTTGAATAAGAAATTATTTATATTTAAAATTTTTTTTGTTTTAGAGACATTTTATACGACAAAAATTGTCCATCGTATAAAATGTCACCTTTGAATAAGAAAAAAGGAGATTTGATAAAACAGATGTTTTTTCTATTCCTTAAATTATATTTACAATTTTGTTTGTTTTAGAGACATTTTATACGGTGAGACATTTTCATCGTATAAAATGACACATTTGAATAAGAAAAAAGGAGATTTGATAAAACAGATGTTTTTTCTATTCCTTAAATTATATTTACAATTTTGTTTATTTTAGAGACATTTTATACGATGAAACCTTTTCATCGTATAAAATGTCACCTTTAAATAAAAAAAAGGGAGATTTGATAAAACAGATGTTTTTGCTATTCCTTAAATTAAATTTACATTTTTTTTTGTTTTAGAGACATTTTATACGATGAAACGTTTTCATCGTATAAAATGTCACCTTTAAATAAAAAAAAGGGAGATTTGATAAAACAGATGTTTTTGCTATTCCTTAAATTAAATTTACATTTTTTTTTGTTTTAGAGACATTTTATACGATGAGACATTTTCATCGTATAAAATGTCACTAACGAAAAAATTGTTAAAAATCAATATTTTCCGGTCTTGTTGGGATCTCTGAAGACGTTACACTCCAAAAACAAGTTAAAAAATTTTCGAGACGGCCCTTACCTTCAACGGCGGCCGTTGCAACAATCCCGCCTGGGTTGGCTGTGGAATTAGCTGCGTATTCAGCGAAGCTGTCCTTGAAATGGGCGCATGTGTTGTCAAGTTCATGTTATTCAGGCGTTGCGCTTGTTGCATCAAATTGATGTTGTGTAGCATCTTTTGCAAGTCGTGCTGACTATTCTGGCTCACCAATTTCGGCCCAAAGTTTGGGATCTGCGAATTTGGGAGCGGATTACAAGCCGGCAACGATTCGGAGCGAAACACGGACTGCCGCAGCGGGTCTTGCGGCGGTTGTTGCGGTTGGAGCTGCTCCTTGGAATGGCGCAACAGCTGCGCCAACATGTTGGCTTGAAGGTTTTTGCTCAGGTCCAGAAGGTTTTCGGGCTTGGAGTCATCTGAAAAAATTAAATTAAATTTTTCAACAAATTTTGTCTTCAGGTCTTTTTTTTAAATTCAATCACAATAAAGAGCGTACTTCACGATGAAAATTCGCTATTTTTGGGGGCTTGGCGACATTTTATACGATGAAAAAATTTCGGCGTATAAAATGTCACCCAGACCCAAAATTTGCTTTTCCAGCTATTTAGGTGTGTATAATTCTACGGCAAATGTCAAAAAAGAATTTATATCACAAAATTTAGGGTGACATTTTATACGATCAAACATTTTCATCGTATAAAATGTCACTTTCAAATACAAAAAATAATCAAAATTTAACAAAACAGCTTTCGTTGAAGTATTTGAAAAAATGAAATTCGGGTTTTTTTACTCTAAAACCATTTTATACAATGAAACATTTTCGTCGTATAACATGTCACCTTCATATTGAATATCAAAAATCAAAAGATAAATGTTTTTGGAATGCCCTAGTGTATACATACTTGATAATTCTCCTAAAAAATCAACGACTACGATGTTTTTTCGTTATTTTCTACCTTTTTTCTGCATGGGCGAGGTCACATTGTCGAATGTGAAGTGTGATCGTCGACGGTGGGCGCTGTTCGGCGTGGGTGTGGAGAACGCGCTGTCCGTGCTGATCTGCAGCGGCGACAGGCCCGGAGGCGAAATCGACATTGATAATGAAGGGGAACTGAGGCCTAAAAAAAGAAAAAACATTAATAAAACTTTTAAAATAATTTTTCTTCCAAAAAATAAAAATCGAAGAGGTGGGTTGTCTTGTCATAAGACCGAAACGCGATAAAATTCCTGATAAAATAGCGGAAATGAGGGATTAATGTAGGCATACGGGTTACTGTAACTCCCTAAGATACCCGTGCATGATAGAAATTTGATGATGATAGAACATTTGGGGGTTAGAAGTATAACTCTTGAGGGTAAAATAAGTATTTTGCTTGACTGGGCCCGGTTCTGCCCCCACCCCGGTTTTGTCCCCACCCCGGTTTTGCCCCCAAGACGGTTTTGTTCCCGCTTTTTTCGGGCCTTTTTGTCCCAAAAATAAAAAAGGTGGGGACAACAACGTTTTAGGGACAAAAACACCCTGGGGACACAACCGGGGTGGGGACCGGACCGTCTCATACGCCTCTGTTTTTGTATTTTATGTTCAAAATTTTTGGCATGAAAAATTTTTTGGGTTACTGTAACGTACCCAAGGTATGCGCCGGAGGTGAAAACGGAAATGCCACTCCAGAATCGGACGAGCTAGACGACATCCGTTCATGCCGATGATCAAGGCGGTCCAACAACAGGGCACTAGTGGCGCCACCACTTTGCAAACGAAATGCATTGAGGCTTTCCGCCTGAAAAAATACAAATAAATGTCAAAAAATCAATGTTACACATTGTCTCAGTGTGCTTAAGGGCTTGAAAATGATTGCATATGCTGCACTCTCTATACCAAAGTTTTTCATTTTCGAAAAAATAACTCTAAACGCTGTAGCGACATCTTATACGCTGAAAGGTTTCATCATATAAAATGTCCTTTTACGACACTTTTTAGGCTTGTAGTCTTGCAGTTGGTTAAGCAAGAGAGATTAAGGGTTAAACTACAATATGGTGCACTCACAGATCCTTGGGTGACATTTTATACGAAAAAAAGTTGCTTTGTATAAATTGACCCTTCATTTGCCAAAATTGCGGCAAAGCTGTAGATGACCCGCAAAAATTTTTACAAGCCACAGGCTTTGCTTAAAAGGTAAAATACGCATTAACAAATCGCTATATTTTATACGAAAAATTTTTTTAATCGTATAAAATGTCCCCTTTTAATCGAGTTTGATATATACAAAGGAAAAACGAAACCTTTTTGGAGACCGGCCGGTGGCACTCTTGCATTAAGACTAATCCACGTTGACGACATTTTATATGACAAAACATTTTTTCGTATAAAATGTCGCCTTTCATTTTGCGTCGCTCTGAAACCTTTGGACCGTAATTTTGATCTCCTACTGTAGTGACCAACACGTCCTGTCTCAACTTTTTCACGTATTGAACTTCCTCTTTGCAAAAAAAACGGGCCGGTCAACGAATCCCAAATCGGCCGTGAATCCGGCGGCCCCAAACAAAGACCGAACTCCCGAATTTCCGTGAGACTTTTTTGCGCGTCAGAACGTGCGTCAAAACCTGCGGCTGTTCGAAATGTCGCTATTTTTGTGCCAAACTTATTTTTGGAAAGGAGAAAAGTTCGGAGAGTTTGCAAAGTATATATTTCCTTTCTTGCTTTTCAAGAAATTTCAAAAAATCCCTCCTTACCATAGCCGTTTCGACGAAAACCGGCGAAACCAACGGACTCTCCTGCGGATTCCGATATTGCGTGAAGCTGAAGCCGTTCAAATTCGCTTCGGGCAGCCCGGAAACGCAGACCGTTGGCAATTGCATGATGGGCTTGGGTCGGGGACGAGGTAGCGGCTCCTCCGACGTTGAGGGTACCATTTCACTGGGCCCGGACGCCATTTGGCTGCAAAAATCGAGAAAATTAAAATTTTTGAATTTTCCCAAAAAAAGCGGTGAGCAATCGCGATAAAATGCGGTAGATCCAAATAACCCGACGTATAAATTAAAGAATGTGATTCAAAACTATTCCATCGTATAAAAAGAGACATTTTATACGATGGAACGTTTCATCGTATAAAGTGTCGCCTATAAAACTCATGGCATCAAAGTGAAGAAATTCAGAAACCTAACTTAATCAGCTTTTTGGGTTGCTTTTTCAAATTTCTCGTGGGTGACTTTTTATACGATAAAATCTCTCCGTCGTATAAAATGTCCCCAACATGGGCAAAGTAGTAATAGCCAAAATATGAAAATTTCACGTTTCTACATAAATTCTTGCTGTTTCAAACCGAAAACACTGAGTTTGGGTGACATTTTATACGATAAAATCTTTCCGTCGTATAAAATGTCCCCTCCATTACAATGTCAAAAAATCTTAAAAATGAGGAAATTTTGAGCGTCTCCAAAAATGATTAGCTTACAAGACAAAAACATACCCCAAAATGAACGTATTTTCGGTGTGGTGGAACCGGGAAACTGGTCAGGTATTAGAACCCCCGAAAAACTACGGAATTATGCAAATCCCCGCCGGCACGAGGACCGACAATCAATTTTCGCTTGAATTGACGAAATGAGTATTCAAAGCCCGACGGAAAATTCCACTTCGATTACACTTCGCGGGGCTTCAAAAGGGAGGGTGGAGTAAAGATTGAAGTGACGGATTTGGGTTTATCTGTCGGGACAATCGGAAAAATCACGTATTTTTCAAATGTATTAACTGTAAGAGGCATCAATCGGGCGTTGAACTTATTTTAAAACCAGAAATCAGCAAAAAGATGTTGGCAGACTGCGCCCTGGCTTTGGTGTTAAAATGAAAAAGTAAATAAGACGCAATTTTTAGCAGATATTGGGAGCATATATAATGTTGCATTAAGCGATCGAATGGTTAACAGACAATTTAGATATTGGCAGGCCGCGCCCTGACTAACTTTGGAAATTCAAGCGTATTTAGATGGAACTTGGATCAAAAGAAGATTAGAAATTTCTAAGCTATTTGCGAGATTTTTAGCCTGTGCTTTTCAAAAACTACCGAGATTTTGAGATAAAAAATGGCTTAAATCGCATATTTTCTCTGTTTTTGGGAGTAAAAATTTGGTATTTCTTCTTAATATCTGGATCACAATATCTCTATTAAAAATGAAATCTTTCTCAGAAAAAATCCGAAATCTCCAACACAATTTTAATTTCCGCAGACTGCGCCCACAACAAATTTTAAAATCCGAAAAATCAAAAAATCCCAAAACGTAACAACGAAGCCAACGCCGAAATGGTTGCTCCAACACTCCACACACATTCCCAACTCAAAGATCGAGGCCGAAACACTCGCCTCTAATAAAACAAACGCCCGAGGAGCCAAGCTAATTTCATCGCGAATAAAAACCGGCCCCAATTCCTGGAAAACTAACAATATTCGGATGCGGTTGGGGGGGGGGGGGATGTCCGGAAGTTCCAGGAACGTCTGATTAAAACTTCACGCGACTTTCGCAAACCCGAAATGAAATTGAAGGAAAAACGGGAAAACGGAAACGAAAAAGGTCAAATTTAAAGTGTAGAAATTGGGCCACAAACAGTGTAAATAAATTGGGGGTGGCAATCGGACAAATGCTGGATGGTGGGGGTGGAAATGGGTCGCGAAACGAGAGGGATATGGACGTTCGAGAGCAAAGTGAGTAATTAGATTTACAGGCGGAAGAATTTTGTTTGTTCGATTACATTTCCATATTACAGTGGGAAAGCGGAGTGAAAGTGTAATAAGAGAAGAGTGGGTTGAATGTTTAGGACCGGTAGTTTATGCAAATGATGTAAAATGACTTGCAACATCATTTGAATTGAGAAAAATTAAAGAAAATTGAAAAACCGACAAAAATTGAGATGAACTTTAAAAAATCTCAAAACCAACATAGTGCTATTGTCAGAACATCTTTGAATTTTGGCCAGACATTCAGTATAGACCCCAAAATCAACTACTGAAATTTTTATTTAACTTTGTGAAACTGTAGGCGAGATATTCAACGAACATCACAAGGCAAAAGATGATGAATTTTTGGTGATTTTTTACTTAAAAACCTCGGAAATTTTTGCCAACTGGCTTTAAAAAATTCTAATTGTAATTTGCTTTAAATTTATACGAATTGGTGACATTTTATACGAAAAATTTTTTCATCGTATAAGATGTCCTCAAGTAGAGAAAAAAGTGGAAAATTGGAAAAAGATAATTGTGGAGGTCCAAAAAATGCCTGATTTCTAAAAAACGGGCTAGGTGACATTTTATACGAAAAAAATTTCATTGTATAAAATGTCCCCTGCCTCAAAACAGGCGCTTTATAACGCAAATTGAGCACACATTAAAATTTAGGGCATACATTTATGATTTTGTAACTTCAGAGATCTTAATTCAATGTACAAATATGTTTTTTGATTTGATCATCAAGGTCCAAGTTAACTATATATGATATTTGGCCACGTCAAAAGCAAAAAATGCAAATAAAAATTTTCGGACGTTTCTGATGGCACAAAATACAATCTAACAGGGAAAATACTCCAAGTACGACGCTCAGATTTTGATGAAAATTGGCACAAATTAAGTATTTTTTTCTAATACATATGCAAGACTCCTAGATCGCGCTTTCCAGAAACGACCGAGATTTTTGATCAAAAGTTGACAAAAATGTGATTCTTTTTGTCGAATTTTGCTATGAAAAGTTTTGTGCCTATTTCTACCATAGAGGGTAATGGTTCCGCAAAAAATTATTTTTTTCCACGCAAAACAGGCAGCCAAAAAATGTTTCCTCTCTGACCGCTCTCCGCATTTCCCGTGCTCTCTCGGCCACAAAGATCGTTGAATATATCGGCTGCGCTTGCAAAGCGTGAGCTAAAATTTTCCGAAATTCATATGTGGCCTAGGCATGACAAGTGTTCAAAATTCAAAGAAAATCTAACCGTCGCACTCGGTGTACTATCCTTGTTAGCTTATGTTTTGTAGCAAAGGCTGATTTAACGATCATCAAAACAGGCAAAGTTATGGCCAAAAAATGTTTCCTCTCTGACCGCTCTCCGCATTTCGCGTGCTCTCTCGGCCACAAAGATTGTTAAATATCTTGACTGCGCTTGCAAAGCGTGAGCTAAAATTTTCGGAAATTTATATATGGCCTATTCCTGACGTGTGTGCAAAATTAAGAAATCTGAGCCTCGCACATGGTGTACTTCCCTTGTAAGCTAATTCAAACGTTCATCAAGAATTTTTGATGACGAAAAGCCAAAGAAAATTTTTTATTTCGCAAGTCTTAAGACTTTGAGATAAAAAAGGTAAAGTCATTAGAGAAAAGAGTCTGTCAAAAGCCGAGCAAAATACAATTAGACAAGAAAAATTGGAGCAAATTGGTCAAAATTGCCAATCTTGTTGTAAGTGGAATACTAATAAGAGCGTTAAATGGGAGAGAAATTAGATGAACTTGCAGAAAAAATTAATTTTTTTCATATTTAAAAAAATAAACAAATTTAATTAAGAAAATAAAAAAAGATTTTTTTTAAACTATGTATTTTTAAAATTAAAAACATAAATTAAAGTAAAAAAAGTAGAATTGCTTAAAAATCTAAGGTTTCTTTGCAAAGCGCAAGCTAAAAATCATTTTTAGCAACATTAAGTCCGGAAAGTCGCTGGAGTAATTTTGCACTGTGCAAAAAAAGTCAGGGTGCGAGCGACAGCCAAGAAAAGCCAACTGAACCGTGCAAAAACCAAGAAACTGCACAGTGCAAAGTGAACTTTTGTTTTCGCACAGTGCGTTTCGCGGAAATCACTTCAGCGACTTTACGGACGGATTAGCAGTCAAAATAAAAAAAAAATAATAAAAAAATTTTTTCAATTTTTCAATTTTTTGGTCTAAAAATTTCAAAAATTAATTTTTAAAACATTTTACACCTTCCGAAACCCCCCCTTCCTTTTCCTCAACAAATTATCTCTGCACGGTGCAAACTGCGTGCATTTGGAGAAGCTGCGAAAGACTTCTGGAAACGGGGCTGAGAAGAAATTTTATTTTTTTTTTGAGAACGTTCCCACTATTTCCTCATACATTTTTTTTGTTTGAGGTTTGTTTTAGAAACCGCTTTGCCCGTGACCTCCCCCCCCCCCCTTTCCCCCCTCCCTCCGTGCTTGCCCTCCAGATAAGCCCTCCCACTTTTGAGGCCGCGAGAGAAAAAATGGGGGAGTTCAAAAAAGTAAACATGGTAGGATAAAACTTGGAATAAAAAACTTAAAAAAAATTGAAAAAATTGTCGTGTTTAAATCAAAAAAAAAAAAATTTTTTGACTGCACAGTGCAAAAAATTTGTTTCTTTTTGATTTTTGCACAGTGCAATTGTTTTAAAATTTTGGACTTTTCACTGCACCGTGCAGTACTGTTTTACATTTGAGTCTGAAAATATCGACCGTTCGATCATTTTTTCATAATAAATTTTAAACAAAATTTTTAAAGATTCGAAAAATTAGAGACAAAATAAAAAATGGCAGTTGGGTAAACATCACCAAATAAACGCTAAATTAAGCATTAGTCATGTCTATTTTCCCCTCTGATAGCGAAAATAACTCTTTGAGACTTTGGACGAGAAAATTATTTTAGGTGCGGTCTAATGACGTAAGCTCAAATTTTTGCGTCAAAAAGTGGGAAAATTACATGCGGAACACGCTGAAATGGGTGGAAATGAGGCTTAGGTACGTCAGAATTTCGTATTAATTTCTTTATCAAAAAAATTTATAAGATTTAGGGAAAGTGACATCTTATACGACAAAAAATTTTTATTGTAAACAATATCGCCCAACTCGAAAAATGTAAAAACATGACGACATGTTGTATGGTTACAACTTAAAATCGTCTTATTTCCAATCTTGAAACAAATCTCTTTGGGTGACATTTTATACGATCAAATTTATTTCATCGTATAAGATGTCGCCTGATAGTAAAAAACATTGACATTGGGTAAAAGTGTAACTTTAAAAAAGAATTCACACAACTTGTCCAAAATTTCTTGTCTGGGTGACATTTTATACGCTGGAAACATTTTATCGTATAAAATGTCACTGTCCTAAAAACGATGGCAAAATACCGTGAGCTTCTTGAAAAACAATTTCCAAGTTATGAGTGATCGGAACAAGCGAAGATGTCCTCTGAAAACGTCGCAAAATTATGTATGATACGTTATGTTACACTGCAGTACACAAGACAAAATAATGAATATTTTCGTATCCGGAAACACCCGCGAACAAAAATTACAATAATTTCGGGCAAGATACGACAAGTTGAAGAGCATTTTAGTGTATTGTAGGATAATTTTATCGAAACGTCAGGGATTTTGTTTTTCATAACAGTTTTTAATGGTAAGTGCAATGAAAATGTAGTAAAAACAATGACAATTTATAGTTTGGCGATTGGTCAAAGGGGTGTGTGGGGTTCGAAAAGCTCAAAATTTAAAAATTAAAAAAATAAATATTGCCAAAATGTAAAATACGAAACCTATTGTTCGAACCAAATTTTTTGAGTCATTTTGTAAAAAAGGAACAGTACAGCAACTTTTGAATCAAAAAATTTTGAAGCGAAATGTCCAAAAAGTTTCTTTGTCTACTACACCAATAATAACGGAAAAAAATAATGGTGACATTCTACATGTTTACTAGTAATAGTTTTACTGTTTACAACTCCACCGCCTTTGTTTTCGCTGCAGGGCATAAAAAAACATTTTTGACATTTCGTTTCAGACGCCATAAAACGCGCAATTCAAAAGTATTTAGCTGTTTTGGCCTTTGAATTAAAATACGCCAATGTTAAAGTCAAAAAATTTTGTTTTGAAAAGACAAATCAAAAACTTTAGAATTTTTCTTCGTAAACCAAAAATCCCATTCGAAATGGCAGGAAATCGAAACGCAAGGAAGAAGATGGAGAGAACGCAACCCCCATCTTCGCTTATCTTGCTTCCAAAAAAGCTGTTACTCAGCGCCCGCCATGATAACGGTTACCGAGAACATTGGGGCCGGAAAAAGGGAACGGCAGGAAATCGGTGTGTCATGTAATTAGTTCCCCAATCCCCCTAATCACACCACTTAATGGGGGAGTGGACCAATTTCACGGAATACGATAGCAGAGACAATTTGCATAACTGATAAGGGTGACAGTTTATACGAAAGGAAATGTTTTGGCGTGTAAAATGTCGTTCCTGCGACAAAAGTAAAACATTGAATATTATCGATACTACTGCAACTAATGAAAATCACAAATTCTTTCTTGAAGTTATCTTTGGATTCTTAGGGGACATTTTATACGATAAAATGTTTTATCGTATAAAATGTCGCAAGAAAGACATTACGCAAAAATATTTGAGCACTGCCGTCCTAGAGCAATCAAAACCGGCTGCAAACATACAACTTGCAACAATTGTCTATTGGTGACATTTTATATGACAAAACTTTTCATAAACCATTTTATCGTATAAAATGTCCCCAACCTAAAATTAAAAAAATTTTTACACCATATAACAAGAACACTTTATGCAAGGACACCAAAATTAGCCTAGTTTGAAAGACGACATTTTATACGACCAAACATTTTCATCGTATAAAATGTCCTCAAAAATGTAAATTGTTGCAAAAATTGTTTGTTGACCTCTTCAGTTCTCCCAATTCCTTTGTGGCAAATTTTTCGCATCTCTATTATTACCCTTTCTCTTCCGGGTAATGTCGCCGTATTTATTCCCTCAATTTTTTTCTCTTCCAATAAATCGACCAAGAATTACTCGGTGGTGGCCTGGGAAAACTCTTTTTGGCTTTTTTGGGAGTCGGAATAGCAAATTGTTTCCGGTAAGCAAGGTAATTTTTCGCGAGCAAAGGTTTATTTATTAGTGGCCTGAGGCGAAAATTGGAAGCAATTTGTTTTATGTTTCGTGCGTGTTTGTCGCAATGAATTCGGATCGCAAAAAATAGGAAATGGGATAGCTTGAATATGAAGAAAGAGAGCAGGAGATCAATTGAAGAGAAGTTGCACTCTGGGGGACGTGTTATACCACGAAATGCTTTGTGGAATGTTTGATCGTATGACATGTCCTTACCTTGAAATAATAGGCCAATTTTTTAACAGTCAAATGCACGATCCTTAGTAAAAATATTTTTCTTATTTTTTTTTTAAATTAAAGTTGCTAGCGACATTTTATACGATGAAAGCGTTTAAAAAACGTTTCGTCGTATAAAATTTTGCCGAACAAAGAAGATATACTAGTTTTCTCTACAACGCACTACGTTTTAATTCCGAATAAGGCAGCTGAGAGGATTTTAAAAAATAGCGATAGGCTACATTTTATACGATAAAACTTTTACGAAACGCATCATCGTATAAAATGTCCCCACGCCGCTTTTTAGCCTACAAAACAATCTCCGACTATCAAGCCCTAACCTCTGAGCAAATAAACCAAATTTGTCGAGGTCTAGAATCCCATATATGGTCCGCTACATTTAAAAATTCAACATTTCTTCAGACATGAACAGTGTAAACAAACAAAGCGCCAAGAGGAAGCCGTGTAAAGTTTCAGCGGCAAGTGCAAGTTGCCACGATCACGTCACACCCTCACTCCGCGGGTGTAACTTTACACACGCAATAAATAAATCAACATAATGCCCCGAAATAAAAGTTATGACGAGGAATGTCATCAGAATAAATTAGGGCGCAAAGGAAAAGGTGTGAGGCGGAAAAATCCATTGTCGTGTCGGGTAATTTGCACAAAGTACGTCAAGCAAAGGTGGGCATGATATCAGCGGGAAGGTGTAAATCGCAATGATAAAATTGTAAAAATGTTAAAATAGAAAATTTAGAGTTTTTAATGTCGAAAACATTGAAAAACATCATAAAAAATCTTAAGGCTGTCCAGCTGATAACACACAACTTGTAGCATTGCAAAGACATAAATAATAATATCATTCTGCTTAATATGTATAAATATCCAGCAACTTTTGTCCATGGACAATTTCAAGTGCATTTTGCCCTACAATTTAACCCCGGCCAAAAGTTTTCGAATAAACTCCTTCTTTGGCGATAAACACTCTGTAAATGCCTTATATTACACTCGTGCGTAACACTCTTCCACCCTCTAATTAGCCTCAGGCAACAAATTTTGAAACTGCAGTTCAATACAAGGCCAAAAAGAGAAATATTTAGAAACTTTTGTCCATGAATATTCTATAGTGTAATTTGCACTAGAAATTATTCATGGACAGAAGTTGTCGGAAAAAGTTCTAAAATTGCACAAGTCACGTTATCATAAACCTTAGGGGTTTGTAGGATATGCTATAGGCCACTTACTTCATTTCCTTTCTATTTTAATTAGCCGCAATCAAAAATTTTCGCAATTTTTGAGACAAACCCAAATTATCATACGACTTTTGTCTATGGACAATTTCTAGTGCAATTTGCTCTAAAAATTATCCATGGAAAAAAGTGTAGGAATAAATCGAAAACATGTTGTCAAGATAAGACAGATTCGGAAAAATACATGATATGCCTTCTTAACGTCACTTTAATTTCCAATTGCAATCAGATGACGCCGACGCCAAATTATCAGTAGTGCAAATATCCGCAACAACGCCTCGTGTTTATTGACAAAGCGGAGGAAAAGGAGGCTTTTTGTATACTATATTGGCCTCATCGACTCCTACGTGTCTCCCGCACGCAGCAGAGTTAGGCGTTTCCCCGCGGCCACTTTTCTCGGAAACACCCAAAAATGGTATCTCATTTTTTGGAAGGGAAGGGCTAATTTCTTTTCGATTAAAATTTCAAAAAATTTTGTAGCGTTTGATTAAATGTAAATACGCTTAAAGTTTAGACTACGACTAGCGATTGAAAAAAAGGTCTCTATTTTAAAACTAAAAGGGACATTTTATACGATGAAACAATTTCAAAAATATTTTATCGTATAAAATGTCGGCCAATTTTCAGCTAGGCGTCAAGATCAGCGGAATAGCTTTCATATGCTTGTAATTCATGGATGACAAGAAAAAAAACAAAAAATCTGCCGTTGGCATTATGTTATAGAATCAAGAGTCCATAGACATGTTTTGTCGTATAAAATGTCGGCAGATAAAGGAAACGAAAACTGTTTTTTGATTTATAAATCTTAGGATGGCTATAATGCGTTGCCCAAAAACATAGTTGGAAATCACAGCCAGAAGACATTTTATACGATGAAACATTTTAAGAAATCTTTTGTCGTATAAGATGTCGCTAAGTTGACAAAATGAACAACCTTTCGATGGAGTCAAGGCTTAATCTGGCAGTAAATTGATCTAGACCCGCAACTTTTAAATCTAGCCCGTAAGGGACATTTTATACACTGAAGCATTTCTAGAAACCTCTCGTCGTATACAATGTCGTTATATCAAATTCTAGTCTGCAATTGCTTTTATCTCTCTCAAAAGACAAAACGACGTCCAAAAGACATTAAAAAATAATTCTCAAAACCAAAAGCCGTCTTCCGCAAAAATTTTTATCAGAATTTCATAATTTCCCGAAAATATTGGGCTGATTAACGAACAAAAACCCCCTCAAATTGGTGGAAAAAGGGCTTTTAATTAGTTCTAATTAGCCAATTACATGCACTGCTAATCGCCCTCATGGTAAACAAGTGGGATCTACGTTAATGTGCAAATAAAATGAAAATAAAAGGATTTATGGGGTTTCTCGGAAGAAGTGAGAGCGAAAAAGTCCGTAAAATCCTAAGCTACTGAGAAAAAAACGATGGTAACAGAAAAAAACATTAACAAAAAATGTCATGCACAAATTTTGATGAAACTTGACACATTGCAAAGCCTACCTGCCAAATTTGGAGGAGATCGGACAATTTGCCCTTGAGGAAATTACATAATAAAATGTTGCGATTGTTTTTGACTTTGCGGCAAAAACACCAATTCTAAGTCCTAAAAAAATCGGAAATTTATTAGTGCTTTATCCAAAGCATATCTGCCAAATTCAAATAAACCCCTTGAGCAATTTAAAAAGTTGTTTGATTTTTTGATTTTTTTCGAAAAAATATGTGAAAATAAGGAAAATAATTTATTATCTATGCAGAGTCCACATCCCAAATTAAAAAAAAAGTCTGTTACTCCACACTCAAGCAATTCGAATTTCGATTACTTAAAACGAGTAAAATTATGACAACAAAATCTGCACCGTGCAGTACATAAATAAAAATTTCACAACTCATAAACATCCGGCCTCAAGAATCCATTTTCATTTCCCCCACTCTAAAAGAATCCCTCTTCCATTCTTCGAGTCCACGTAAACGGCCTGGGAAAGTGGATGAGAACCTGAAATTAAGACGTTCTTCAAACTGTTCGGGCCTCACGTCAAACACTACTATAAAACGCGAAAATACGAAGTAAAAAGTCGAAAAATGGGATATCTGAAGTTTGGGATACGCACAGAAAAAAGTTTGGGAGTTAAAAATAAATTGTTATAAAAAATGTTTCGTTATATCCGGGTTTTTGTGACACTTTGTCGTGTCAGACCTTGATGAATCAAAAAATAACAAAAATTCTCTTACTATGACTTTTGATCCCCAAGCGAAAACCCCATTTTGCACAGTGCATTTTACTACTCGCGCCATAAAGTCCGTAGAACTTGCACTGTGCATTTCCCCCTTTTTTCGCGGCCGTCGCGTCGATTTCCAGTTTCTACCCAAGCGACATGCACTTTTCCGCAAGTGCACGCGCGCGACATCAGCGATAAAATTCCATCAGTGCGTCGGGAAAATACAGAGCACTTTGTATTTTATGTTGCCAGTAGGACCTTTTTGCGCAAGTTTTTGAGCCGTCACCTCAATCGCTGCGACGTAACCTTCTTTCAACTGCATCGCTGCGTGCATTCGCACAGTGCAGACCGTTTTTTCATGTTTGCACTCTGCGAAAAACGGCAAAATGCACTGTGCATGAGCGACAACTAAAGGAAAAGGGCAAAATGCACTGTGCATGCGCGACAACTAAGGGAAAGACGGCAAAATGCACTGTGCATCCGCGACAACTAAGGGAAAGACGGCAAAATGTACTGTGCATGAGCGACAACTAGGGAAAAAACGGCAAAATGCACTGTGCATGAGCGACAACTAAAGGAAAAAAGGCAAAATGCACTGTGCATGCGCGACAACTAAGGGAAAGACGGCAAAATGCACTGTGCATCCGCGACAACTAAGGGAAAGACGGCAAAATGTACTGTGCATGAGCGACAACTAGGGAAAAAACGGCAAAATGCACTGTGCATGAGCGACAACTAAAGGAAAAAAGGCAAAATGCACTGTGCAGGAGCGACAAGTTGAAAAAAAAATTTGAAATAAAAAATTTCAAAATTTAAATTTTCTTTAAATTTAAAAAATTAAAAAAAAATTTTTTCTCAGCCCCAAAATAAAATTCGTACCCGCGTTTTCTCCCCTCAGCAAAACTTTTACGCCCATAAAACATAAATTGGCCGCGAAAAAGCGGCACAAAAAGCCGAAAACATAAATATTTAAATTATGAGAAAATGATGTCAAGGAAAAAGAGCAAAAAAATATATAATGAGAGCACTTGAATTGGGGAAAGCAAAAGAACGAAGTAATCCAATCCTCGAAAATGATGTTATTTAGCACAGTAGTCATAGCGGCTAATCAGGAAGTTGAAAGAGTTATTGCAAGGAAATATTGGTTTTTATGGGGATTAATATGGGTTTTGCTTTACCAAATTTAAGAGGGAAATTTTGCACAGGTGTAAATAAAATTTTATAAATTTTTTTAATTTGAAAAAATGAAAAAAATGTGAAAAAATCCAAAAATTTCTCATTTTTTATAATTTTTTTTTCAAAATTTAACACTGAAATACCATGCGACGCTTAGATTTTTTTCAAATTTTGCATACACGTCAGACATAGGCCACATATCAATTCCTAAAAATTTTAACTCCCGCTTTGCAGCTAGAGCCGAGATATTTAACGATCTTTGCGGCCGAGAGAGCACGTGGAACGTAGAGAGCGGCCAGAGAGAAAAACACTTTTTGGCTACATCTTTGCCAGTTTTGTGCGGAAAAAATTGATTTTATGTGGAAACATTACCCTCTACAGTACAAATCGGTATGGAACTTTTCATACCAAAATTTGTGAAAAAGTGTTGCATTTTTGCCAACTTTCGATCTGAAAACCTCGGTCGTTTTGGCAAAACGCGAGCTTGGATTTTTGAAAAACGCAAGCTAGCAGTCTCGAATATGTCTTAGCAACAATAAAACGAAATGTGTGATAAATTTTCATTAAAATCTGAGCGTTGCACTTTGGGTACTTCCCCAGAAAGCAGGAAAGCCCGAGGTTTCCAGGTCGAAAATCGACAAAAATGAGGCATTTTTTGCGAATTTTGGCATGCAAATTTTTCTGCTCATTACTGCCGTGATGAGCAAAATACAAACGTCTCCACAAGAAACGTATTTTAAAAACCGAAACGTCGATTTACTTTGAAATCATTCATTTCATTTTGAGCCTTTTTTCAATTCCAGGTTGGCATCACTCGCAAATAACAAGTATCATAAACAATAGACTATCTAACGTTGTTTGCCGCATTCAAATATCGGATTCCCATGGGGCACACCTCACACTATGAATTCTCGGTTGTTTTTGGCCAAAGACTTGTAGGATTACATGACAAAAGATTTTTTTTCGGATACGGTAAAATTTGTAGCAATTTGATATAATACAAAGCACGTTGTGAAAACGACGAGACAAAAAAAGTAAAGTAGGACGTAAAAATGTGGTACAAACCTTTTCAAAGATTTTGCTATGCCGGGTGACATTTTATACAATCAAATGTTTTCATCGTATAAAAATTAACTTTGAGACCATACAATTTAAGTGGCCTAATTTATCTTTGAAAACATGAAGTAGAAGTATATGCAATTTCGTAATGAAGCGGAATTTTATAAAAGGGACATTTTATACGCTGAAACGTTGTCATCGTATAAAATGTCCCCTCGTCGTTAAAACCCAAGCAAAATTTAAACTTCATCCGAAAAATAGTTCTCAAAGTCATTACACACAACAATTTGTCCCTGAAAAAAGAGACATTTTATACGATAAAACATTTGCTTCGTATAAAATGTCCCCTCGTCGTTAAAACCCAAGCAAAATTTAAACTTCATCCGAAAAATAGTTCTCAAAGTCATTACACACAACAATTTGTCCCTGAAAAAAGAGACATTTTATACGATAAAACATTTGCTTCGTATAAAATGTCACCCAGGCAAAAAAGATGGAAGCACCGGAATTACCAAAATTGTAGCAATTTTGTCTAATTTCCATATAAAACCATCCCCTCACCGCCATTTTCTGCCAATCCCACCCATAAAACTATATCATACTTGACCCTTAGTCCAAAAGAGCAGCAAAAAGTTTTGGGCAAACAAAAAACCCCAACAAATTGACAATATTTGCGAAGACTACAGGAGAACCGAGACGTCCCCCACTTTAAAAACTTTTTTGAGACAACAGATTTTTTTTGCGAAATCCCTGTCTCGGATTCGAAATATCCGGCCCTAAAAAAGTTCTCTTGATCTTTGGGCTCTTTTAATGGAAATAGTTGAAAGCGGAGGTTTTGAGAGCTTATGTATAATACAACGCTATGATTTTTATAAATATTTTTTTTTTTGAAAATTGATAAAAGACGACATTTTATACGAAAAATGTTTCATCGTATAAAATGTCGCTTTGTTAAAATTTTAAAGATTCAAGCTACTGAAGATTTTTCCCATTGCCTTATGTATCAAATGCTGAAAAGTGTGTGTATCCGAAGTTTTAGACGACATTTTATACGACAAAAATGTTCTAGATACGTCTAATCGTATAAGATGTCACCAAAGCCAAAACTCGCATTCTGATTTTCAAACTGCGACCCTCCAAAAGAGCTCGCATTAAACTTTGTCCCTTTCAATTCTTTGTTACAAAAAGATATCGCGTTGCAGCGCACCCCGGATCTTATATATCCGTATCCAAGAGATCTTCCAAATCCTTTGCAAAAACCGCTGCTTTGTGACAAAAGCCTTTGCCAAAAGTCAGACAAAATTGTCTGCCGTCCAATGTAAAGATAACTTTGTGAGCTAAATCCTATTAGTTTTGATGTAAACAAAGCAATTTTTCCTTCAAGAACCCTCAAGCTAATCCAATTATTAATCCTGAACATTTTCATGTCAATACTCTACAATTTGAGAGCAAATTTCACAAAAACTTTCCCGGCATATTATCCCTCGAAATGGCCCTCAAAATGAACCCAAATTTAATACTTTTTGGGAGATAATCCAATTTTTTTTTTCGAAAAAATAAATAAACCTTGAAATTTGGAACGGTAGATTGTCAACAATGAAGCAAGCAATAGTTTACTGGGAAATGCAGCAAATATGGACAGCAGATTTTGTTGACATTTTAAATGATTTTAACAAAAAGATATTTTAGATTCGAAGCTTGCGCTTTGCAGAAACAACCGAGATTTTTAATCCGAACATTGGCCTAAATTTGAAATTTTTTTGCAAATTTTGATATCAAAATATTTACGGCGTATTTCTACCGTAGATCGCAGTGTTTCCGCAAAAAATCAGCTTATTCCGCCCAAAATTGGCTAGATTATGGTCGAAAAGCGTTTTCCTCTCTGACCGCTCTCCGCGTTTTGCGTACTCTCTCGGCGGCAAAGCTCGTTGAATATCTTAAGTTCCCTTGCAAAATGTGTGCAAAAGTTTTGGGAAATTAATATGCGATACATGAGCCACACGTGCGAAAAATTAAGAACAAAATTAGCCTTGCACTTTGAGCATTTTCCTTGTTGACTTTAACGTATACATTGGCCATATCTCATGTAATACTCAACGGAACTAGTTGATCTATAACTTGTTTGAAAGCGTATGGCCATTAGAAAAAGAAATTGGTTTTCCGTAATTTAAATTCTGAATTTATCGACCAAAATATCGACCGTTTTTCTAGTTTTCTCTAATTTTTTTGCCGTTCAAAAGTTTTAACGAGAAATAGTGGTATATAACCGATACAAAAAAGCTAATAATTACCATAGCACACAATAATTTTATCGACCAAAAAATCGACCATGTGTAGAAAATCTGAGCGTCGCATTGCAAACACAACAAAACAATATTCCTTTCAAAACAACGTCATTTCTGGCATTGAAAATCCGCCTACCGTAGCTTCAGCGTCCATGGAAACCTCGTCAAAAACAGAAGACGCGAAAAGCCCCGAGGCGTTTCGGAACGGGCAAAAGTTTTTGACAAGAATAAGCGATGACAAATTAATTTTTCATAAGTCCGCGGACGACTGCCCTTTCAAGGGGCCCCCAACGCAAATTGGAAAGCTCGCTGGCCTCAGGCTAGAAAAGAGACTCACAACTTTCTTTCGACTTTTAACCGCCTAATTGGCCACGAAATGTAGGCCAAGGATCTTTTTCCGCACGGGTTCGAAAAGTTGGCACATGAGAGAATTTTTTTAAATTTTTTTTTGTTTTTGACGGAGATTACAACAGCTGCAACAAGTTTTAACGAGGAAACTAAAGACTTAAAAAGGTTTTAAAAAATTTTTGATTAAAAAAATAAAAATATAAATTAAAAAAAAAATTACAAAAAAAGTTTTCAATCAAAAAAATTAAAAAATTTTTTTTTGGCAAAAAAATGTTTCCAATAAATGGAAAAAAATTAACAAAAAAAAGTTTTTTGGCAATTTTTTTTTTAATTTTAAAAATATTAAACAACAAAAAAAGGTTTTTAATACGTATTAGCAAATGCCCTTGTTTTTTCTCTTTGTTACGGTGAATTTGCATTTACGACGAGCCAGGTGTCTATAAAAAATGAATAAATGGTTGTATAAAAAAATGAAAAAAAAGAAATCGCGAAAATAAAAAAAGTATAAAAAAATTATTTTTCAGTGAAATAATAAAGTATCCAGAACTTTTATAAACCATAAAATTATTCTTTAAAGAGCCAGAACAGCTAATTTTGAATTGCGCTATTTACGGTGTGTGAAACGAAATGTCAAAAAAGTTTTTTATGTCCTGCAGCGAAAACAAAGGCGGCAGAGTTACAAACAGTAAAATAATTATTAGTAAGCATGTTAAATGTCACCATTATTTTTTTCCGTTGTTATTGGTACAGTAGACGAAGAAACTTTTTTGACAATTCGTTTCACACGCCGTAAAAGGCGCAATTGAAAAGTAGCTGTACTGTCTAGACATGGCTCTCGGGCCGGGCCGGGCCGGGCCGGGCCGTTTCAAATTTGCTTTGGTTCGGCCTGTGAAAACCAAAATTCTGAGTCTCGCAGAGAAAATTGGGGTAGCAAACAAAAATAGTGTGTCGAAACCCCAACATACAGGCAGAGAAATGACACACAACTAAATACGATCATTTTCAAAACGTTTACAACACTTTTTTAACTATTTTTTTATCCTATCTTAGTTATGTTATATTTGCCGGGCGACTTGATATCGACGGGCCAAGCCAGCGCAAATTTGAAACGGCCCGAGGCCAGGCCGCGATTTTCGGCCCGGCTCGGGAGTCATGGCTACTCACAGATGCTTTTGCGGAAATAACCAAGATTTTTTAATCAAAAGTTGGTCAAAATATGACATTTTTTATTAGTAAGAAAGATTTAGCGAACTCCCATTTGGGGACAGAATAGTATAAATTTGAGGACGGCTTAACAATTATCCAACAAAGTGTGTCAAAACCCCGTCATACAGACCAAAAAATTACACACAATCATATACGATCATTTTCAAACGGTTTACAGCACTTTTTATAACTGTTTTTTTCATCCTATCTTAGTAATGTTATATTTGCCGGGCAAATTGATATCGACTGACCTGCCCGGGCCGGATTAAAGCAAATTTGAAACGGCCCGGCCCGGGAACCATGTCTATTATTGCCCCTTAAAAAATCAATGCTTTCAACACAAAACTCATCAAATTAGCCGTAAGCCGTCTTAATTCCCCGTTATTCCCTTCATTCTATCTATCTATAATCACTCCATTTTCTCAAAATGAAATTAAAAAATTGACAAAGAAAATACACAGAATCATCATATTGCGTAACAGTCGGTGTAATCATCATCAAAAACCAAAATTAAAAAGTAAAAAAAAGGTATATAGTCGAGTCATCAGACGCTAAAATTGAGGAAACGGATTGTGAAAAAAAGGGATTTTTGTTGGGATTTTATCCGGTATTAACAGTGGGAAATGGGCAACAGTATTAAGTAATTGCAAAGGTCGCACATATCCGCAAACAAAAATGGGAAATGGAACGGTAAAGCGGAGATTGTATGGGCGGTATAAGACAATAGGAAAAGGTTGTGAAGAATGGTAAAGGTTATTGTGTTCTGTTTCGATTAACACGACAGTACAGCTACTTTCGAATCGCGGTTTTTACGGCGTGGAAACGAAATGTCCAAAAAGTTTCTTCGTCTACTGCATCAATAACAACGGAAAAAAATAATGGTGACATTCAACATGCTTACTAATAATTATTTTACTGTTTGCAATTTTTTTACTATTATTTTTGCTGCAGGACATAAAAAAACTTTTTTGACATTTCGTTTCCACTCCGTAAAAGGCGCAATCTAAAAGTAGCTGTTAGCCCTTTAATTGAAATACGACAATTTTAAAATCAGCCCTTATTGAAATACGACAATTTTAAAATCAGTACTGTCTCTTTAATAGAGGTAATGCTCAAAAAGCCATGGTCAGATTTTGATGAATTTGGGCGCAAATTTAGATAAATTCTTTTTAAAACATAATATTATGCGCCAATTCTGGTCTGCATTTTGCAGAAGTAACTGAGATTTTTGAGTCAAAAGTTAGCAAAAATGTGATGGTCTTACGCAAATTTTGTTTCGACCATAGAGTGTTATGTTTCCAGAAAAAATCAATTTTTTCCGCCCAAAACTGGCAAAATTATGGCCAAAAAGTGTTTTTCTCTTTGACCGCTCTCCGAGTTTTCTGCACTCTCTCATCCGCAAAGATTGTTGAATACTGTAGCCCCTGCTACAAAGTGCGAGCAAATGATGGCCCACAATATTTATGATACTACAAGAAGCATGTTTCTTAAGTGAGTAATGTACCTGCTAGATACCGTTAGCACGTGCATACGCCAAAAACAGAAAATAAAAAAAAAGAAATTTTGTGTCTTGTGTCTGTCAACCGAAACTTTAATGCCAACCGTATTACTGAGGAATTGAGAATTGTAGGAGAACTGAAAATGCCTGTGATTGCGCAAGTATGCGAATACATTCTATTGTTTTTTGGACCCAGAAGGCCAAAGATAGCGGTACCTTAATAAATATATATATAAAAAAAGGAGTGGATTCGGTTAAAAAAATGACAAATAAAGTGGACAAAACGTTTGACTAATGCGTTGAAAAACGGTTAGATTTGTAAAATACGATTTGACAAGTTTCAGGCATAAATTAGTTTTCCATTGAGAGAGTAGGCAAAAGGCGGAGAGCGGTCAGAGAAGAAAATATTGGAAAATACCGATTTTTTCTGGAAATATTACCCTGTACGATAGAAGCAGACATGAAATTTTTTATTCCAGACGTTACAAAAAAAATCTCACAGTTTTTCCAACTAATCTCGGTTGTTTCTGCAAAGCGCGAGCTGGAATTTCTGCAGCGCTTTCCAAAAGCTATATATGACAATAGGTTATAACGTATCTTACCTTGATTTTTAAGCGTTTTTTAAGAAATTTTTTTTTGTTGAAAATTTTCAACCCCATTTCTTTGGCAGTTCCCCGCCTCCCCCACCCACAGCAATCCCCCGGAAATTTGGAATGTAAATTAATCCGATCTCCCCCCTCCAACAAAAACAAATAACCCAATTTGGCGGAATTTGTAGGCTAGAACAGGGTCTTTTATAATGTAGTTTGCGAAAAAATATGCAAATTGACTTAAGTGCAGCAAAATTTGATAACAATTTAGGCGAGTAAACAGATTTTTCCGCTTTTCCTTGCAGATGATGTCATTAAAAAGGGTCAAGAGGGAGTTGACAAAGGATAGGCAACCCTCGAAAGTGAGTCAGCGACGGTGATTAGTAATTTTGAGATAGCCCATGTTATTAAATATGTGGACATGAAACGGAGAATTTGAAATTTGGTTGAAAATTGCTACAGCTAAAGGGCCAGAACGGCTACTTTTGAGTTGCGCTTTTAACGGCGTGTGAAACGAAATGTCAAAAAGTTTTTTTATGTCTTGCGGCGAAAACAAAAGCGGCAGGGTTGCAAATTATAAAATCATTATTATTAAGCATGTAGAATGTCACCATTATTTTTTTCCGTTGTTGTTGCTACAGTATACAAAGAAACCTTTTGGACATTTCGTTTAAACTCCGTAAAAAGCGCGATTCAGAAGTACCTTTATCGTCCTTTTAACTGGGCAAGAATCAAAATTAGTTTTTTTACGGCATATGAGAGATTACTAGCTCGCGCTTTGCAGAAACAACCCAGATTTTTAACACAAACATTGACAAAAATTCAACACTTTTTTGCGAATTTTGGCATAAAAACGTTAAGGGCTATTTCTACTGTCGAAAGTAATGTTTTTTGCAAAAAAATTCCTTTTTCCGCACGAAATTGGCAAAGATATGACCAAAAAGTTTTTCCGTCTCCCCGCATCTAACAGCTCTCCGCATTTCGCCTACTCTTTCCTCCGCAAAGATCGTTGAATATCTCGACCGCACCTGCAAAGCGCGAGCTCATATTTTAAACAATAGGTACAAACCCTGTGTCCAAGGTATGTGCAAAATTTGAAGAAAATCTGAGCGTTGCACTTGAAACCATTCTTCGAGCATTCCGCACTGTGCAATGGGAATATCGCTGCAACGCAAACCTTTTTCTAACTGCGTTTTTACTATTAAACATATTTTACAAATCCAATTTGAATAAAATCTTTGCTTTTCACGTTAAACATTGAAACTTTCTCCCCCCCCCCCCCCCCCCCCCCCCCCCGCGGAAAGCTTGTAATTTTAAAATAAGGAAACAGGTGTGGCCCGGGAATTTTTAAAGCCGTCTTTGACGTTAACGCAAAGGCAAATACTCTGGGTTCCAATTCCATACAACAACGATTCTTCTTGCACTTAAACATTTTTAAATTTGCTATGCAAAGACATTACTACCCTCAAATTTATTTTTTTTAATTTTTTTTCCTTTTCCCAGCTAGACATGGCTCCCGGGCCAGGCCGAAAATTGGGCCCGGCCGGGTCAAGCGGGCCGAACCGAAGATATCAAGTCGCCCGGCAAATATAACTGATGAAAAAATAGTTAGAAAAGTGTTGTAAACCTTTTGAAAATGATTGTAAATATTCGTGAATGACTTCTCTGCCGTGTTGGAAGAACTGATTTTTTAAGGAGCAGTAATAGACATGGTTCCCGGGCCGGGCCGTTCCAAATTTGCTTTAATCGGGCACGGGCAGGTCAGTCGATATCAATTTGCCCGGCAAATATAACATTACTAAGATAGGATGAAAAAAGTAGTTAAAAAAGTGTTGTAAACGTTTTAAAAATGGTCGTATATGGTTGTGTGTCATTTTTCTGTCTGTATGACGGGGTTTTGACACACTTTGTTGGATAATTGTTAAGCCGTCCCCAAATTTATACCATTCTGTTCCCACATTATGTCATTCTGTCCCCAAAGACTTGTCCCCAAATCAGAGTTTGCTAAATTTTTATTACTAATGAAAAATGTCATATTTTGATCAACTTTTAAATTAAAAATGTCGGTTATTTCCGCAACAGCATCTTGTGTGCTACATTTTTCTGCCTGTATGACGGGGTTTTGACACCTTGTTTTTGTTTGCTACCCCAATTTTCGCTTGCAGACTCAAAAAGTTATTACGGGCCGGGCCGGGCTAAACAAAATTTTCTTTGGCCCGGCTCGGGAGCCATGACCAGATAGAACAGGCCAAAAAAGTTCGGCCGGGCCCCGGGCCGTTTCAAATTTGCTTTGGCCCGGCCCGTGGGCCATGTATTTTCCTTTCCCCCCCCCCCCCGTTTTTTATTTTTTCGAAAAGCAAACACTCTCAAAACTCTTCGAACATTCCCCTCCGGGAAAATTAGAAACCTGGCTAGTGCAAACATCAAAAAAAATATAAAAACTCGGCCAAAAAGTCACGTCATTGCGCAAAAAAGAAACAAAAAAACTTTGGAGAGAAAAGTGTTGGGAAAAACATGGCCGAAATCCGATATTTCTTGAAAGGTGCCCTTAGGGTTCAAGAGGTTACGGTAAGAAGATGGAATTTTTTTCGAGGAAAAAATTTTGAAACTTTTTAAAATTTTTTTTAAACACGTTTTAAACACAATTTCCAAAACAAAAAATCAAATTTTGGCCCACTTCAACGCGTTTCACAACGATTTGTCGGATTTTTTATTCCTACAAAATTTGAACTCTCAACCTTGCAAAGGTAGACCTCAGAAAGGTGAGCATGGACACATAACACTGAGTAAATATTCCGAGAATTTGTCTCCGTACTACTGGAGCATTGGTCACGAGAACATTGGACGAGTCTAAAGATTTGGGACTGTAGTTTAGGGTTTCGAAATACGATTACAATGTTTGAAACAAATTTTTACAATGGAAAAAATGTAAAAGCTTTTTTTTAGCAATTTGAAGAGTTTGCTAGATACAAAGAAATGACAAAAAATGCGATCAATTTGAATATAAACAATTTTTTAAAACGCGACATTTTATACGATGAAAAATTTTTTATTGTATAAAATGTCACCCTCAAAAGCAGACTTTTTAGCATAAATATCTGGGCTTTATCGACGTTAGCCAACCTCGTTTTTAAAACAGATTCGGTTTCCAGCTACAAGAGACATTTTATACGATCAAACATTTCTATCGTATAAAATGTCACCCTGTTAGCCTAGTTAGCGAAATCGCTTTCCAGCAAAAATAACATAACACGGGCTCAATTAAGCTACATTTTCAGTCTAAAAACTTTTTTTCTACTTGTTAATGACATTTTATGCGCACATACCTTTCTATCGTATAAAATGTCATCTAAGCCAAAGATGCTCTAAAAAAGAGAATCAAAAATAGACCTTTTCTGAGATATTTGTCACATAATAACTCTACCATCTCCACCCTCGAACTGCAAATCCACAGCTGTTTTTAACTCCAATTATCATCATCCCCCGAATTCCTTGACCAAAAATTCCTTTGCCCTAATTAGCGATATTTTTATAGCGGCGGCAAAAGAAAGTGGAAATTGACGTACCGAGCCGGTCTTTAGCGTTCCCCACGGCCATAAATAAGACCTGCTGGAAAGGAACGGGGCGTTTGCGTACGGTAGATTCTTAATTTGGTTCTTTATATAACTTTTGAGCCGCGTTTTTTAGCATTCATGCTGCTAACGTAAGCAAATTGTTTGGAAATGCAGTTAGCATGGTATTTCGGGAAGGGCGATGATGAATGGCTTCACTGTTGAAAGTTTTGAAATTAGAAGGAGACGGAATTTTGTGAAGGGCGCAAATTTCGAAATAGTATTTCTAACTGAAAATTCTATTATATTATACATGGAAGTGTAATATTGAAAGTGAATTTGCTGAAGAAGTAAAGCTCAGATTTTCTTTAAATTTGCCCTTTATGTTCTTTCAAGCATGAGTACTAGGGTTGTGCCGCCCGTCAAGTTGACGGTCTGCCAAGTTGTCAAATTGCCGTCATTTTCGTCACGACAAATTGCTCTGTCATTTTGATTCGTCAAATTGATTTTTTTGAGGAATTTTGTTAGAATTTTGCCAAAAAATCGAGACTTTTGACCCACAAGAAAAATGTGACCCGCCAAAAATTCTTGCAATCAACTGCAAGAAGCCTCCAGTTTCACTGACTCAATTCATCAATGCAAATTCGGATGATAATAACAGCGGGAACGAGGTGGAAGATGGTCCGAAATAGGTCTACTAAACTCCTTTTGTTGCTATAAACTGTTGTTTAAACGTTTCTTTGGTCTTGAACATGTTTGAAGACATTGAATAATGTTTGTTTAATCGTTGGACAGCTTCCAACCGACACAACAAAAATTTGACGTAATTTGACGCAATTTGACGAAAATGACAGCAATTTGACGTCAATTTGACGTCGCTTTGAAAAATTCTGTCAAAATCACAATCCTAATGCATACCAGTAATTGAGAATTTGAAGCTAGTATTTTCTAAGACCGTTGAGATGGTCAACGATCTTTGTGGCTCCGTGTTTTACAACATAAATTAAATTAACGTATTACCACATCTCCGTATAATAAACTCTTGTACTGTCACTAGCTCGTAGAACTACAAGGGTTTTGCGATTTGTTGTAGAGAGATTTGACGGTATTTAATTGCCCAAAAAATGCATTACCTCCAAAACTCATTCCAAATCCCATAACTCCCCTTTTCAAATCCTAAAATACTGTAATCCCTATTTAGAATGTGTATTCTACAATCCGCATGCACACAAATATCAGAATTTCCAACGCCATTTTTGGCAAAACTGAAAATCGGCACGTAGAATTATGTTTGAAACATCGTACTCGGCAGCAGATTACATTCTCCACAACTGTAAAACCCGACTCTTGTGAATTAGCGACAGAGTTTGTAAACCACCAACTGAGTCATGAGACACACGAGGATTAAGAGGCACGGACTACAATCTCGGCATCCAAAAACAAAAATTACAAGTAGGGCTTTGTTTGTGGTTCGAAAAGAATTTAAGTGGGTTGTCGACTATTTCTGAACAAATGATGACAAAAAATTTGTAAACCTTGGTAAATTTTCATTTCAAAGTGTTTTCCATAAATTTGACCGCGGCTTTTAAAGCGACAGTACAGTGAAAATTTATAGTTAGGCGATTGGTCAGAAGAATTTTAAGGGTTTGAAAAGCGCAAAATTGAAAAATAAAAAAAAACTGCCAAAATGTAAAATACGACTTCTATTTTTCGAACAAAATTCTTTGAGTCATTTTGTAACTTATAAAAGGAACAGTACAGCAACGCGCGTTTTACAGCGTGAAACCGTAATGTCCAGAAGGTTTATTTGTCTACCGTACCAATAACAACAAAAAAAAATAATGGTGACATTCTACATGTTTACTAATAATTATTTTACTGCTGGGAACTCTGCCGCCTTTGTTTGGCTATAACTTTGCTATTTTCTTTTTGGCTATAACTTTGCTATTTTCGCGCAAAAAAAATTAATTTTTTGCGCAAATATTACCCGCTATGGTAGGAATAGGCATGAAACCTTTCATACCTAAATTTTCAAAAAAATGTTACATTTTTGAAAACTTTTGATCTAAAAATCTCGGTCGTTTTATGCAAAGCTCGAGCAAATTTCTATGTCTTAGAAAACATAATGCTAAATTTATTCCAAGTTTGATCAAAATCTGAGCGTCGCACTTGGGGAACTTCCCCTGTCAACAAAGTTATCACAAACACCTTTTAAGCCCTTCCAAAACTGTCGAAAATATTCCAAAAAATTGAAGACTGCAAATTAAATTTCCCCAAAATTCAATTAACCACCAAAGCTCGTCATAATCTCGGAACAAATATTTGCCACCGTCCCGAGATCCCACCTCCACATCCAATTAAATCCCCCATTAAGCCAGAATTACATGTACATCCACATCCTCACAATTTTTCCACCACAAAATTATCGGATTAGCGCAGCGAATCCGATTAGCAACCGAGCGAAATTTGCAAATTAAATGCAAACTTTGCGTTCATCCGCTGGATTCCGCGAAGACAGGTTGACGTTGATAATGGCGTTAGCAGATTAATCGATGACATGGATATCGGATATCGGGGGTCTTTGTGTCGAAAGACGTCATGTTCGATGAGTTTCGACGTCTGGAGACAAAGTGCAATTAGTTCGAATTTGAGGGCAAAAAAAATTGTAATAGTGGCTAAAGATTGGTCATCATGTGCTGCACTTTGAACACAATGACAGATGAGGGTATGTAAGAGGGAAAGAAGGCAATGACTAACTATTTTAGAGAATTTGAAGAGTAGCTTTGGAGCAATTAGATGGGTCAAAAAGGTCTTGACCGCTTTATGCACTGTGCGGTCGGCATCGCAAAGTGGCTTTGACAGAAAGCAGCGGCACGGTGCGAATGGAAAACGCACTGTGAACTTTCTTTTGCGCGACACAAGTGACGACGAGGACTTTCGAGGACCTTGTTTTGCACTGTACTTGGTTGGTGCACACAATGCACCGTTGCGCGCGACATTAGTGCAAAACAAGCGAAATGCACCGTGCAAAATGTTGTTTTTCTGTCAAAATGCACCGTGCAAGCGCGTTTTTCGCGATTTTCGCTGCGACGCGCCAAAAACTGCACGGTGCGGATTGGCAAGACGTTTGAGTGAGCGCGAGTACTAGTCCGTTCGCAAAGCCGTTGAAGTGATTTTTAGTGTTTGCACTGTGCAAAAAAAGTGAGGGTGCGAGCGACAGCCGAAAAAAGCCTTTTGCACGGTGCAAAATGCAAGAAATTGCACAGTGCAAAGCTAATTTTTGTTTTCGCACAGTGCATGTCGCCGAAATCACTCCAGCGACTTTGCGAACGGACTAGTAACAGGTTGTGAAGATTTGAGCATTTTTTAAAAGATTTAACAAATTTCACAAACCTCGTATCCACAAAAACAATGAGACTACATTTTTGTTTTCGCACAGTGCATGTCGCGGAAATGACTCCAGCGACTTTACGGATGGACGAGCAGTACAAAGATAAAACACATAAAAAAGTGGTCGCTCAAAAATCGATGACATAACAAATTTCAAAAGCCGAAAAGGATAATTCACTGGGGAAAAGATTTGTTGTACAAAAGTTTTATTTAGGCCTACAGTAGCCTCTAACAAAGCTGTTTAAAAATCTGAGCGTCGCACTTGTAACACTGCTCTTGTGGCCACAAATTTAACCTATTGCAAAAATAGCCCCAATCTGCGTCATATTGCTTTTTCACTATCGCAAACCATCAAAAAATTTTAAAGCGACAGAACAGCTACTTTTGAATCGCGCTTTTTACGGCGTGGAAACGAAATGTCCGAAAAGTTTCTTCGTCTACTGTACCAATAACAACGGAAAAAAAATAATGGTGACATTCTACGTACTAACTAATAATTATTTTGTTGTTTGCAACGTTTTTGTTTTCGCTGCAAGACACAAAAAAACTTTTTTGACATTTCGTTTCACACGCCGTAAAACGCGCAATTTGAAAGTAGCCGTTCTGGCCCTTTAAGCGTTTTATTTTTCTAATTGTTTCCGCAATTCTCAGCAAAAAAAATTAAAAAAAATGAAAAAAAAGAAATAAAAAACCTCCAAGAATTTGCTGCAACAAGAATTCACAGGGCATTCTCGGAATGACTCCAGGTTGTATTCGCTTATCAGCTCGTAAAACCACAAGCGTTTTAAGTTCATTCTTTTGATTCGCTGACAATTCCGCGGGGGTCATTCGGAAAATATTTACCGGAACAATAAGAGCTATTAGGCATGAAAATTTGAAGGAATCATTTAATACATAAAAAGTGCAATTTGAGTGCAGAAAAAGGTAGAATAACTTGTTGGATGTCTAAATGGAATGAGATATGACTCAGAAATTTGAAAATATCTTAATGAATTATGACTCATACAACTTTCAATTTGAAAAAATAAAAAATTTTTTTTTTCAATTTTGAAAATTAAGCAAAAATAATAAAAATGGAAAAAAAAGAGAACCCATAAATTATCAACCACCTTCTCATGTAACGAGAAAAGTATAACAAGACTGTTTTTAGTGCAAAAATAATAAATCTTTTGAATTTTTGATGCTTTTTGATATAAAAGAATTTTTTGATTCCGAACCAAAGATATTACATCGATTTACGATGTTTTCTCAAAGAAATTGCAATTTCCCTTAAGAATAAAAGTGAAAAATCGCCAAAATAACGATTAAATTGTCAAAAACATTATGCAATATAATCAACCATCATATTATTATACCTTTTACTCCTAAATATTTGTCGCCAGCTCAAAAAAATTTAAATAAAAACTTCGCATTTTAGAGAATCCAAAATTTCCAAAAATTTCCAAGAAAAAATCGGCCGAAATTCAGGCAAAAACGTGAATTTACGTCAAAGTTTGCGCTGAAAATCGTTGAAACTTTCACAAAACCATGGAATACGGCGAGCGAGAGAAAAGCCCGCTCTTTTGGGCCGCTTTTCGGCCGCTTTTCTTTTTCATTTCGCCTCCGTTCGGCCTTATTTGGAAAAAGAAATAAAGCATGTTTGAACAGCCCCACGAAAATTGAGTTTTATGGCAAAATTTTTTTGGGCGAAAAAAGTCGGAGATGAAATTGAAATGTTGCACGGAGACTTGTTTTGGCTATAATTTACCGGTAGATTAATCGATTTTTTTAAATTTTATGTCGAATGATATTGCAAAAGCAAGAGAGAGGCAACTCAGCAATTTGGCGATTCGTCTTTGACACTTCGCAACACGTGCGAAAAATTATTTTCTTAGCTACCGCTTTTTTTCTGTTGATCTACGTTTATAGCCAGTATTTGACGGCAAACGACAAAATAACTGCCAAAACATAATAAAATAATTTTTTCCAACAACTTGCGATGCTTTTCAACAAATTTTAACAAGAAATGGCAAATTTAGATACCCAAAAAATTACTTTTCTTCGACGTTGCGAAGTGTCAAAGACGAATCGCCAACTTCAAGACTTCCCTTTTCGATTTGACGTGCGTCGCTGCATCGGGACCTTTTGCACAGTGCAAACGGTTTTTTCGACGTTTGCACTGTGCGAAAAGAGTGAAATCCACTGTGCAATTGCGACAGGCGTGGGAAAACATCACTGTGCAATCAATGCGGCAAATGTCCATGCTCTTTATGAAAATACTAATAGGACGTCCACATTTTGACCTCCTATATCCGCTTTCATTACCCCTCCATTTTCCGCAATATCCGCACAAAGTATCGACCATCCGAATGAGTCATTCGACCGTTCCGTCGTCTTGACCTTTCGGTTGTTTTCAAGAAGTGTTCCAACTTGAAGACTTCCCTTTTCGATTTGACGTGAATCGGCCTGTTTTTTAGAGCAATAGCAATTTCAAAATTTAAGTTCACAAAAATCAAAAAAAATTGAAAAAATGCAAAAAAATACTCTCTAATCTTCGAAAATCAACCACCATAAACCTTACGTGCCGTTTCAGAAGCCCGATTCTTGGTCGAATTCGAAGTGGCTACAAGGAAGCATCAAAGATTTGCTGTCTATCAGTCATTTCAATCTTTGCGGAGGGTCGAATTTGACCCGAAAAAACAAATGTTCGTCTGGCGGAGAGACAAAAATTTTTTTTTCGGAGATAAATAGTTGGATTAGTAGTTCCTGAGGCGGAAAAAAGTGGAGATTTTTTGAAGCAAATATGAAAAAAAGCGATTTTTTGTTGGAAAAAAATTTTGGCAATATTATGGCTTTAAAGTAAAATTGCCTGAGGGTGTCTTTTGCCAATTTGTTTCAAATTTTGCATATGTGCTCAGTCTAGCGCACGTTTCAATTTTTGTAAATTTTAGCTCTGGCGTTGCAAATGTTCCCGAAATATCCAACGAAGGTCAGAAAAAAATGATTTTTTTGTAGAAAAGTTGTACTGCCAATATCAAACATGTTATAATTAGATTTCTTTTTTTTTAAATTTCAAAGCAATGACGAATTTTTGTTAATTTTTCGACCTAAAAATCTCTGTGATTTCTGTAAAGCAAAAGCTAAAAATCTTACATTTGTCATAGCAAGTTCTAACCTTAATTTGTGCCAAACGTCAGCAACATCCAAGAAATGTTTTAATGACAAGCAATATCTGCACTGTGCGTGCAAAATTCAAAAAAAAATCAAATTTTTAAAACCAAAAAAATCAAAATTTTCCATTTTTCACAAGAAAATCAAAAATTCTCTGTTTTCAAAAAAAAAATAAAATTTCCCTTAAAAAATACCCCTGAAATTGAACGCCCGCGGCGTTTTTGTCCATTTCTTTGTGAACATTTCGAAGTGAGTATCCGATATCACGTGAAATCAGACTTTTTTCCGCCCTTTTTTCGGCCCGAACACATCACGCGGCCGAGAGAGGACAGGTGCCGGTTCAACAGTTCGCGGAGGAACAACTGCCCGACCTCTGCTCTCAGCTGATTTCGCAAAACACCTCAGGGCCGGGAGATGTCCGAAGGGTGACAATAATTGGAGCTGAAACAAGAGGAAGATGAGAGGGAGAGAGGTCTGGAGAAAATATGGTAGAATATCTGCGCAACAAAACATGTCTATAACAGACAAGTTTGGGGGGTCTTGAGAGCCAAATTTAGGTCAAAACAAATCTCCGCACAACGAAGCACGTCAAATTCAGAAGGTAACTCTTCAAATTGGCTTTTCGTCCAAAGATTTATCGGAAAAATTATTTTTAAATTTTCCCGCTAGGTGTTACCGGTCAAAACAAGTCTGAAAAGAATCCATATAGCTTGAGAATGGTAAACTTTGTCAAAAAAGACCTGGTTTTTACCAAATTAGACAAGAAATCGGTCAAAAAACATTTCTCAGATCCCATATTTGTGACGAAATGCCAATTTGAACAGTTCCCTCTCTTTTGCTTTTTCAATTTGACCCTTCTGTAACGAATAATTGTCTTACGTCCCTTGCGATTTTCTCTACAGCCGAGCTTAGGTCACAACGCTTAATTTAAGCGCCCTTTTCTGACGATAGACTATGAAAAATGAGGAGAGACGGTCAGAGAAAAAAATTTCTTCCGTTTTAAAAAATTTTTTTTGAACTTTTTGCAGTTTTTGCTAACAAAGATGCAATCTGTTTTGGATATACAGGATATAAATGTATCTGCGACCTTTGTGACTTTATTCAGCTGAGTAAATACGCTATCATTGGGAGAACAACGAAACCCTAAACATAGCACACAACAAACGAAAAAGTTTGTGTGTTAGCTGTACAAAAGCTCAAATTAACTTCGACTTATAGAATGTAAAATACTTTCTCCGTAAAAGAAAAGCCGTCTGCAGCAATGGAAAATTGAGTTTTTCTCTGACCGTCTCTCCTCATTTTTCGTTATCTATAGTCTGCAAAGATCGACGAGATATCTCGGCTGGGCTTGGAAAGCGCGAACTAAATTTTTCAGGAATTTATTTAGGGGCTACAGCGAACATCTTTGCTAATTTTGAGGAAAATCGGATTATTGGCCCTCAGGGAATTTTCATTTTTTCTTTCTTTTTAAGCCAAAAAAAATTTTAAAAAATGGTCTGCAAAAAAAAAAATTCAAAATTATGGGGAACATAAAGGCATCACATTTAACACGCCCCAGCAATTCTTTTTCACAATGAAAATTTTAAAAAAAAGCTTTATTTGGCACTCATTAATCACGTATGTACAATATAATATGTAGTTAGCAAGTTTGCGATTCCACAATGGCTCTAAGAACAGGGAATGAATCCTTGGCGCATTGGGCGCGGTCATTTTCGATTCCACGCAAGGCAATGCCGCCAAATTGGTTCTGCGACGCCCATTGGGTCTTTTGTCTCATCGCGCGGCGACTATCAACCGGTGCGCTTTCCGGCGAAATTGGTCCCACAGCGAAAGCGCGCACGCCAACACCGATTCCCCGATTCGGCTTTTGGCGCTCGGATGAGGCGTCGGAAACGGCAGCTAGCGCGCACACCTGAAAATTCGATATTTAGGGGTTGAACAGGCGTTTTTTATGGGTTTATGGTGATAGATAAGGCGCTAAAGATCGAAGAGAGACGGTATATGTCGCAAGAATGTAGTAAAATGACACTTACATCCTCTTCTTCCAACTTGGCTGGAGTCGCAACCGAATATCCAAGGATCAACTTTCTCTTCGGAACTCCGTAGGCTTCCCATTCAATGGCGACACTTTCCTAAAATTATAATGTATACCACACGTCCAAAGACATCAAAAACGAAGCAGTAGAACAGGAAAACACGGAAAATTTGATAGTGCAAAAATCGTTTGGCTCTATCTTAAAATTTTCGCGTTAGGACCAATGCAAAACGTTCCAATTTTTTGGGTCACCCTGGATTTGGCGGATTTAAAAAAAAAAGTCCTGACATGTGTTTACACCGTGCGGTCGATATTGCGACATGGCCTTGAACGACAAAAATAGGCAAAGTGCGAATGAAAAACGCACAGTGCAGCCTCATTGCGCGACATAAGCGACGACGCACGTCAAATTGAAAAGGGGCTCTTCAAATTGGCTTTTCGTCCTAAAATTTATCGGAAAAATTATTTTTAAATTTTCCCGCTAGGTATTACCGGTCGAAACAAGTCTGAAAAGAATCCATATGGCTTGAAAACGGTAAACTTTGTCAAAAAAGACCTGATTTTTAGCAAATTTGACAAGAAATCGGTAATAAAACATTTCTCGGATCCCATAATTGTGACGAAATGCCAACTTGGTTCCCTCTCTTTTGCTTTTTCGATTTGACGTGCAACGTCGCATCAAATTGGAAAATTTTTTTGCACTGTGCATAATAAAAGCGCACTGTGCACTTTGCTTTGTCGCTTTTTGAGGAAATACGACAAGGTTTTTGCACAGCGCGCAGACATGTGACGACGTTTTTACTCATCAAGTACAACAAATAGCTGCGCACAAAAAAATATTCGTTATAGAAAGTTTTTGTTGCACGAGAGTTAAAATTATTCTAAAATTTACCGCTAAAATTGCTTGTTATAGACAGTTTTAATTATACAAAAGTTCTATCTTACTGAGAAATCAATTTTACATCTCCACAACTTACCACAGTTCTCTTGGGCTCCTGCTGTTTCACTCCTTTCGTGACAATCTGCTCATGCTTTTGAAGACGGCTTCCTTCGATGATCAAGAAGTTGGAAGTGCTAAAAATATTTTTTTTGCTTTTTTTAATTTTTTTTTGTATTTTTTTAAATAAAAATATTTTTTTTGGGATTTTTTTTTAATTTTTTAAATTATTATCAGTTTTTTACTAAAATGTTAAGACAACAGCGACGTCGTATTTTACCCTTTTCTTTCTAGACGACGTCGTATTTTACCCTTTTCTTCCTAGACGACATCGTATTTTACCCTTTTCTTCCTAGACGACATCGTATTTCACCCTTTTCTTTCTAGACGACATCGTATTTTACCCTTTTCTTCCTAGACGACATCGTATTTCACCCTTTTCTTTCTAGACGACATCGTATTTTACCTTTTTCTTTCTAGACGACGTCGTATTTCACCCTTTTCTTTCTAGACGACATCGTATTTTACCCTTTTCTTTCTTGACGACGTCGTATTTCACCCTTTTCTTTCTAGACAACATCGTATTTTACCCGTTTCTTTCTAGACGACATCGTATTTTACCCTTTTCTTTCTAGACGACATCGTATTTTACCCTTTTCTTTCTACACGACATCGTATTTTACCCTTTTCTTTCTAGACGCCGTCGTATTTTACCCTTTTCTTCCTGGACGACATCGTATTTCACCTTTTTCTTCCTAGACGACATCGTATTTTACCCTTTTCTTCCTAGACGACATCGTATTTCACCCTTTTCTTTCTAGACGACATCGTATTTTGCCTTTTTCTTTCTAGACGACGTCGTATTTTACCCTTTTTTTAGACGACATTGTATTTTACCCCTTTCTTTCTAGACGACGTCGTATTTTACCCTTTTCTTTCTCGACGACGTCGTATTTTACCCTTTTCTTTCAAGACGACGTCGTATTTCACCCTTTTCTTTATAGACGACGTCGTATTTTACCCTTTTCTTTCTCGACGACGTCGTATTTTACCCTTTTCTTTCAAATTTAAATTGATCTTTTCTTACCCATTCAGCACAGTGATGTCATAGCCATCTTTCGTCGTGGATTCATCAGTAATTGTGGCTGCCAAAACCGCAAATTCCGGGAATTTCTCTTGTCTTCGCAGCTCACTGAAGAGCTTGGCGAAGGAATCGCGGTTAGAAACTTCTCCCTGAATCCAATCAATCGAGATTCCGTCAACATCAAGGGAAGTGTAAAGCTGAAAAATATATTTTTTTTTATTTTTAAAAACAAGCATCTGGCACTGTGCAGTCAAAGAAAGGCCGAAAATTGCCTCTAATTTTAAAACCGGGCAAAAATTATTTGAAAATACGCGTCTTTGAGGAATACACGACAAATTTAGCTGCTATCTTGCAGCAATTGCTAAAATTTTTAATCCAAAATAAAAAAAAAATCAAATTTAATGTATTTCGCTTCAAAATTTGATGTCTCCTTGAAGGGACAGTACAGCAACTTTTGAATCGCACTTTTTACGGCAACGAAATGTCCAAAAAGTTTCTGCGATTACTGTATCAATAACAAAGGGAAAAAGTAATAGTGGAAAAAGTAATAGTTTTCGCTGCAGGACACAAAAAACTTCTTTGACATTTCGTTTCGCACGCCGTAAAAAGCGCAATTCAAACGTAGCTGTACTGTCCCTTTAAAAGTACCAATAACACCCGAAAAAATAATAGTGACATTCTACATGCCTACTAATAATTATTTTACTGTTTGCAACTCTGCCGCCGTTGTTTTCGCTGCAGGAGTTGAAAAAACGTTTTTGACATTTCGTGTCACACGCCGTAAACAATTCAAAAGTAGCTGTTCTGGCCTTTTAGTGGATTTTGCTTTAAAATTCAATGTCTCCTTGAAAGGCCACTCTATGCATCGTATTTTACCCACCTGTGCTAATCTCTGGACCAGTCTTCTCCTGACGAAGCTACTTTGCACCACTCGTCTCCAGATTTTCTCTTCCGTATTGGCTCCAATGGACAGAACCAAGACTGGTTTTTTGACTTCAGGCCATTTTTTATATTCTTCGATGACTTTGGAAAGGGCCTCTGAGATCAAGACATCGCCGTTCAACTGAAAAAAAATCGATTAAAAAAAGATTGTTGTCTTGCAACGGTAAAAAGTGGGACAGAAATTTCATTGTAGCCATAACTCGGTTGAAAATCTATCATTTTGTGTAACCAAAAGCTCAAATAAATCCATGATGCGTCTATTTCGTAACCATATAGCCTTTGAAATGTTTATGACTTAAGGGTTTTAACAAAAATACAATTTTTCCAAAAAAAAATTATCATTTTCCGTTAATTTTGAAATTTTCAAACCCTCAGGGCATAATTTATTTTGTGTTTTTTTAAATTATCGTCACAATGATCAATTTTATACAATTGTCATTAAAAATCCTTAGTCTTCCGCTGAGTTATGGCCAAAAGAAATTTCGAAATATCTCAAAATTTTTTCAAAAAAAAAAATCCTTTTTCTCTAAAAAATCACTTACCATAATTTCAGCACTACTGAGAACCAAGTGTGAACACATTTTGGAGTCTAATTTAGTCAATGGAAATTGTTTTTTGTCATCGCCAACTCGATACGTGCAGAATCGCTGACATTTGGCCCCAGTTCCTCGAATCAGAAGACGGTGGGCACGTTCACCGTGCTCGTGACGCCGATTAAACGCAAATATCACCGTGGGAAGAAGAATGAGGCTGAGGAGTTGAGCTTTCATGCTGAAATTGATGATAAAAGAATCCGAAAGCATATGAAAAAATCTCGTTTTTAGTATTTTTGAACTTTAAACAGCGGCGAAAAAATTATCATTAGATTTTCTTAAGGACCGACGTGATTTTTAGGTGAGTTTAGGAGAAAACTGGGTTGAGAGGTCGAAAAAATTCTAAAAATAAAAAATTTCGTTTTTTTAGATTAAAGCGACAGTACAGCTACTTTTGAATCGCGCTTTTTACGGCGAATTGCGCCTTTACCCGGGGCCTGGTCGAGCTCTACCGGCCCGGTCTGCGATTTTCGGCCCTGCCCGGGAGCCATGTCTAGTCAACAGCCTCTCCGATTGCTTCAAAGGGACAGTACAGCTACCCTTGAATCGCGCTTTTTACGGCGTGGAAATGAAATGTCCAAAAAAGTTTCTTCGTCTACTGTATCAATAACAAGAGGAAAAAGTAATAGTGACATTTTACATGGCTACTAATAATTATTTTACTGTTTGCAACTCTGCCGCCTTTGTTTTCGCTGCAGGACATAAAGAAACTTCTTTGACATTTCGTTTCGCATGCCGTAAAACGCGCAATTCAGAAGTAGTTGTGTTGGCCCTTTAACCAATATCGGAAAAAAAAAATTTTGGTGTAAAATAATTGTACCCTACGGCAAGCTACTTTCACTACTTTTGCTTTGACAATTCCATTACTATATAACAAAAAGTCCGGAGTAAAAACATCGGATATTCAACGTAAAAACCCTCCCAAAACTAATCGAATCATCCACCCAAATCCGTTAAGCACAACGGCAAAGGAAGTCACGGTAAGATTAACCCAGCTTCTGGCGAGATCTACCCCGATTTTAAAGCGATCCCGCAACGGCCTTCAGGTGAAAACAAGAAAAGAGATCCAAAATCTTGTTATCAAGGTCGTCGCAAGCCCGAAATCGGGTTGGAAATCTGGGCTTCTGATTATTAATGACCGTTGGAGCTTCATCTTAGATTTCGAGACGACACTTCTTTGAAGATTCATCAAACCCTTCAAGAAATCGGCAAAAATGAGAGAATCCGGGGATAAGTTATACTATTCATGTAAAAAGTGGTAGAAAGAGGTTTGAATTGGCTGCAAAAAACATTTAGTTTGTCATTAAAGACAGTAGAAACCTTATTTAACTTTAAAATCATTAAAAATCATCAATTTTTGGCTTTTTTGACATAAAAGTTTACATTATACATCATGATTAATATAGACGGTTTTTTAGAACAAAGAAAACCTTTTTTAATATGCAACCGCTTCTCATGTCGTATTTTCCGACGTCCCAAATCAAATCAACACCATCAAATTTCATTTCGACTGTTTTTTCCCACCCCAAAAGCACCTTTCTTCGTATAAAATCTCCCTCGCAGTCTGCATTTTTATTCTAACCTACAAATCCTCCGAGCTGCGCCCGAAAAAATAAATATTCTTGTTGTAAAAATTCTCGGGACTCGATCCGATCGGCTTTATTACCGATGTATATTGTCTTAGCGCTGTAATTTTATTTAAATGAGTGATTTTGGTGAGTTCACAAATTTTTGAAGATTAATATTGTTTTAGAATCCTTGATCTGTGCGGATTGTGGAGCTGGGAATGCGGAATGGGCCTCGATAAATCGAGGTGTATTTATTTGCAATGAGTGTTGTTATATTCATCAGAATTTGGGTAAGATTTTTGTTATTTTTTGCTTGATTTTTAGGAGACGAAGACGGTTTTTTCTATTGATGGAGAAGGTGAAGATAAAATAATTTATTATAGGATTCAAAAGCCAGAGTAAAGTTTCCTAAAGCGTCTCCATTGCCTTTGCTGTAGGGTTATTGAGAGAACTTGGGATTTCCGACCTAATTTATGTTATACTACACGCACTCCGTAGTTTTGGGCATAATTATTAGAATTTTCGTTCTTATTACCTAATATTTAGCATACAACGAGGAAATAGGCTGTTTTAGCTGGAAATCGACATTTCCTTGGCATTCGTACATTTTTAGAGAGCGGAAGATCATTTTTATGTTATACTAGAGAGCTGCAGAAAGTTTTGGTGTTTCGATGTTATGGATGAATTTTTGCTGCTCGAAATTGCTCTAATATCAAGTGTAGCCATCGAAATCCCTTTGTGGAGTACACTTTTCTAACCTAGAGTTCAAGCATCTTCTCAATAACCAATTTTGACATTATTCTAGGTAGTGAACCAAGGGTTATTGAATTTTTTCTTTCAGGTCGTCACATAAGTCAAGTTCGGTCTCTCAGAAAAGGAGTATGGGTCCAAAGTCAGCTGGAGTTGCTGAAAGTGCTATATGAAAACGGATCAAACAATATCTGGGAGCATATTTTGTTGGACCCTCAAAACGAGAGGAAAAGTTCAAAGAAACCTGTTTCAAAGTGAGTTTTATTGCCGTGAACCTCTAAGCTTCCGTATTTTACAATATCTAAACAAACTTTATTTTTTTATGTCGAGTTATCACAAAAATTCTCTTAGATTCTGTAAAGTGCATCTAAAACAATATAAATCTTGTCAAAATTTCAGTGATCCCGTCTTCCCAAAGAAAGAAAATTTCATTAAACAGAAGTATCTTCTAAATGAATTCACAATTCGCCCATCAAAGGAGGAAAGAAACTCTTTGGAGGACCTAAATCGCCAACTTTGGTCAGTCGCCAGAAGCTCTCGGGTCGAGACGACCCTGAAATTGTTGGCACTTGGAGCTGACCCGAACTACGCTGACATCGATAATGGGCTGACGCCGGTTCACGTGGCCGCAAAAGAAGGGCAGATCTTGCAAATTGAACTGTTGGCTATTTATGGTGCGGATGTGGCACAGCGAACGGCTGGTGGACAGACTGCGGCTGAAATTGCAAGACAAGAAGGGCATGTAAGTGATCTTTTAGTTTTGAATATTTTTTCTGAGTTTAGGTTTCAATTTTGAAAATGTTTGTTTTGGCAGCTTGCGCCCAGGCTGCGCCGAAAAAGGAATGAAATTAAGATCGAAAATGACTTTGCAGGCTGCATTGAGGCTTGTGATGCCCATAAATACGATTTAAATATTTCAGAACGACCTAGCCACGCGTCTAGAAGAGCTGGAATTCGCCGTCACCGACCATTTCTCCATGTTTTTGTGCCGTCAAAAACCCGACCACTCCACGGGGAAACACTTTCTCATCCCCGAAATGACCAACCCAAGCGAACAGTGCAAGGAATTTCGCCGACATTTGCAAGCAATCCCATCAAATTTGTTTGAGAAGCTATGTCAAGATGTATATGATGAGGTGGATCGAAGGGAAGTCCAAGCGCAATGGAACGCAGTGAATGGACTCATAGCAGTCGGAAGATACGATTCGAAGCATGTGGCAGTGTTCTTACCGGTAAGATTAGTGAATTTTTACATTTAACTCTTGAGAAGGTAATAAAAGTACCTAAAGTAAGGTAGAAATGTGGAAAATTTTAAACTTTTCAGGTTTATTTTAGCTAAATATTATGTCTAGGGGTTTTTAAAAACGGGTTTTAATCCATTTTTGGTAGTTTCACCGAATGCCAAGTTTTCGTGGCGCGACCGAAGTAATTCTCCATAAGTCATCTAATACTGACTTTCACGGTATGACTTAGCTCGTTAAAGAAAATGAATAATATTAGAATTATTTTGATATATTTTTCCTGCTGCGGAATGCCAAACTTTCGCTTCGAAACCAAGATTTTGCAAAAATGATCTCTAAAATCATGTTTTTCTTAGAAATTGGCCTTTTTGGCTTACAATTAGTTTGTTTTTTCAAAAAATGTTTACCGTCTGCTCTGAATTTTAGCCCAATGCCAACTTAACCGCTACTCGGAACCAATTACGCCAGAAATTGGCCAAATACGACGCCCGAGACCTGTCCCAACTGATTTGTGACCTTTTGAAGGAAGCGAAACGTCGTTTCCTTGGCGAAGAGCCAAGTGCTGTGGAGGAATCGCCGCGAGCCACTCAACAGTGGCCAAATGAAAAGTAGGAAGTGGTACAAAGCAATAGATTTGACTATATTTTACTTTTTTTTACTCATTTTTGTGATTTTTTTACTACGTTCGACTATAATTCGTCTAGTTTTAGTCTTCAAACTCCAGAAAATTTCGAACAAGTCCCGGATCTGGCGGAAACTCGAAAATCCCACGGCTCCAACGGAACCCATCGCTCTTCGGCCCTCAGGGCATCGGATAGAAATTCGAATCCAACTCTTGATGACTACCTGGAATTGAAGGAGAAATTGGTGGACACTGACCAGAAATTGAATACAGTGGTTCAAACTTATGTACAAATGTCAAAGTAAGGGTTTAGGGATAAATTATATTACTTTAGGTTTTTTTGTTCGTTGTGAGGGGGAATGGAGTGAAAATGAAGGGATATGGTGTGTTTAGGTTGCTTTTAGGCTGTAAAACGCGTTTGAATGTTTTTTGGAATTTTTTGAACTATTCATCTAATAAACCTAGGGCGCAGCCTGCCGAGCTGAAAAGTTGAGGATCTTGTTGGTTTTTTGAATTTTTAGGTTGTGTTTAGAGGGTAGAACACATGCGAAAGCAATTTAGAATAATTTGAGCTAGTTTTGTGACGAAGCCAGGGCGCAAATTGCGGATAAAAAAATTTGGGGAACTGCAAGAAATGTTTATACTTTCAGAGACCTCCAACTGCTCCAGAAGACTGTCGAACAAATGTTTGAAGAACGGAAGAATCTAGAAGGACAGCTGGGAAATATAAACCAGCAACTTACTCTAATATCGAGACGGTCCCCACCCCCGCAAATCCGCCCATTCTCACCAACTATCTCACCAATCCCAAAACCCTTTAGTCCAAGGCAAAATAACGGTAAGAGCGGATTCTTTACGGAGTTTTAGAGAGGAAACTGAATTTTCTTGGGGAAAAGGTACATTTTTGTCAATTTTTATTAGATTTTTGAAGAGTTACTTTGGGGAAGTGGAGTGATATGACGAGAAAATGGGTACAATGAGTTTACGGGTAAATTGAGCTGTAAAATACGGAACATGTTGCTACAATGAAACTAATTTTATCAAAGCTTACCTTATTTTAATCGCAGAAGCCAAAAAGCCTCCGATGCATCGTCAAATCAGCCTTGGAGGACCGGAAACTTCTCATCCCAGAAGAGAAGAACGTCATGGATCCGTTCCGCAAGACTCGACTGACGGCTTACATCCGCAACAGCATTTCCCGGACACTTTAATCGCCGAAACCGAGAAATTAATAGCATTGATTAAGAATTTGCTCTCTCAACTCACCCAACCCCAACCACAGCATAATAATATTTTGCACTTGGCGGATTCTGTAAGTTGGAGGGTTTTTTTGAAATTTTTTTGAAGATATTTGAAATTTTGTCTGGGCGCAGCCTGCCGGTTTTAAGACTGATGGTAATTTTGAGTCGGCGTATTTTATCATCAAGTTGTAGGAATTATTTGCTATTTGTTGAAGATTTCGAATTTGAATCTTGGGGTGCAGCTCACCTTAAGCAAGATTTAGATTCCGCAGCCTGCGCCCTGACAATAGGCCAAAGTTTGATTAATCGACTCGGAAATTAGTTTTATTTGCCGGGCATGATGTGATAAGCCGTATTTTTCAGATAAATTACCAGATCTCACGCATCATCGATACCATTCCGACCGCTTTTCGCGCCGGCGAAGTTCAACACTCAGTCGAGGAAATCCTCCATTTTATGCGCGCTCTCTACTCGAAGTGCAGCCTCAGACCACTCGCAACGGAAGAGACGATCACCTCCGCGTATTCAGTGGCTCAGTCGGCCAAGAAATTACTGATCAGCGCGAATGATGCGGCCGAAAACCGGAATCGCTGAGATTTTTGATAATTTTTTGAAATTTTTGTTAATTGTATGGTTTAAAATGGCGAAATTATAATTCTAGATTACAGATTATGGTGTTTTTTGGCCAACAATATGTTGTCCATTTCTTATTTCTGCCGAAAATTTATTATTTTGACCTGTTTTTTGCCATTAATACCTAATTCTTTGATAGCGATCCTATTTCTTCAAATAACATGTGCATTATCTTGCTGATTGCTCAAGTATTTAATACGAATAAGTGCCCTTTTTCATGTAAAGTAAAAATTGATCAACTTTTTTTACGAATTGTTTGTAAATACGCATTTTTTAATATTATCTATGATGAATAAAATAATTTTTTTGATTTTTTAAAGTTTTTTAAGCTGTTAACGCCGTTTTAACGGTTGAATATTACTTTTTCTGGTGGGTAAGACCGTTGTTCATTTATTTCGAGATCTTTGAAATTGAAAAATTCTTGTTTAGGATACTTTTTGAATAAAAATTGTGTTTTTAGGTGCAATGGCGAGTCCTGAGGCGATTAAAACTCAATTTGCGATATGGGAACGACTGATGCATGCGAATGTGAAAGCACACACCGCTTTGAGGAGTTTGAATCAATTCCCTCGAGGGCAAGAAGGCCAAAAATTGTTGGAGAAGCTGGCACCCGAAGTTCGAGACAAATATATGCAGGGTAAAAACTGTTTTTATGCTTTTTTTTAAGTATCTGTGTGACAGTTAACGCTCCATTTTCTATTTTGTTTTGAAATTGTTGAGTTTCGCCACGAGAACTTGAAAATCTTGGCATTGTGTTGCAAGTCGAAATTTCGCTTGTAAAATGCGAAAAATGGCTTTAGAATGAGTTGAAGAGATGTAATGCGTGTTTTAGTCCGCAAAAACACCTTCAAGTTGATGGAAATTTTCCAAAATATCGAAGCGAAATTGATGGAAAAATCGAAAAAAGTGGAGAAAAGAGAGGAAGATGACGATGAAATTGTAAGCTCAGATTCGGAAGCGGACGGCGAAGATGGGAATGAGGATTTGGATGAGGAATTAGAAGAAGAGGAGGAAGAAAAAGATGAAAAAGTGGAGGAAAAAAGGTAAAAGTTGAGATATTTGAACGAAAAATTGAACTTTTTTGAATTTTTAAATTTTTTTTTGTTTCATGAGTTAGAGAATGGCTTGTAAAGAATTGATGAAATGCTAAGTTGGCATATTTTATTTCTTTCAAAAGTTTTTTTGCTATTTAAAAAAAAGATTTCCACTTTTTTCAGCAAAAAATCGGTAAAAATCAACGGAAACGCCCTTTCATCGATGGAAAATTCGGTCCAAAAGCAAGCCAAAGCCTTTGCCAAGAGCCGAGATGCTGTTTTGGAGAAATGGTTCGAACGAACGCGACTGGCCGTATCGAAAAAGCACGCCAATGACAATTTTGACTCATTTGAATCGTCCGCTGTACGACAAATTGATAAGGTAAGAGAATTTTGAGGGAGTTTTGGGGAAGTTCTTGATGAAAGTTGAGAATGGGAGCTTTTGATTGATTTGTGGGATTTTTAGCGATTTTTATAGAAGAATTTTTAATTTTTTGGGCAATTAAAAATTTTTGTTTAAAAAAGCTTGTTTTAAGAGGTAAAATACGGGGCATCGATTAACTGCGAGGGGTCTTGGAGCTTTTTGGATTGAAAAATGAGATTTTTTGGGAAATTTTACCTTATTTTAGGTAATAAAGTATGAAAAAATAATAATTTTTGCATTTTCCGGCTTGAAACGATTTGAGGTCTTGTCTGAAATAATAAAAAACGAATTTTAGATCCTCTCCGACCGTGCCCGACTCATTCGTCGAACCCAATTGAAAAGAGTGAACGTTGATCGAATTGCGGGCCCCTCGGAACAGACTCATGACCCAGAAATCTTTGATGACGACGATTTTTATCAAACTTTGCTCAAAGAATTCATTGATCAAAAGTCCTCACAGAGCCTGGATCCCATCCAAATTAGTCGGTAAGGCTTTTTTTTTATATTTTGTTTGGAAAGTTTGTAAAATTATCACCTAAAGTAATATAAATTTTTCAAAAAATTAATTTTTTTTTTTGGATTTTTGGTCGATTCATTTTTAAAATGTTGTGTTGTTGTGTATACAAGTATTTTTTATTGTCAAATGAGTTGAGATTTTACCAAAAAATGTTTTTGTCCCGAGATTTTTGACCAAAATGGTGCACAGTGCATAAATAAGCGAAGGTAAACATTCGGAATTCCTAAATGCCCTCAGGGCATTCTCTACTTTTGAGTGGAGGTGGGCCCGGTCTCATGGATTTGTTGACATGAATGTTATATGAGAAGCCGATGTTATACATGAGAGATCAATTTTGTTTTATCTGAAATCTCCGTGGGACAGAAATTTTTGGAGATGTTTTGGGGTAAATCCGATATAAAGACAAAATACAAGACGAAGTTGGGGCTGAGGACTAGTTTAAAGGGTTGGAGTGCAGTTTGAAATTGTAAAATTAGATTTTTTTTGAAAATTTGATGTTGTTTTAGGTAATAATTAGCGATTTTTTGATTAAAAATTGAGATAGAGGCAAAACACGTCGACCTTTTCTCTTTGAATACATTTAAGTTACCTTTTACGTCGTATTTTAGATATATAAAAGATTTTTTTTTTATTTTTTTTATTTTTTCAGTCAATGGCTCGAGGTCCAAAAACTCCGTCAACAGCGAGCCAAGAAACGACAGGTCGATAAACGCGCCACCAAAGGTCGCAAAATCCGATATATTCCGATCCCGAAATTGGCCAATTTTGCCCCCGCCCAACCCGAAAAAGTGGAATGGACCCACGAAAAACGCAATGAACTCTTCAAATCCATTTTTAGATATTGATTATTGTTGATATTTTTGCGATTTTTTGGAATGATTTTGAATTTTTTTGTTGATTTTTGAATTTTTTGTTGTTGGATTTTGAAACATATAAAAAAATTACTGTTCGTATGTGCAATACATAGAAAAAAGATTTTTTTTTGAATTTTTTAATTTAGCTATTTTCATTTGTAAAATACGCAAAATACTCTCTGACAGTATGAAATTCTCCCTAAAAAATCGAATCAAAAGAAAAATAACAAAAAATTTCTTTAAATTTTTTGTACGATATGTACTTCCGAAAAGTTGCTAGAGTGATTTTTGCACTGTGCAAAAAAGTCAGAGTGCGAGCGACGAAAAAAACCTAATGCACGGTGCAAAAAGCAAGAAATTGCACAGTGCAAGGTGAACTTTTGTTTTATCAGAGTTAGACATTTCTCCGGGCCGAAGCAAATTTGAAACGGCCCGGGGTCGGGCCGAAAAAGCGCGGGCCGCCCTGCTCGGCCTGGAAACGGCCCGTATTAACTAAAATTCTGAGTCTGGAAGCGAAAATTGGGGTAGCAGACAACAATAGAGTGTCGAAGTCCCATCATCCTGGCAGAGAAATCATACACAGCTATATACGATCATTTTAAAAAGGTTTACAACACTTTTTAAACAATTTTATTATCCTATATTAGTAATGTTATATTTGCCGGGCGACTTGATATCGACGGGCCGGGAGCAGCGCAAATTTGAAACGGCCCGAGGTTGGGCCGCGATTTTTGGCCCGGCTCCGGAGCCATGGCTACTCACAGTGCATGTCGATGCTGTTGCGGAAATAACCAATATTTTTAATCTAAAAGTTGGTCAAAATATGAGATTTTTCATTAGTAAGAAAAATTTAGTAGTCGGAAACAAACACTTCCTGGAAATTTACATTAATTTTTTCTTTTTTTTTTATTTCTGATAAGCCTCGTTACGGTGGGGCCGACGGCCCACGGAACACATAAAACTTGCGGAGACCAGACGGTTGAGACTTTGATTGGCTTTGTTTGAATTGCTCAAAAAAAAACGATTTCGGAACGACCGGAAATTTGTAATTTGGCCAATTGATGGCATCATTGGGTACTGTAGTTTTGAGACCAACGTATTTTTAGTTTCTTAACCCAATCTTGCGGGCGGTGGAATTAGCATTTTTTTGGAGGAAGGAAGAGAATTTAGACATGGGCCTAGAGACGCGGGTTCCAGGCCTGGCAGTTATGAATATCAAAAAACAACGCCAAAATGTTGGGCTGGTAAAACGCGGACAATTAATGAAAGGTCGCAGGAAAAAATTTTGGAATTTTTTTATTTTTTGGAACGTTTAGTCACATATGGTATTCGGGGCCCGGAATCGGCCCGTAATTGCTAAAATTCAGAGTCTGGAAGCGAAAATTGGGGTAGCAAACGATCATTTTCAAAAGATTTATGACATTTTTCAAAAATTTTTTTATCCTATCTTAGTAATGTTATGTTTGCCGGGCAGCTTGACATCGACGGGCCGCGCCAAAGCAAATTTGAAGCGGCCCGGCCCGGAATCGTCCCGTAATAGCTAAAATTCTGAGTGTGGAAGCAAAAATTGGGCTAGCAAACAAAAATAAAGTGTCGAAATCCGATCATACTCCAATCATACGACTAGATACGATCATTTTCAATAGGTTTATAACATTTTTCGAAATTTTTTTTATCCTGTCCTAGTAATGCTATATATTTGCCGGGCGGTTTGACATCGACGGGCCGCGCCAAAGCAAATTTGAAGCGGCCCGGCCCGGAATCGGCCCGTAATAGCTAAAATTCTGAGTCTGGAAGCAAAAATTGGGCTAGCAAACAAAAATAAAGTGTCGAAATCCGATCATACTCCAATCATACGACTAGATACGATCATTTTCAATAGGTTTATAACATTTTTCGAACAATTTTTTATCCTATCTTAGTAATGTTATATTTGCCGGGCGGCTTGACATCGACGGGCCGCGCCAAAGCAAATTTGAAACGGCCCGTGGCCGGGCCAAACTTTTTTGGCTTGGCCCGAGAGACATGTCTAGTTGAGTTGCGTTATTTAGAAAATCCCAAAAAAAATTTTGGCGAAAAATCCCAAAAAAAAATTTTCGGCCTAAAAATCTCGAAGGCTCTTGCGAACTGTAAGCCAACAAGTGCGATTCTTAGATTTTAATAAAACTTGAGACAACTATGTATTATTTTTTTCTTTGCCATATACGAGATATCTAGCTTGCGGTTTGCAGAAACAACAAATAATTTTTACTCCGGAAATTGGTGGAAATTCGACATTTTTTGCAAATTTTGGCATAAAAAATGTCTTTCACCCCGATTTCTACTGCAGAGAGTAATGTTTCTACAAAAAATCAAAATTTTCCAAGCGAAATTGGCAAAGAAACGGTCAAAAAGTGTTTTTCTCTCTGACCGCACTCCACCATTTGCGTTCTTTCTCGGCGGCAATGCATAAAAAATTTTAGGCTTGTTTCTTTCATTGAGAGCTTTCACCGGAAATCTTTATTCTCCGTGCCAAATTGGGAGATTTATGGCCAAAAAGTGTTTTTCTCTGTGACCACCCTCCGCATTTCGCATGCTCTCTCGGTGGAAAGATGGTTGAATATCTCGGCTGCCCTTGCAAAATAAACCCTAATGTTTTGAGAAATTGCTGAAAAGGCTATGCATAGCAAATTTGCGAAATTTGAGGCAAATCGAAGAGTCGAATTTTGATTAATTCGTTTGAAAATGTTAAACAAAAGATCAAGATTTTTATCATCTTTTGGCCTAAAAATATCGCTGGTTTCTGCAAAGCGTGAGCTAAAAAAAAGTTCTATTCTTCTATCCGCAAGTTTCATCAAAATCTGAGATTCGCACGTCAAATTGAAAAAGCAAGAGAGAGGAAAGTCTTCAAGTTGGCGATTCGTCTTTGACACTTCGCAACACGTGCGAAAAATTATTTTCCTAGCTGCCGCCTTTAGTCTCGATTTACGTTTATAGCCAGCATTTGAGGTAGAACGGCAAAATAACTGCCGAAACATAATAAAATTTTTTTTTCCCACAATTTGCAATACTTTTCAGCAAATTTTGACAAAAAATGGCAAATTTAGATACCCAAAAAATTACTTTTCTTTGATGTTACGAAGTGTCAAAGACGAATCGCCAACTTGAAGACGTTCCTTTTCAATTTGACGTGCCTCGTACATTGAGTATGATCACAAAATTTTCAAAACCTCATTTCTTCGTATAAAACGTCCCCGAAATTTTCAAACTTTTAAAATTTTTTGATAAGTTGGAGTCAATGATCTCATTTTCACATTCTGATATTTTTTTCGTTTCGAAAAATAGTTTTTTTTTCATTTTTTCAATTTTAAATTCATTCCTCTTTTAAGATTACTGTAGTCCCACTTTGGACTGTATAAACCGCTCTTTGTAACCGGACGAGCCCTATTATTCCTGGCTATTTACCATCGAATTCTTTGGTATTTGCTGCCGCTTCGACTCACGTACTCTATTTGTCCCCGCCCTGCGAAAAAATTGGGCGAGTAATTTGGACAAAGCTCCTCCGGCCGAAAATTCCCACCAGCACGTCACCGGCCCCGCCCCCTATTCCGGCCCCCACTTTATCGGGCCGCAGGCATTCGGCTTTACATTTGCTTCCGGCAGCGGGGCGTTTCCCCGGCCCTACCGTGATTTCTGGCGAGTAATTTGATTAATGGAGTGGCGGTGTGCATGTTGAACGTCAAATCGAAAAAGCAGGAGGGGGAGAGGGAACTCTTTGGCATTTCGTCACAAATATTGGGTTCGAGAAATTTTTTTGACCGATTTCTTGTCTGATTTGGTAAAAACCAGGCCTTTTTGACAAAGTTTTCGATTTTCAAGCTATATGGATTGTAACCAGCAATGTTTCGACCGGTAATACCTAGTGGGAAAATTAAAAAATAATTTTTCCGATAAATCTTTGGACGAAAAGCCAATTTGAAGGGTCCCTTCTCAATTGGACGTGCCTTGTTTTTGGGCTATTTGTTGATGCCTTAGGAGAAGAAGAAAAAATTCTGTTTTTTTTTTGTAAAATTGCCAAATTTGGAGCAAATTGGAAAGGTTTTTGAATAGAGGGTGGAGAAAAGCGTGTGATTATGGGGAGTAAAAAGAGTTTCGAATGGTATAATCGCTTGAGAAGAGGAGAATATGGCTCAAGGTTCGTGTGCGAAAATTGGAGTTCTTGTCTTTTGCAAGGCCTCGAATCAGAGCTAAAAAGGGGACGCTGAAAGGCTGTAGAATTCAAGGAACAACAGCAGTCGGTCTAGAAATTCAGCCAATCTTGTTTGTACGGTATATTAATGTCCATTTCAGTGGGGTTTCGTTGTGATACACGTTTTGCACAGTTTGTTGTATATAGATCGATACGTAGAGGGGCCAAAAAATTTTGGCATGCTTTTGCACGGTGACATTGGCGTCGCAAAGTCAGATCTTTTTTTAATTTTGCCACATTTCGTGCATTGGCCACACATCAAGTTCAAGTTCGCGCTTTGTCAGTTGCCTTGTCTTACAAGCGAAGTACCCCAAGTGCAATGCACAGATTTTTTTAAAAAATTTCGTACATACCTCAGATATAGGCCACATATCAATTCCTAAAAATTTTAGCTCGCGCTTTGCGGTAGAAGCCGGGATATCCAACAATCTTTGCGGCCGAGAGAGCAGGCGAAGCGTGGAGAGCGGTCAGAGAAAAGACAATTTTTGGCCATAACTTTGCCAGTTTCGTGCGAAAAAAATTGTTTTTTTGTGGAAACATTACCCCTATGGTAGAAATAGGCACAAAACTTTTTATACCAAAATTCGCAAAAAAACGTCACATTTTCGCCAAATTTCGATCCAAAAATCTCGGTCGTTTCTGTAGAGCGCGAACTAGGTGTCTCGCATATGTCTTTGAAAAAAAACTAAATTTGTGCCAATTTTCATCAAAATCTGTGCGTAGCACTTGTGGTACTATCCCAGTTAGCTGGATATGTTTTAGCGTTTGTGATGAAAATTGCCCACAACGAATTCGTAGCATACGATTTTACAACGCGTTAGCCGTGGCGCAATATTACGGCCTCAACAGTCCAATAAGCCGTTGATTGTCATGTTTCAATGTGTGTGGCATTTTTTTGCTTGGATCGTATATAAAAGTGTAATGTATAAGCCACTCTAATTACTCATTCTTTTCTTTTCGTTTTTGATTTTTTTGTTAAAGGCTTCATTTAAAATTGAATAATAGTGGAAGACTTTGAGGAGGTGTCAATTGATAGAATACGATTACTGACTAAGTATCGGATTTTTCGGTAAATGTGAGACGAAACGGCGAGGAGAGGGACTAAATTGGGACGTCGTAATTGACCAAAGTCAATGATTTTGCTTGATATTTGAGTTTTCACATGACTGGAAATTTTTTGCTTAAAATAGAAACTTTGCAAAGTGCGACGCACGTCAAATCGAAAAAGCAAGAGAGGGAAGTCTTCAAGTTGGCGATTCGTCTTTGACACTTCGCAACATCGAGGAAAAGTAATTTTTTTGGGTATCTAAATTTGCCATATCTTGTTAAAATTTGCTGAAAAGTATTGCAAATTGTTGGAAAAAATTATTTTATCATGTTTTGGCAGTTATTTTGCCGTTTTCCTTCAAATACTGGCTATAAACGTAAATCAAGAGAAAAAAGGCGGCAGCTAAGAAAATAATTTTCCGCACGTGTTGCGAAGTGTCAAAGACGAATCGCCAACTTGAAGACTTCCCTCTCTCTTGCTTTTTCGATTTGACGTGCGGCGCACAGACCTTCTTTAAAGGACCAAAACAATTAAATTGAATTTGAAATGAATTTGAATTTCACTTTAACGGCTTGGAAGACGAAATGTCAAAGAATTTTTGCTGTCCCTTGTCGTAAAATGGAATTGGTAATAGTTAAAAATGAGCAAATAGATTGTAAAATACATCCTCAGCTGTTTTAATATTATCTCTGCATTTGTTTTAAGGGCGTGGGAAAGCAAAAAATTTCGTGACATTTCGTCTTCCAACCCGGAAAAGCGAAATTCAAATGTAGTTGTTTTGGTCTTTCACACATTTTGGGCATATACCACATATCAATTCCAGAAAATTTTAGCTCCCGCTTTGCAAAGGAAGCCGAGATATTCAACGATCTTGCCGCCGAGAGAGTATGCAAAATTTGGAGAGCGGTCAGAGAAAAAGCTTTCTAGCCCGGGCCGTTTCAAACTTGCTTTGGCCCGTCGATATCAATTCACCCGGCATTTAAAACATTACTAAGATACAATGAAAAAATAGTTGGAAAAGTGTTGTAAACCTTTTGAAAATGATCGTATATTGTTAAGTGTAATTTCTTTGCCTGGGGTTTGGGCACTTTATTGTTGTTTGCTACCCCAATTTTCGCGTCCAGACTCAGAATTGTAGCTATTACACGCCGATTCTGGCCAGGGCCGTGCCGAAAGGTTGGCTCGCGCTTTTTCGGCCCGGCCACGGGCCGTTTCGAACTTGCTTTGGTCCGGCCAGGGAGCCATGTTCAGCTCAGACAGAGAAAAATGGCTAGAATAGCCCGTGCACCGTGCGAAAACGGGCAAAGTGCATTGTGCACCGTAACAAAAGTCTACGCACTTTGCAGGAGCACTCGTAGTCCTTGTTGCTCTTTTTCTGCCTTTGTTGTTCACCATTTTTTATTTGCGAACAAAGATCCTTTTGAATTTTTGACCAGCACAGTCCCCTCTAAGGTTTAGTATGGCCAAGCCCTACGTTTACACAGATTACATTTCGGTTGTAATTTGTGTGCTCGTTGTTTTCGAGATGCTTATTATTTGCCGGTTGCGTGATAATGCAGGAAAGTATGGCCTTATAAATAGAAAACGTATTTTTTTATTATAAACAAACGGAAGTTACGCAAATTTGTCTGGAATATTGTACCTTCAGACCTGCCGAGGTGATAGATGGTGAAGGAAAATACGCGTAGTATAAAATTTTAATTTTTCGTGAAGAAAAGGTTTTAAAATTGAAAAAAGAGGTGTCCCATGTACACCACACGTCAATTCGAAAAAGCAAGAGGGAGGGAACTGTTTGGCATTTCGTCACATATATGGGATCCGAGAAATCTTTTTTGACCGATTTCTTGTAATTTGCAGACATGGCAACCGGGCCGGGCCAAGCCGGGCTTTGGAAATTTTGAAAACGGGCCGGGCCTACCTTTTACCGGGCCGGGCTTTGGGCTCGACATTTTTTTCGGGCCAAGGCTTCGTGCCCAAGATTTTGAATTTCGGCCCAAGACCCGGTTGCGATTTTTTGGTACTGACACGAAAAATTGCAATGCCAATTTTTCATCTGGCACTTTGGTTTTCTGCGAAAACAAGATTTTGCTTTTGACAGAAAAGGTGGTTTGGCGGGTTTCCTGTAAACCGCGAAGACAAATCGTCTCCTGTATGTTTGCAACGTGCAGTTTTCAATATTTTTAAAACGAAATTTTACAACCGGGCCGGGCCTGTAAACTTCACCGGGCCGGGCCGGGCTTCAAAATTTTTGAAAACAAGCCGGGCCCTTTTTCAAGCTATATGGATTGTTTTCCGACTTGTTTTGACCGGTAATACGTGGTGGGAAAATTTTAAAATAATTTTTCCGATAAATCTTTGGACGAAAAGCCAATTTGAAGAGTTCCCTTCTCAATTTGACGTGCGTCGTCGCTTATGTCGCGCAAAGCTGCACTGTGCGTTTTTCATTCGCACTTTGCCTATTTTTGTCGTTCAAGGCCATGTCGCAATATCGACCGCACGGTGTAAAGACATGTCAGGACTTTTTTTTGAAATCCGCCAAATCCAGGGTGACCCAAAAAATTGGAACGTTTTGCATTGGTCCTGACGCGAAAATTTTAAGATGCCCTTTTCAAGTGCAATTCTCAGAATTTGTAAAAAATTTTCCCACATGTGAGGTGTTAGCCACATATTAATTTCTCAAAATTCTAGCTCACGCTTTGCAACCGGGACATTTCAACAGGTTTTTGCGGCCGAGAGAGTACGCAAACTGCGGAGAGCGGTCACAGAGAAAAACAAGTTTTGGCCATATCTTTGCCAATTTTGCTCGGAAAAAAATTATTTTTTTGTGGAAACATTACCTTCTATGGTAGAAATAGGCATGGAACCTTTTTTACCAAAATTCACAAAAAAGTGTCAAATTTTTGTCAAATTTTGACTTAAAAAATCTCGGTGGTTTCTGCAAAGCGCAGGCTAGATATTCTCTCATACTTTGGGGTCTTGCATATGTCTTGGAAAAACTATTATACCTTTTACAATCGGCAATGTATTTTTAATGCCTTTTTTCGACTTTTTTCCGTGTTTACATGTTATTTTACACCCTTTTCGGGTTGATTAAAATATAAAAAACATTTTTAAAGAGAAAGGGTTTCCACTTTTATCCGTCGCACAATGAACACACAATTCCTTCGCTTTTCCGTTCTTTTGATCGTCCTCGGATGCGTTAGGGCGGTAAGATTTTAATTTTAATTTTAAAAACATTTTTATGGTATAAAAATATTTTTTTACTTTTTGGGATTTTATTAATTTTTCGTTTTTTAAATGATTTTTTTGTAAAATTATCTGAAATTTATCATTACTCCATTTTTAATTCAAATTGCAAAAAGCTGAAGTCCAAGAGACCTAAAATAAGTTGATTTATGGTTAAAACTCGCAAAAAATCCGAAAAAAACGATTTTTTATTTTATTTTTTTTCATATTTTAAAAAATTTAATGGCAAAAATATCTTTTTGTTCGTTTTCAACTCAAAAAAGTTTTTTAGGCCGTGACCGGAGTTGCGAATACGGGAGAGAAACGGGCCTTCGACGCCCTCACCGCCCGCGGCTTCAACGGATTCGACAAGCGTGCATTCGACTCATTTGTAAGTTCTAAGCATTTTTTATGTGTTTCGGCGACAAAGGGATGTGATATCAACAGGGGTAAAAAAAGTAATTTTTTAAAAATAAAAAAAATTTTTGAATTTTATAATAAAAAAATTTTTAATTTATTTTTGTTATTTTTCAAGTATTGAAATTACGGTAGATTAGTGAGTTACTACGCATTCCTCGAAAATGGAAACCGAAACCGCCGAAGAACACTAAACAAAATGTAAGCGGGTAATTGACAGGATGGTGACAACTTTGACGGTCTTCCCGGAAGAATTTTTGCGCGCCAACTGTCAAATTCGTGGGGGTAATTTGCAAAAAAGTCTGATGCCTGGAAAATCTTGGAGAGAAACAAATATTAAGCATAATTTTTTTCTGTTTATAAAATACTAAAAAGTATTACTGGTGCTACAAAGTCCAAATTGCATGGCTGAGGGTGGCGGAAAAGTGCACGTCGCTTGTGTAAAAACGGGAAATCGTCGCGGCGGCCGCAAAAATTTGAGAAGATGCACAGTGCAAAATTGTCGGGATTTTACAATTCCGCGCGCAAAGTCGCTATAGTGACTTTTGGTATTTGCACTGTGCAAAACAGTCAGGGTGCGAGCGACAACGCAAAAAGCCTATTGCACGGTGCAAACAGGCATTTTTTAAGTGTTTTTTAGTCGTCCGTCCGGAGAGTTGCTGAAGTGATTTTTGGCGTTCGCACTGTGCAAAAGAGTCAATATGCGAGAGACAGCCATAAAAAGCAAATTGCACGGTGCAAACAGCAAGAAATTGCACAGTGCAAAGGGAACTTTTGTTTTCGCACAGTGCATGTCGCCGAAATCTCTTCAGCGACTTTGCAGACGGAGTAGTATGGCGCGACATGCATTGTGAAAAACAAAAGTTTACTCCGTACTGTGAAATTTCCTGCTTTTTGCACAGTGCAATAGGCTTTTTTCTGTGAAAAAACTTTTTTCACCATTTTTTTCGAAATTAAAAATGAAAAATAAAAAAATCGAGAACAAAGAAGGTTAAGGTGGATAAAAATAGTTCCATCCGATTCTAATTTGTTAATAAAATTTTCCGTCCAGTACCATTCTTTACTGGTCAATTACCCCTCTTTTCTTTTCTCACCCTTTTTTTGACCTTTTTTTGTATTTACTCCAAAGAATTCGCCGAATGGCAAGTCCTTCTAGTTTTTCGGCCAAAAATTCCCACGAATTCCAAAAATATCAAAGAAGACTTCGGAAATCCCTTTTTCAGACAAGCGAATCCATTGGACTTTTAATCCACATTTTTTAAGAGTTCTTTTTTGTGAATTTTTTTCACAAAAAATCGGATTTTCGCTTGAGCAAAGACATTGAATTACAGTGGGGATTAGTCAGTTAACCGGAAAAAAAAGGGGGGGGGGGGTAAAATGGTTTTGAATCAAAGTAAAAATAGTGAATTTAAAAAATTTCAGATTTAACAATACTATTAGTATTATTAGTACTCTCACAAAGTGTATGGACATTTTGTCGCTTTCCGCACCGCGCACAAAACCCCCATTCTGCACTGTGCATTTCATTTTTTTTGCTTTTTCGCACTGTGCAGTCAAAATATCGCCGCGGCGAAAGCTTTTTTCAACTATGTCGCCTCGTTGGCGCCAAGAATTTGCACAGTGCAAACGGTTTTCTTTGAGGTTTGCACTGTGCGAGAAGAGTGAAATTCACTGTGCGGCGGCGACAAGCGCGAGAAAGTGCAAATGGACTGTGCAATCAATGCGACAAATGTCCATGCACCTTATGAAGATACGAACCGTTCGCAATCTCGCTAGAGAGACTTTTGGTGTTTGCAGTGTGCAAAGAGATGCCAGCGACATGGAAAAAAAGCCTATTGCACGGTGCAAAAAGCAAGAAATTGCACAGTGCAAAGTGAACTTTTGTTTTTGCACAGTGCATGTCGCGGGAATCTCTCCAGCTACTTTACGGACGGACTAGTAGCTTTGAACGGCGTATATTTCAGAACCGTATGAAAATACTAATAGTCTATTTGTAAAGTTAGAAAGAAAGCGATGACAAGTCCAAAGCGAATGAAGTTCATGGCTCTGAAGAAAGGAGGTTTTAGACGCAACAAGAATTATGTAAAGTCCAGTCACAAAGACCTATTGCCATCACTAGTCACTAGTCTACTCGTAAAGTATAATGATTTCCGCGACATGCACTGTGCAAAAACAAAAGCTCTCTTTGCACTGTGCAATTTCATGCTTTTTGCACCGTGCAATAGGCTTTTTTGGGCTGTCGCTCGCACCCAGACCTTTTTTGCACGGTGCAAACACTAATAATTTTTGCTTTTGAGTAAAAAACACTTTAAAATAAAAAAATCAAAAAAAAATTTTACGCAGAATTTCAATAAAATAAGTAAAATATGTGTTTTTTTCTCTAACCGCTTTCGCGTTTTTCATACTCTCTCAGCCGCAAAGATCGTTGCATATCTCGGCTACACTTGAAAACTACATGCTGAAATTTTCAGAAATTAATTGTTCGACCGTCTAAAAAATGCACGTTAAATTTGAAAAAATTTTATTTAGCACCTTTATCGCAAAATTCAGATTTTTCAGTTTTTTCATTTTCTCAAAAAAAAAACAGTTTTTTTTTTAATTTTTTTGGTCTAAACTACATTCCCACCTCGTTCTATAGTCCTTTCCTCAATCTTCACCCTTCCTTTTAGCCAATTATTACACTTATCCGTCAATTTGTTCCCAGTTTTGGACTCGAAACATGACACGAAATTATCATATTTCCTGACAGAGAACTAATTCTAATTAGATTTTGCGTGGGTTACATGTCACGTTGGTCCCAAAAAACCGGAGGAAATGTAGAGTTTATGTAGTTTTTGGTCGGATATTCGATATTCATTTTGTTTCATTGCAAGTGCAGGTTGGTCGAAGAATAAAATATTGAGCGATTAAGGGTTCTGATGATTTTTTGGCGGCTTCAGAGACGGAAGGAAGTAAAAATGCGATTAAAGCCAATTGAAAATTCGGGATAAAGCTTCTTTATATACAAATTTATAATCGGAATTACCTACATAAATTCGCCATTTTTCATTTGGCAGGCTGCGCCCAGCAATTCAAAAACAGTCGCAAGATATTAAAATACGTTTTTAAATCCTTTAATTTCATAAATATTAAAAACAAAAAAATGCACAAATTTTTGCAATTTCCTTGTTTTGCAGGCTGCGCCCACACCAAAATAAAAAATCGTAAAAAAAATTTAAAATATACCCGCTAGACCTATGAAATGTTGTAATTTCATATATTCCTAAGTAAAAAATTATTTTCAAATTTTGGAATGGCAGGTTGCGCCCTGGCAAAATTTTTAAAATTGCAATTAAGAAATATAAAAAGACAAACAATGCACATTTATGAAGTAAAATACGCTTTAATGAACTCAAAACTAATTTAGACCGGCTCCGGCTTCACTGGCATGGACAGAAAACGCTCATTCGACTCATTCACTGGCGCTGGATTCACCGGAATGGACAAGCGATCCTTCGATGCTTTGGTGAGTGTAGTCAAAGGTTTGTGAGATACGTTCATTGCTCTTTGCAATGTTGAACTTTCAAAGTATCATACGATTCCTCCGAATTATGAGAGGAATAGAAATTTTATTCCAAAAATTGTAATTTTTTGCGAAATTTTGGTAAAATACGGGCGGACTATCTACCGTTTTTTTGTAAAATTAGGATACCAACTACCAGACGTCTACGTTAATGCATTTCCTTAACCTTTTAACCGATTTTTTTGCTGAGAACACGATTTTTTTGCTTTTTTTACCTACTACAATATCCACTTGGCAATTGTTACCCAATTATCGACTATTATTTCCTTGCCAATTTTACAACAGCTCTTGAGAGACTAGTTAGCCTCGTGGAAGTTTGGTTCTCTCCAATTTTCCCACCAAAACGGCTAGGAGATTGAGTTTCACCTTGTTTTCGGCAGGTACGTCACAGATGGGAGAATTGGACGATTACTCCTACACTTTTGTGTATAATTAGGAAATTGCAAAACATTTCCTGAAGAAAATAGATTAGTCAAGGATTAGAGGCTTTCCACTTTTTTGCATGATAAAAATTTGATGATTGGCACGCAATACTTGTATTAGGGTTGTCAAATTCGTCATGATTAATATATTCTGAGATCATCGGAAGTGAAAAAGTAAAAAAAACGTTGCAAAATGCATCGCCTTGACTAAATCTGCAAAATCAAAAAAAATATTTTTGGGCGACATTTTATACGATAAAAATTTTTCTTTCGTATAAAATGTCGCCATAAGAGAAAATAAAAAAATAAAAAATGAGCATTATAAGTTTTTATTTATAATTCTAAAAACAAAAAAATTAGGTTTGCCTAACACCCAACTAGCATTGAATTTAGAAAAAATTAGCAAAAAAGTTTTTAATCGCAAGCTGCGCCCTAGCAAAACTCAAAAACTACCTAAATAAAAGTAAAAAATGGTGGAAGACACCTTTACAAGAGAGAAAAACATGAGCATAAAATAATTGAAGGCAATTTCAGACCGGCTCCGGCTTCACCGGCATGGATAAACGCTCTTTCGACTCATTCACTGGCGCCGGATTCACCGGAATGGACAGGAAACGAGCCTTGGCCCGCATGGTAAGGAAAGGAATTAAACCGACGTTTTCTATGAACTTCGCACTTGTCTAAATACGACGCATCAATTATGAACCCTTTGGCAATATCTTTGCCAGTCCGCGCGAAAAAATTGATTTTTTGCGGAAAGATCTCTGTTGTTGATAAAAATTGGCATAAAACGTTTCATGCCAAGATTCGCAAACAGAGAAATTAAACACATCTCTATACGATCATTTTCAAAAGGTTTACAACTCTTTTCTGACTAATTTTTCATCCTATCTTAGTAATGTTACATATATTTTCTGGGTGAATTGATATCGGCGGGCCGGGCCAGGGCAAATTTGAAACGGCCAGGCCCGGGAGCCTTGTTCAGACGTATCTCGGCTATGTCTTAGAAAAAATCGTCTAAATTTGTGTCAATTTTGCTCAATTTTGCCGTAATTTATGACTTCTTTTTGTATTTTTTTGCTTTTCAACGAAAAATGATGTTTCTTGGCCATAATTTGTCCCGAGGGATCAATAATTTTTCTCGAAATGACCCCGGAACTTTTGAAAATGAACTCAAAAAAACAAAAAAATTTCTTTTTTTTGCGACGTTTACATAAAAAATTTAGACCTACCAAAAAATTCATGAAAAACTGAAACTTTTTATGCAAAATGTCCGCTTTCCCGACGGAAAATTTACATTACTATGATTTATTCATACGATTTTGTGACGTGAAAAAGGAAAACATTAAAGATTTTGCTGTAAAAACGTATTCTTTTTAAGACTTTCGGCAAAGAAACGTGAAATTTTAAAGGACGTTTCAAAATTTTAGCACGCCCTTTGCAAGGAAAGCAAAGATGTTAAACGACCTTTGAAATGCTGTACTAATAACAACGGGAAAAAACCATGGTGACATTCTACATGCTTAATAATAATTATGTCACTGTTTGTACCTATGCCGCCTTTTGTTGCAGTACATAAAAACTTGTCTGACATTTCGTTTCACACGCCGCAAAACGCGCAATTCAAAAGTAGCTGTTTGGACTTGTCGTCGTTTGGCATTGTGCAGCACGTGCGAAAAATTATTTGCCTAGCTGCCACATTTCTTTAGCATTTTACGGTAAACGGCAAAATAACTGCCAAAACATAATAAAATAATTTTTTCCAACAATTTGCAATAATTTTCAACAAATTTTAACAAGAAATGTCAAATTTAGATAACCAAAAAATTACTTTTCTTCGATGTTGCGAAGTGTCAAAGACGAATCGCCAACTTGAAGACGTTTCTTTTCAATTTGACATGCCTCGTACATTGAGTATGATCACAAAATTTTCAAAACCTCATTTCTTCGTATAAAATGTCCCCGAAATTTTCAAACTGTTTAAATTCGAATCGAATCGCCAAACTTGAAAGCTTTCCTCTACGATTTGACGTGCGTCGCAACTTTGAACACTTTCTTTGACAAAAAACAAAAATAATTTGGTTAAGTGATACTGTAAAATAACAATTTTTTTGTTTTTTCCCAAAAAAATATTATCTGTTCTCGGTACACTTCCGAAGAACGCTTTGAGTTTCACTAGACAATTTATTTGATATCACTTTTCGCAAATTCGATTTGTTTATCTTTCGACTAAATTGCATTTTCCTTTACGAATTTCTTCTCCACTTTCCGCCAAAGGACGCCAAGAATTTTTTGCGGAGGAAAATGAGATAACCCGGAAAGTTTGCAGGAACTTGCCTTGTAGAATACAAAAAATGCAAATTTATATACTACTTGGGACAGGATGTCCTGATAATTTGTCGCACCAAAGAATCGCTCCGAGAAACGTTGCCTCGCGCGCAACGTTAGTGCAAAACAGACATGGCAAGGGGGCCGGGCTTTGGAAATTTTGAAAAGGGCCGGGTCGGGCCCAACTCTAAACGGGCCGGGCCGGGGGCCTATCTTTTTTTGGGCCCCCTCGACCCGGCCCCTTTTTTCAAAAAAAAAAAATTTGTCTTGCAACGAAAAATTTAGGTGCCAATTTTTTTTGGCATTTTGTTGTAATTTTTTCACAAAAAAAATTTTTTGACTACGGTTGTTTAAAGTTTCTCTTCCTTTCTCTAGGATTTCGACGATGGATTTGACAGTCGAGCAGCCCGAAGGGCCCCCGGCCCGGCCCGTTTTGCCATGTCTGGTGCAAAACCAACAAAATGCACCGTGCAAAATGTTGATTTTCTCTCGAAATGCGCTATGCAAAGCAGTTTTCTCGCAATTTCCGCAACGACAAGCAAAATACTGCACGGTGCGGATTGTCAGGACTTTCTGTCCCGGGTAGTATTCAAAATAAGGCTTTTATTTGGGTAAATTTCCAAAAGGAACCGCACGTCAAATCGAAAGGGGAAGTCTTCAAGTTGGCGATTCGTCTTTGACACTTCGCAACATTGAGGAAAAGTCGTTTTTTGGGTATCTAAATTTGCCATTTCGTGTTAAAATTTGTTGAAAAGCATCGCAATTTGTTGGAAAAAATTATTTTATTATGTTTTGGCAGTTATTTTGCCGTTTTCCTTCAATTACTGGCGATAAACGTAAATCAACAAAAAAAGGCGGCAGTTAGGAAAATAATTTTGCGCACATGTTGCGAAGTGTCAAAGACGAATCGCCAACTTGAAGGCTTCCCTTTCTTTTGCTTTTTCGATTTGACTTGAACCGTAGGTTGGTCATCATTTAATTTTGTCAGGCTGCGCCCAGTTCTTCCAAAAACAGTCACAATAAAATTGCAAATATGCTCTTCAATGTTTAAGTATTTTAATTATTAAAAATATAATAAAACAGTCTTTTGCCAAATTTTCACGTGGCAGGCTGCGCCCGCATTAAAATAAAAAATCACAAAAGGAGTTTAAAATACGTCATCTATGCCAAATTTTAGTATTTCTTGTTTTTTTATATAATTAAAAAATTTTATTAAGTATTAAAATGGCAGGCTGCGCCCTAAAGAAATTCAAAAATTTGTCTTACTAATTGCAAAAATGAAGTGAATTGAGTCTGCGGCCATTTCTTTTGTAATATACAAAAAAAAGTAATCATAGTCCAAGTTTTTTAATAACAATAAATTTAAAATTGGAATTTAAATCATTTTATTTGCAGATGGCGCAGAAGCGAGCCTTCGACGCGATGACGGGCCGCGGATTCACCGGCTTCGATTAGAGCCTCACCAGCTTCACATACATCTGACCAATACTTGACATGAACGAATTGAGCCGCATCTCTATTTCTCTCCCTCTCCTTTCCCCACATTATCTCTCCTCTCTCTTCAGCCCCCGTTTTCTCTATCATTGTTGCGTAAGAATTTTCTGTGTGTCTTCGAAAAAAGTTCTAATAAAGTTAATGTACACAGAAGTGGAAAATAAAATTTTTTGATTTAAAAAATTTTTTTAATTAAAAAATATTTTTTTTATTTTTTGTAATTTTTTGGCTAAAAAATCTCGTTAACCTCTGCAGATCGCACGCTGAAAATTTTGAAAATGCTGCAGAAGATTCTAATCTCACCTTTTGGGCCAACTTTTATTAAAATCAGATTACTTTTCTCTTGGGGCAGGGCGCAGCTCGCCAAAATCACTAATGTTTACAATTCAAAAAATTAAATCGCAAAAACTCGCGTACTATTTGGCGCAGGACTTTGTGAGACTTTTTCGCACCGTGCACGCATTTATTTTTTTTTTGCTTTGCACTGTGCAAGTAGCCGTCGCAAAAGAAAAATCGCAGTTCATTGGACACAACTGCACCGTGCATCCTCATTCCAAAGAAGCGGCAAAAAAGTGTGTCGCCGCGACAAAATTCGGCGCGACAATCTTTGCTGCGGGTTGATTTGGTGGAAATGTCTACGTCGCAGCGATCTCACTTTTCTGCGGCAAAAGTTTTTTGCGACACTTTTCCGTTCTTCGCACAGTGCGGCAAGGCTCTGCACTGTGCGTGAAAAAAGAAAACGCACAGTGCAATCAAAGAACTTGCACGGTGCGAAAATGTCTCGCGAATTCTTGCGCTACTACTCGGCGCGAAAAGTTCTGAGAATTTATCGCGCACCGAAATTTTGTCGCGCGCCGAAAAAACTGATTTGTCGCTGAGAAAATTGGGAATCGCGCGCGACGTAAGGCAAAAAATGCAAAATGCACCGTGCAAACTGTTGTTCTTCTGTCAAAATGCACCGTGCAAAGAACTTTTTTCGCGATTTTTGTTGCGACGCCGAAAAAGCACCGCCCCCCGCACGCCCTTTTGTCCAAATCGCAATTTGCACCGTGCAGAAATTTGGCGTATGTCGCTGAAAAAACAACAAAAGCGACGCGTCGCACGCGAAAAATTGGGTTTCTCGCCCAATTTTTCCGAAGAATTCGCTGTTTTGCACAGTGCAAACGGCTGTTTTTTGGTGTTTTGCACGGTGCAATCAACAAAATTCCCCAAATTTCAGCGATTTTCGATCGTCGCGCGCACTTTCAGCGCCGCTGATTTTTGGGGTTGCGATTTTATATGCCAGCGGGAGGCCGGTTCTTCTTCAGCCAGATTGATAGTACCCATGTTTCAAAATTCTAATCCCAATCTGTGCCAAGCTTTATCAAAGCACCCTTTGTCTAACAATGAGATAGGGCGCAGCCTGCTATCAAATCTTTTCATAATAATTGATTTTAAACGTACGAAACTGAATAATACTGTGCCAAAATGCATTAAAATAGATTTTTTAGTCTTGGTAAATTGTATTAAGCAAAGTTCCGAGCGATTATCCGTTTTTTATTAATATTACCAAACAGTAATCTTCGAATCTGAATTCATCATCCAATGGGATTAAAGGCATTGTGAAATATGTTAATTTCTGGAGACAGACACCCGTATTTACAATGATTTAAAGGGTATTTCGTGGGCGAAACGGGATATGCAATACAACAACGGAGCCGAATATGATTTTAGGTATAAAAGAATTTGAAAATTAAAAAAAAAAAAAAAAATGTGAGTAAAACGAAGATATGATAGGTTGGGAATTGCAATTTTTTGTGGTATGTATATATATAAGGCAAAAGGGTGGGATTTTCAGATAAAAACAACAAATTTTTTCCGAAGAAAATTTTTTAGAATTCAAAAAGTTTCTTTCAACTACATATAATACATATATATATGTATAATACGAAAAAAGAGAGATGACGTATTTTACAAAAACCGCACGACCAAAATTTTTTTATTCCAAAAAATCTTGATTTGTTTTACTTTTTTCCCCAAATTTTTGCGTTTCTCAAAGATTTTATTTCCAACGTCATCTGTAAACCGTTGTTACAGTATAACAGGAAATAAGACAAAAATTTAAAAGGAAAAATCATCAAAAATCATAATTTTGAGCTCCTTTTCTGGTGAAAAATCACCTTACTTTAGGTTAAAATAAGATAATTTTGGCTAAAAAATAATTTTTCGGTCAAAAAAATCGGTAATTGTTCTTGTAAATTACAGTAAGCCTTTTCAACGGTTTAAAACTCAAAGATTCCAAAAATTTACAAGACAAAGATATTCAAATTTCCCTAAAATTTTTGAATATTCAAAAAAATTAATTTCCATATTCAAATTTCCTCTTTGCGATTTCGTCTCGGACGCACAGGTTTAACGGTTGTTCATCGTCTTCATCGTTGTTGTTCGTATTTTGCAGCATTATTGGGGGCTTTTCGAGGAGCTCGGCGATTGCACTGTGCGTTTTCTCGAAGGCCGCACTGTGCGAGTTCTTGTCACTGAAGACTGCACTGTGCGAGTTCTTGTTGTCGAAAACTGCACTGTGCGATTTGTCATAAACTGCACTGTGCGATTTGTCGTAAACTGCACTGTGCGAGTTCTTGTCGCCGAAAACTGCACTGTGCGATTTGTCATAAACTGCACTGTGCGAGTTCTTGTCGCCGAAAACTGCACTGTGCGATTTGTCGAACACTGCACTGTGCGATTTGTCAAACACTGCACTGTGCGATTTGTCGAACACTGCACTGTGCGATTTCCTCTCATCAAACACCGCACTGTGCGCTGATTTTTCGTTGAATTTCTCATGCAAAGGCAGTTGTAGCGGCGCCGCGAACCTCTCAAATGCGGGCTTGGGCTCCTCGAAATAGCATCGGATCATCTTGATCTGCTCCTCGTACATTGAGCCGAGCGTTTTCAAGTCGGTGATGGCGGCGAAAACGCTCTGCACCACGAGCGGCGCCAACGTCTCCAACGGCTCGCTGAAGAGGACCGTCTGCAGACACCACCACATCTTCTCCTGCAGCATTTTGAGCAAGGAGCCGGACGCCAGATGCGTCGTCGTCCCCATCTCCGACTCGCATTGGCACATGACGAGCGCGGTGAGCATGGCCAACGCCTTTTCGGAGAGCTTGATCATCCGAAACCGCTGCACGAACTCGACGATCGAGTTCTTCAGAAGCGCCGACTCCGCGTCCTCGGCTTCGAGGAACATTAGCTTGGGGATGAGTGAAGCGTCCAACGGATTGCCGTCGCCGCCGCGCATACAACTCAGGCGGATCATCAGAATTTGGAAGAAGGAGGTCTGGAAAATAAAAAAAATTGTTTTAAATATATAATTTAAAAAGCATTAAATGAAAAAATGGCTAAAATGACAAATTTTGGAACCGATTTTTTTGCGAAAAATTTGAAAATTCGAAAAAAAAAAATTTTTTTATTTAAAAAAAATTTAAAATTAAAAAAATTTAGATCTAAAACAAAAGAAAATTACGTTGCTCGTATTTTACAAAACTTTTAACTCACTTTCAACAGTCTCGTCCGATCATTTTGCATCAAATGTCCGAATCCCTTGACCGCCTTGGAGAACTGCACAATTGCCTGAATGACGGGCAGGAACTGCCGAGAATGAAGGCCTCGGGCGTTCAAATTCAAAAAAACGCCGCCTTTGAAGAGTTCGTGGCTCATGGCATCGCCCAGATCGGAAAAGGCGAGGAAAATTGAGTTGATTAAGGCCTGCCCATCCTCCAATTCCACGGCCAAAGTGTCGATTTGCGAGCGAACGGTGGCGCGTTGCATTTCCTCCACCATTTTCACTTTTTCTCGCTTCGGGACGCGGCCAAATCGAACGGCTGAAATATGAGAAAATTAGAGAAATTATTTAAATTTCATTTTTTATTTAAAAACTTTTTTTTATTATTAATTTTTCTGTCTACGATTGTTTTGAGATAAACCTCAAAAAATTTCAGCCTAAATTTGCATTGTCGAGATATTCAACAATCTTTATATACGAGAGACTATAACAAATGAGGAGAGACGACAGAGAAAAAACTCTCTTTTCTGATATCATTGTAAAATTTGAGTCAGAAAATCTATGTTGTGTAGGAATTGTGTACGCTGCAGGCCAAAGAAGAACCTCATATTGTTCCGGAGGAAAAAGGGGACGTTTTATACGAAATTTTTTTTATCGTATAAAATGTCGTTCAAAAATTTGTTTGTAAAACTTTTTTTTAAACTTTTGTACTCCGCAGGTCAAACAAAATGTAGTATTTCTTCCGAGAAGACATTTTATACGAAAAATAATTTTTTTCGTATAAAATGTCGCTCAAAAATTTGTTTGTAAAACTTTTTTTTTAAACTTTTGTACTCCGCAGGTCAAATAAAATGTAGTATTTCTTCCGAGAAGACATTTTATACGAAAAATAATTTTTTTCGTATAAAATGTCGCTCAAATTTTACTTTTTGATTTTTTTAAATCCAATCAAAAATAAGCATTCTGTAACTTCTGTTTGCCTTTTTTTAACATATGTTTTCAATTATTGATCGTATTTTACCCATTCTTTTGCATATCTACATGTTTTCCATTGCTTTCCCAACTTTTTACTGTTTTTTGTATTTTTTTTTTGTTTTTCTCGCCAAATACGGCCTTCTCTCATTCTGTTGTATCATCAGTTGTCTACTGGCTGTAATAACCGAGTATTTCTGAAGACCCAGAAAACACCAGAACTTCTTCAAAAAGGGACCGGGTTACAAGGTCATCCAAAAAACTTCTAAAGAACTTTTTTCTTTTGACAAAAAAAGTTCGTTTTTCGTTGTTGATCAGAAAGAATGCCGCCGTCTTTTTTGATGGTTGAGACGCAAAAATTACTCCGCCGCTTCTGAGAAACGGGGCATAAGATTGATCGAAAATTGCTGTGGGACCGGCGATCTTAATGCCGTAAATTTTGGATATAAAAAAGTGGTTTTTAACTTTCTTGATGTGTTAGACAATTCTGGACTTGATTTATGCAAAAATTCATCAAAATCCGAGGACTTTTTTTAAGTCAGGGCGCAACCTGCCAAAATCAAATTTGCTAAGAATTCGCGGAAAACTGCTGATACATAAAAGAAAAATTAAAAGGTGATTTTATTCAAGTATTTAAATACTTTTCCGTAAAAAATATTTGAAAAATTAACAAAAAAATGTATAAAAAATTTTTTGTTTTTTTTAAGTTAAATTTTTTTTTTGTTTCGCATGCATGACATCATTCCCTACTCCGCTAAACTACTTTTGTCCCAATTTCCACTCATTTACTATCTGTATTGCCCCCTCATTTTACTTGATGACGTCACTCCTCTTCCTAAGTTCTGTCACCCATAAATCTTTGTCCGCTTATTACAATAGTTCCCACTCTTTCACCGGAACTGCTCCTAGTTTGATTCTCCAGCAAAAGAACGTCAAAAAAATTTGGGGAATTGTTACAGTCGACGTAACTGATGTGGTAACGGGCAAAACGAAATTCTTGGGGTGGAAAGGTGTGGAGAATCTGGTCCAACAAGTGTTAATGGAGGTGTGAAAGAATTGCGGGGACAAAAATAAATTTAAAAAAAGGTTTCTGCCAAAAAATACGGTGGAATGACGTCATAATTCGGCGTTTTAGCGGAAAAAGGTGTTGAGAACAAAAGTTCAAGCCGTAGTTTAAGAGAAAACATATTTAAGGGGTCGGTTAAAAAATTTGCAAGCAAAATACGCTCGTATCTCGTGACACACTATGTCATAAACAAATAATATTACTTGTTGTCAGCTAAAAAATGCCAAGAAAATTAAATTTTTTGAAAAATTGAAAGGTTAAATATTTCACTACAGACATCTACAATAAAGATGACGTCTACCGTCACAGTCGGGAAATGTATGTCAAGTGTAAGGTCAGCTATTTGTCAAAAGGTAAAAAAAATAATGCTTATTCAAAAAATTCAAATGCAAAAAAAAATCATAGACGTCTACATTGAATATGACGTCATCAGCAGATAATAGAGTTCATAAAAAATGTGAAAATAAACGGATTCTTTGGGCGGGTTTTTGCAAATTTTGCGCTAAAATCCTGCATATATCTGAGAAAAGTCTAGTGAAGATTTTTTCCAATTTTCATCATAGGATTTTTCCTATTAGTCTGGGCGCAGTCTGCCAAAATGAAATTTGTTTAAAATGCATAAAAAGAATGGTTTTATCCTATTTGTTAGGCTATACAGAAAATATAAACCTCATTTTCAAAAAAAATTCAAGTGAGGGCGCAGTTCGCAAAATAAATTTTTTTATGTTTTTCTGAAAGTAAAAAAATATCAAAAATCTATTATTTTTTTGAATTTTCAAAATAATTTTTTTGTCTGCTACTACTAGTCCATCCGTAAAGTCGCTGTAGAGATTTTGGCGACATGCACTGTGCGAAAACAAAAGTTAACTTTGCACTGTGCAATTTTTTCCTTTTGCACCGTGCAATAGGCTTTCTTCGGCTGTCGCTCGTCCCTGACTTTTTTTGCACAGTGCAAACCCCAAAAATTTCTCCAACGACTTTCCGCACGGCCGAGTACTCACAATTACCAACAAAATTCCAACTTACCGTCTCTCGACATTCCCACGGCCATACACTTTTTTAGCCGACAATCCTGACAGCGATTCCGGTTGTTCCTCACAATTGCACATCTCTGTCCTTTCGTGCATTCTCTGTACTTGATCTTTTGTTGAATCGACCGCCGAAAGAAGCCTTTACAGCCCTCGCAACTGGTCACTCCGTAATGGAATCCGCTGGCCTTGTCCGAACAGACTTGGCACAGTAGGACACCTCGGATCGAGTCAGGGTTGGTGGAGGAACCTGAAATTTTTTGGATGAAAAATGAGATTTTTTAGAGTGTTGGAAGTTTTTTTATTTTTTTAATGAAAAAAATTGATTTTTTTTATTTTTATGAGGTCTTTTGATACTTTTTGACAATTTTTCATTGTTTTAAATTTTTTTAAACTGTTAATCAATGTAAAACGTGATTTTTGGGTGTTTCATAGATTTAAAACTCAAAAAAATCAATAAAATATATTTTTGGCCTTTTTTTGGATTTTTTTTTGATTTTCGATCTATTTTTGACACTTGAACTTTTTTAAATTTTGTTTTAACTTTTAAAATCTCTTTTCCGACTCGTCTTGTAGCTGATTGCCCCCTCTCCACCATCAGTCCGCTCCATTTCTCAATTGGAAAACATTTTAGTTAGGGCGTGTAAAATAGGACAAGGCCGTTTTGCGCTTTTGAAATGGGCGAAAATAAGAGTTTTTTTTCGATTTTGACCCTTCCCGATAAACAAGGTCTAGGTCAGCGAGGGGCGAAGGAGTCGCGAAACTTCGACGGATTTGGACAGGAAACGTGGGAATTTCGAGGGTTACGGTACTTTTCAAAATTTTGAAAAGCATTTTTTAAATTTTTTTTGATTTTTTGGTAGAAAAATCGAAATTTTTTTTTCGAAAAAATCGTTCAATATCTTAAACACGCTAATAGTTCACGAGCTAAACTTTTCAACGATTCACAAACGGCCTATGCAGAGCAATTTTGCCAAATTTGAAGATGCTCTATCGCTTGTGCTTTGAGAAAATCAGATTTTAACTTAACCTACTTTTTGGTCAAAATCTCAATTTTTTTTGATTTTTTTTATTTTTTTGGCATTTTTATAATTTCTGAGAAAAATTCAGTATCCCAAATTTCCTTTTCCAGCTCTTCTGACCTTGTACTAGATTTTCGGATCTTCTTTTCCGATCCTTTCCCCTCCAGACGCCCTTTATCCACCTCGAAGATCAGCGCGCGCGCGCGCAACATCGGAAGCCGGTCCGCCTGGATCCGGATCCGCCCGAAACGGGGTCTGTGTGTCTCCGTCGCGATTTCCGGATCTGCCCGCAGGCGATGAAAGTGAAAGCAAAGGTTTTTCGGCTGAGATTTTCGCGTTGCGTCATCGGATTCTGGTTGGAGGTGAATGGGATCAAAGAAAAAGAGAAAGGAAAGAAGGAGATCCGAATCCGACGTCTAATTAGTTGCCCTGAGGCGAGGCGCAAACCGGTTTCGAGGCGATTCGAGGGGAGCGGGTGACCAGGTGAAACGAAATTGGATTTGGGCGATATAAAGCAATACATAATGGGAGAGAAAGTGGTTTTGGGGGCCGCAAAGAGGGTCAAATTGAAAAATTAAGATATTCAAAACACTGTCAACGACCTGTACAGCGATTTACAAGCAGTCAAAGAAATTTTAAGTAGCCTTGGCGGTCGCAAACAACATTTTTCGGTCGTAAATGACCAAAAAATCTCGAATTTTGGGAAAAAACGTTAAAACTCGCTAAAACAAGGTCTCTAATGCAATTAAAAAATGCCTAGGGCAATTTTCAGCCATTACACAGCATTTTTCAGCGATTCAATTTTCGAAATTTTTATATTTTAAAATTAAAAAAAATTAAATTTAAAAATTTCTCTCAAAAAATCGGTCTAGAGAAATAGCAGACTCACTGGCATTGTCATCCGTGGGGCTTGAACACTCGTTTTCCGACGAGACCAACGTGTTCAACGCCGACGTTAAAAAGTTATAGGCATTTGCATTTGTGAGCGGGTCCTGCTCCTTGGGACTGGTCGAATTCGCGGACGTTGAGGCCGACGGCGTGTCGGAAATGGGGCTCAGCTGTGTGCAACTGGTGCTGGATTCCACTTGCGTCTCGGCCAGCTGCTCGTGTTTCGCGAGCCGACTCATCAGCTCGGACATGGCCGAGGTCGCGGACGTGAACAGGCTCGGGTCCACGCCCGTGTCGGCGCGACACATATCGCCCGAGCAGGTGTTGAAGCCGATGTGTTGGGTGTCGACGAGTGCGGTCGTCGGCGAGACCCGAAAATGGTTGTTGAAGACGCTGTCCAAATGATGGGACATGGCTCCGGACGGAGCGGAGGAGCTGAGCGATGAGGAGGGACCACTCATCATTGGCAACGAGACCTGAGGCAGAAGATGCACCAAGTTGAACCGGTCCATGCACTGGAATTATAAAATCAGTCTTCAGTTTTTTTGGGGGACCCTTAGGGCGGGGTAAAAATTGAAATTCACGAAAATAATCGACAAAGTAAAAAAAAAGTCGGGGAAAATGGGAAAAAAATGCAAAATCATCAAAAGCATTGATAACGTCGTTAAAAAAATCAAGTAAAAACTCTAGAATTATGTACACACCATGTGCTTTAATAATATGCAAGTTCCAATTAAAAATTTACCGATTTTTTATCGGAATTTTTAAGAAAAAAAAATTTTTTCCAAAAAAAAATATTTTCAAAAAATTCAAATTTTGACGATTTAAAATCAAACATAGAGATGGTCGAAGCTAGCCAAGAGCGACAATAACAGTCAATTAAAAAAATCTGACAAGTTTTACTCGAAAAACAGATTTTAGATGACCTCAAACTTTTTGCTGACTACTACAATATAATTGCTCCAAAAGTGAGAAAACGTATCAGCGGAAAACAAGTTCGGTGTTAAACTAACCGATTAAACCCTAAGGCATCCGAAAACATTGCATTCTTCCTGCCGTGCCCCTCCAGATTTCGACCGTCATCAAAAACGTTTTGGGGGGGGGGGGGGGGGGGGGAGCAAAACTGGTCAAACGCATTTCGGTCGAGATTTCCCAATTTCACTTTAAAATCGAAACTGGCGAATTCACTCGCCCGCCGAACTGGGTCATGGCCACGCTGTTCACATCAGCCCGCCCGTGTGCGAGGGGAACGCGCGCACCGCCCCGCCGAAATCGTCGGGGTGGCGATGAAACAGTCGTAGAAAGTGGGGTGGGGTGTGGGGGGGGCCGGGACGGGCAGCCGGAGTAGACGTAGATCGAATGCGATTCCTCGCTCCCTCCTCCTCCTCCTCCTTCCTCCACTTACCCGGAAAAGGGGCGAAGCGCGCGGCTACGCTCTTCCGAAGCAGTGCGGAGCAAAAGTAGTTTAATGGAACTGCAATATCAGCGGTGGAAACTCCCGAGGCGGCGGCCCTTCCTTCCTTCCTTCTTCGAGCGCGGGAAGACGTTGTGCTGCAGATCGCGGCCCCTCCAAAATAGCATCCAGACCAGAGACCGAACACGGAATGCGTCAGCACCGGTAAAAGGGTCACAACTCGGGAAAGGCGAATGGAGAATTTCAACCGACCAAAGGAAGGAAGATGTAACAAATTTGCTAAACAGTCGGGAAAATCGGTTGTTTTGGGGAGGAACGTTGACAGAACGCGGGAACAGCGATTTTTCGACAAAACAAGGTCGCAAGTTTGATGTCACAAAAAAAGACGTTGGAAAAGGTCTAGTACACAATGTTTAGCTCATTACAGTACCAAATAAGATCAGAAATTAAGATTTTTCATCAGTATGTCAAGTGTAAGGTCAACTTTTTATCAAAAAGGTCAAGAAATGATGATTATAATTCAAATGCTAAAAAAATCATAGACGTCTACATTGAATATGACGTCATCAGCAGATAATAGAGTTCATAAAAAATGCGAAAATTGCATTTTTTTGAATTCGTGAGACATTTGATTAATTTTTCCACAAATTGCAACTGTTTCAAAATTCAAAAGGTTAAATAGTTCACTACAGACATATACAATAAAGATGACGTCATCATCTACCGTTTAGTCCATATTTTCTAACTAGAATTACCAATTTTCGCCTTCAAATTGCACTATTTTGCAGACGATCAAGTTTAATATTATGATTTTACATAAAAAAAAGTCAAAAAATCTCTTTTTCATAAAATTCAAAGTGCAAAAAGCGCAAAGCAGTCGCCCATCGTCATCCTTGAGACCTGTAGCCTCGAATCGAACAGAATCTTTCATCCGCAACTTGACCTTTTCCCCTCCGAAACCGTCGCTTCGCATTCGGAACGGTGGAGCTCAAACAAAAATCCCGATGGAGGAGAAATCAACCTTGAGAAGAAAGAAGGGCGAGTAAAATATTATAAAACGCGACCACAATCCCCCTCCTTTGCCCGCTGTACCGTATGCCCGCTCAGGATCAGCGAGTGAAAAGTGTGGGACGTTGGGGGAAGGGGGGGGGGGGGGCGCTCGGAACGGCAATTGTCCCCCTCCTAACGTCCTTCGTCTGCGCGCCACTCAATATTTCGAAGCGGGAACGGGTCGAGCGCACAGGAGTGAGTGATTCCCGCGGCCGAAACCTAAGTTAGGGCTGTAAAATGAGTAAGGGCTTTGGTTGTAATCTCGACTAGTCGGGGAGTCGACTAAAGTAATATTTTTAGACGGAATTGGGTGAAAATTGCGGAGTAGTGGGGAACGAGGTAGTAAAAACGAAAGATCAGAGTGTTTGGTAGCAGAAAACAGTAAAAGTGTAAAGTAGTAGCAGTAATTTTCCGAAATAAGAGGAAGTCTCCAAAAATTTACTCTAATTTTGATGAGTTTTCGGAATTATTGGAAAACTTTTGGTGAGTTAATGTTGGAAATGTGGCAATGATTAAAAATCGGGAGTAGTCAAAGTACATACAACCTTGTAGTAAGCGGTGTAATCAAAACTGAGTCAAAACAATTGAGAAAATCAAAAAATAGCTTACAAATGGTCTAAAACAAGGTAATTCTTGCCAAGAAATTGCCTTTACATCTAAAATAATTTTACGGAGGGTCCGTTTTAGCAGTATCTGGGAAGTACATGATCTACAATATCCATCAGAGCTATCACGGTAATTTTTTAAACGAGAAAATAAAAAAAATCAAAAAATAGTCTAAAATAAGGTCTCTAATGCCTAAAATAGCCTGTAATTTGTGTCATTGATTCTGAAATCTAGACAAATGAGAGTAGCCCGGCAGAGTGGACCCTACAGAATCCGCAGACCCCTTCAAAAACCTCTCCCACCTGCAGCGCCCCATCAATTAGCCCGAGGGAAAAAGTGAAACTCGAACGGCACGCAACGACGACAAAGGAAGAAGAAGAAGAAGAAGAAGAAGGTAGACGTCAATGGGCGTGAATCCAACGTCAACCAGCCGCTCCCAATCAACTTAATCTTCGCCCGAAAAGCCGGTCATTTTGGTCGGCGGACGCATCTGTTTCTCCGCCAAAGAAACGCAAAAGAGAAACGCCGCACCGTGCAAAAACGCGAGTGGCGGGCGAGTGCCCGAGGGGGCGTCGGCGGAAATCCGTCGCTTTCACTCGATCGGAAAAGATGTTCGCGACAATGTCAAACGAAAATTCCGCAGAGAGAGCGCGCGGTTTCGGAGGGGCAAAGAAAAAAAGCGGAGGAGGATTCAGAGATTGTCATCCAACTTAATGTGGGCTACTAGACGTGTTGCGGGTCATTTGCCAAGGGGAAATCGAAGAAGCAAAAGAAGACAGGGACCTGCAGCGAGCAGAAACAAGGGGATACCTGCAATTTTGCGGCGCAGGGGGATCTGTCTGGAGCAGGTTGATGACGAAATGAGGCTACTATAATATCCGCGGGTGAAAGCAATGGAAGTTTTGAGGGGTTTGCAGGAAGTAGAACGTGACTTGAATGATCGAAAATGAAAGAAGACGTTAGGATGGACGTATAGGTGAATTTTAGAGTTGACTATGACAAGGTGGGACCGAAACAAAATTTTATTTTTAGTCAGGAATTTTGAAGATGGCCGAAATGATAAAAAACGAATAGAAATCGTAAAAATTGGATACATCAAATATTGTAGATGACTGATTACATCAACATCAAAAAAATTGAGGAAAAAATCGCAATTTTTTCACGGAATTTTGCTTATTTTTCCAAATTTTTCCAAAAAAAGCAAAAAAAGGTTTTGCCTTCAAAAATCTAGTTGCCCTGAGGCTATTAGCTACCAAAATATCTCTTAAAATCCTCTACAGGCATGGTCAAAGCGAGCTGAATTCCCGAATCTCTTAAAATCATTACTATCTTTACTGTTTACCCCAAATTACAGCCTCTCTGTGACATTAACACCACAGAAATCTAAACTATGATTTCCCTTTCCCAACCACCTAAACCCCGTTCTTCGTTTGACTGACTGAAGAGTTTACCACTTTCGACTTCTTTTTGCTTTTTCCGGTTGCCCTTTTAAGATCTGGGTAAGATCAAGTTCAACGTGAAAAGTCGAGAAGTCGAAAGAGGGATATAAAGTAGAATATCGGAAGTTTGGGATCCGCTGTTTGATAGGGGAGATCGGTAAGATCGTTGCGGGCCAGGATCACCCGTAACCAACGATTTTTGGCTGAACAAGCTGCTGAATTTGGATGAAACAGACAAAAATTAGATTAAAATTTTAGTATTTTTATTAAATTTGAAGCAAATAGAAGATATATCTGAAGATAAATCGACTTTCGAATTTATTATTTACAAGGGATGTACCCCAAGTGCCACGCTCAGATTTTTTTTCAACTTTACGCGCTTATAGGCCACATATTAATTTCTGAAAATTTTAGCTCACGCTTTGCAGGCGCAGCCGAGACATTTAACAATCCGTGCGGCCGAGAGAGCACGGAAAATGTGGAGAGCGGTCAGAGAGGAAACCACTTTTTTGCCATAACTTTGCCAATTTTGCGGGGAAAAAATCGATTTTTTGTGGAAACATTACCCTCTATGGTAAAAATAGGCATAAAACTTTTCATACCAAAATTCGCAAAAAAATGTCATATTTTTGCCAACTTTTGATTTAAAAATCTTGGTCGTTTCTGCAAAGCGCGAGCTTTAAATCTCACATATGTCTTAGAAAAAATAATACTAAATTTCTGCCAATTTTCATCAAAACCTGAGGGTGGGGTATTTCCCTTGTTAGGTTTATTTTGGATCAAAATAAAAGTCTTTGTTCTATGCCTAAAATTTATATCCAATTCTGCTCCTTGCCTATATCGTTGTATTTTGCTTTTTCTGATAGAAGAAATTCACTCAGGGTTGCATGGTTCCGTTATTTCTAGTCCTTTACTTCTGTTGAAGACCCATCTTGGCACCGTTCTTACCGTGGACTCCATTTCTAGCGCCTCCTTTTGTCAGAGCCCCATTTCTAGCCCCTTCTTTGCTTGTAGCGCCCGTATCTTTCTTTAGGCTTCATGTCTTGTCCTAATCTTTCCTTAGAACCCCAAATGTAGCCCATTCGTCGCCTAGAGCCCTATATCTAGCCAAATCTTTCAACTCCATTTGAGGCCCACGTCAAGTTGAAAAAGCAAAATGGAGGGAACGGTTCAAGTTGGCATTTCGTCACAAATATTGGGTTCGAAAAATTTTTTTTGACCGATTTCTTGTCTAATTTGGCAAAAACCAGGTCTTTTTTGACAAACTTTACCATTTTCAAGCTATACGGATTCTTTTCAGACCTGTTTCGACCGGTAATACCTGGCGGGAAAATTTAAAAATAATTTTTCCGATAAATCTTAGGACGAAAAGCCAATTTGAAGAGTTCCCATCTCAATTTGACGTGCGGCACTTCTTTTTCCTTAGGCTCCTTTTCTAACACCTGATTTCTTCGACTCCCAATCTTTAGCCGCTTATATCCTTATACCCCCCCCCCCCCCCCCCCCCCCCAACTTTTATCCCCCGAACCCACCAACTCCAGTCGGCTTCCGAAGCATTCACAAGATCCCCCGTTCCCCTTCGACTCCATTCATAATATCCCCAATCGGCATCCTGGAATCTGCGCGCGGAGACGAAGAATTCTCTCGCTCTCTCTGTCCCTCGCCTCAAACTCAGCGAAAGTCGGAAGTCGCCGCAACCCAGTGCACTCCAAACCCAGAAAAGAAAGGAGAAAGGGGGGCGACGGAGTAAGACCGTCCAAGGCTACGATCGAAGCCGTCGGCCCGCCCCACCGGTCTTACAACCCGAAAAAACAAGGAAATGACTCGAAAAGTAGGGGATTGGGGGAAGTGAATGTAGCAAGTGTGAGAGGAGGAATGTAAAAAGGAGAAAACCGTCTGAAAACGGGGAAAAAGAATGTGATTGGAGGTCAGAAAATGACGGAAAAGGGAAAAAGAAGCGGCTACTGTAACGGTCGAGACAAACGTTGTAATTCCAAGCGTGGTACATTCGGATTTTCGTCAAATTTTGGATGTATAATAAAATTCGTGTATGATGTACATGATCTCCTAAAAATTTTAGCTCGCGCTTTGCATGAACGGCCGAGATAATCAACATTCTTTGGTGTGAATAGATCATGGCAGATGAGGAGAGATGATCAGAGAAAAATGAAATGTTTATGGATCGTATCTTGGCAAATGTGCCTTTAGACGCCCAACGAAAGAAGATACTTTCATTTAAAGCAAAAAATCTAAGGGATTTCTGCAAAACGCGAGCTAAAAATGTCCCATAGACATTGGAAGATCCAAATCAAAGTTTGGATCAAGTTCGTGGAGCCTCGTATCGTGAGCAAGCCCTTCAGCAAGACAAGCGATCATTGTATAATACGTTGAAGCCTTCCGTTCCCCTTCAAGTCCCTCCTTGCACAATCTCCTTGCTGTTTTCATGATCATTTTCCCTCCTTTCGCCTGCTATTGTAACTTATTCCCTTCGCCAACGCGCAATGCGCAGCCCTCCTCCCCTCCTCGGACATGTCATCATCATCGGCTCCTCATCCATTGGGGGGGGGGGGGGGGGGGGGGGGGGGGGGGGGGGCGGCTGAAACAGCCGGCTGCGCAACCCCTCAGCCGGCTGGTTTTTGCGCGATTCCGGAAAGTCCCCGCCACCAAAGATGGAGGCCTCCGCCCCAGCGCCGCAAATGGGCGAGGAGGGAAGAGGGTCGCGCGGTCGCGGTAAGTCGGACGTTTGGGCTGGGAACGGAGAAAGTGGCTGAACACAGTCGGAAAGGGGGGGGGGGGGACCTCGCTTTCCCTCCGTCCCACAGCGAATTAGGGAATCCGGCGACCTTGACGAGGACTGAAGACGATTACATTCTCCGTCGCCTCACGGCGTGCATGAAGATGAAGGAGGGGGGAAGAATGGCAAGTGACGGTCATCCGGAAATGATCACAACGTCATAATCGAACAACATGTACAGTAATAGTGACTGGAAAGGAGCCACAGGCTAGAAAGATAGTGTTGATCCGTTGAAAACCCTAATTGCACAGACCGCTGACAACTCTTCGACTCAAAAAGTCAATATCTCACGGCAACATGGTCGCTACGAACATTTCAACGATGTTTGTAATAGTTTCAGAGGCATTCGACCAAACCTCAGAAATAGCCGTATAAAGATTTTTCCCTCGATCATATCCCGGCTTCCGCGACGGAAATTACTTTCTTATGTTGTTATCGGCTCATAACATGTGTTTTCTACAAGGCCGTCCTCAACCACCTGGCCAATCGGTCATTTTCCCGCGCAACGTCCGTTGTAAGGTCGGCTGACCAAAAAACAACGGAGGAAATTGAAGAGAACGGTCGGTAGCGTTGAATCCGCCGGAAAATTTTGGCTCATGCATTGAAACTCGATTCCATCGTGCTTTACAGGGAAAGAGAGTTTTGCGGCCCGAGAGAGTACGCGGAACGTGGAGAACGGTCAGAGAGGAAAACACTTTTGGGCCATATCTTTGTCAGTTTCGCACGGAAAAAATTGATTTTTTTTGGATTCATTAGCGTCTACTGTAGAAATATGTCTTAAGCTTTTGATGCAAATACTTGCCAAAAAATGTTGATTTATCGACCGAAAGGTCTCAATATTTTTTTCGAATTTCGAATAAAAAATCTGTCAAAATGACATCCGAATATGCCTTATAAAATTACAGTTTTAGTTTGCCCCAAATTTCACCAAAATCTGACCCATTACTTCAAGACGTTTCTCTAGCCGTCTCTCCTAATTTTCAATAGTCTCTCGTTCACAAAGATGTTTGAATATTTCAGTTGAGCTTGCAAAAAGTGGGCTAAAAACTTCATAGCTTACATTACAATATCATTGCCAGTTGTGCGTAGAAAAAATTGATTTTTACATGGAAACTTTACCAAACATGTACAAAACTTTTCTTGTCAAATTTTCGTCAACTTTTGACTTAAAAATTTCGGTTGTTTCTGCAAAGCGCGAGCTAGCAATCTGGCCTATCGCTTAGAGCACCTCGGAGACTGTTGAATATCTCGGCTTTCCTTGCAAAGCCTCAGCTAAAATCTTTAGAAAATTGACGTGTTGCTCGGATCGGGCAATTTTCTCGATTTTACTATTAAAGGGCCAAAACAACTTCTTTTGAATTGCGCTTTCACGGCGTGTGAAACAAAATATCCAAAAAGTTTCTTCGTCTACAGTACCAATAACAACGAAAAAATAATAATGGTGACATTCTACATGTTTACAAGTGGTAATTTTACCGTTTGTAACTCTGTTACCTTTGTTTTTGCTGCAGGACATGCAAAACCTTTTTTGACATTTCGTTTCACACGCCGTAAAACGCGCAATTCAAAAGTTGTTGTTCTGGCCCTTTAAAAAACATACTGTACGTGATGATACGGTAACCCGGCTTATATTCCCATAGTCCTAAATTGTCCTGTCATTTTTTCCGGACGATTCTCGAACATTCTATAAGAGAATTGGTCCCTCCACAAAAGACGGAATTGTAATCGGCGAACACGCAAAAGAGCGAAAAGAAAAGAAGATCAAGGTGAAAGTCATAGAAATGTTTTCCCGAAATCCGCTCCGAATTTCGAAAAAGGGAGCGTCGAATAAAAGGGGGGTTCACGGATTTCCCCACCGAATGAGGTTAAGGTTATTCGCAGCGAGAGTTGTAAAGAGCTTTCGATTTTGGGCTGTAAATCGGAAAAGGGGTTGGAGGATCAAGGGAAGGGTGCAAACAACGCAAAAATGAGTGTAAAAAGATTTAGAATTCAACCAAAACATGATTACAACAGAAGTCTTGCAAAAAATCGCCTGAATTTTTGGGTTCGGCCCGTAATAACGAAAATTCAGAGTCTGGAGGGGGAAATTGGGGTAGCAAACAAAAATAGAGTGTCAAAACCCCATCGTACAGGCAGAGAAATGACACACAACTAAATACGATCATTTTCAAAAGGTTTACAACACTTCTCTAAAATTTTTTTTATCCTTTCTCAGTTATGTTACATTTGCCGGGCGGCCGGGACCGGGCCAAACTTTTTCGGTCCGGCCCGGATGTCATGTCTACTGCGACATTTTGCGCTGTGCAATTGAAATATAGGTTTTTTCAATTACGTCGTTGCGTCGGCGCCCGGAATTTTGCACAGTGCAGTGGCATTTTTGAGGTTTGCACAGTGCTTCAAAATGGCCCGCGCACCGTGCAAAAGGAGGAAAAATGCACTGTGCGGCAAAAAGTCTACGCACTTTCGAAAAAGCGTAGTAATAACTGCAATTTAAGACGGCCTTACGACTTTTCCGGGCCAGTTTGGGTCAAATGTACTTTGGGTAGCCTCGATTTGTCGTTGAACACATAGGAGAGCCTTGGAGAAGGCGTCGTTAACAGAAATAACAAGGTCGATTAGATTCTGCTAGAAGTTATCACCCATTTTGAGACATTTCATATGTATTACACATATAATATTTTGAAAAAACTTATTTATCTTTGTTTTTTAGAGCAAGCTTTATTCTTTTATATGTTACAATAGCTCAAGGTCCGGAAAACTAAAGTTAGCAATAGCAAAAATTCGAAAAAGTGGTTATATTGTAAGTCTTCAAAAAATCTCCGCCACGCCTTTTCCGACGTTGTCAAGAATCCAACGGCTTTGTAAGGCTTTGTCGTGGGCACTTTCTACAATTTGTTTATTTGGTCTTCGTCTTTCCCACGCCTCGTATCAATCGATTTTGACCCCAACTTTAATCAACCCAAAACGTCCAGACGCGTTTAAGACCGTCTAAGACGGGCAACGGAAATCGAATTTGCTCCCGAATTAAACGTTTCGTAAGAAAAGCGCTTGCCAAGAAAGAAATCACCCTTTTGTGCTATTTTGTTTACAAAATAACAACCACAGCTTTTCTTTAAAAAATCGATGTGCTAAGGCTTTGGTTCACCATCAAAAAGCTTGAAATAGCAAAGAAACTCTTGCAAAATCCTCAAAACTGTTTTAAAATCAAAAAAATGCTAATAAATTAAACCGAAAACTGTAAAAAAACCTTTTAAAACTGTAAAAAAACCTTTTAAAATCCAAAAAAATCAAAATAAATTCAATTTTTAGAAGTTTTTTGACCCAAAACCGACTAATGTGTAAAAATCATGCATTTTTTCGAGGTAAATCGTTATCCTCAGATTTTAGCGTGTCGTCTAGAATCCGAAAAGTGCAAAAAAAACCCTTTTAAAGTCCAAAAAATCCCTTAAAAATCCAAAAAATCCCTTTAAAATCCAAAAAATCCCTTTAAAATTCAAAAAATCATTTAAAAATCCAAAAAATCCGTTTAAAATCATTATTTCCCCTTTGCCATTCCTTTTCTAGAGCTGTAACCCGAACTAAAGCACGGATACCTCATTTCGCCCCTCTGATGCCTTCATTCTCCGCAGCCCTCGCCCTTCTGACACCCCTCAATTCGTCGGGGGCGTCTCACTGACCTTGAAAGATCGTCCCACTAGCATCGTTCGCAATAAAAAAACATGCGCAAGTGTTCCGATTCGGCCAAAAAACGAGAAATATCGGTTGGTTTCGAAGAGCCCGCAAAGAAATTGAGTGAAAAGTGGGGAGAACGGGAGAGAAAAAATGGAAAAACTGCCGCGGAAAGATCGCAGGATTTGGACTGTGCAAAAAATAAAAAAAAATATTTTTTTTTTTTGATTTTTTTGGAAAAAAAGGCTCAATGAATCATTGGAAAAGAGCAGCTGCGCATTTTTCCTGCCTTATCGGAGAGGTTTGATCGATTACAAAAAAAGGGGGTAACAGTAGTTGTAAGTGGAAAAGTTTGTCTGCAAAAATAAGTATAGTCATCAAGATTAGTCATCGAATGTGGGGGCGGATAATGTGTGGAATTTGTTTAAAAAATTACAGCTACTGGTATTTCCGTAAAGTGCATGGACATTTGTGCCCTTTCGCACAGTGCGTTTTGCATCTTTTCCCACCCTCGTCGCCACTGCACAGTGAAGTTCCGCTTTTTTCGCACGGTGCAAACCTCAAAGAAAACCGTTTGCACTGTGCAAATTCCTGGCGCCAACGCAGCGACATAGTTGAAAAAAGATTTCGCCGCGGCGATATTTTGATTGCACAGTGCGAAAACGCAAAAAAAAATGAAATGCACAGTGCAGAATGGGGGTTTCTTGTTCACGGTGCGGAAAGCCACAAATGTCTACCCTCTGCGAAAATACCAATTTTTTTGAATCGCGGATTTTGCAGAAGGGGAAACAAAATGCCCAGAAATTTATTTAGCCTGCTAGTCCATTCGCAAAATCGCTGGAGTGATTTTTGGCGTTTGCACTGTGCAAAAACGTCAGGGTTCGAGCGACGGCCGAAAAAAGGCTATTGCACGGTGCAAAAAGCAGGAAATTGCACAGTGCAAAAAGAACTTTGGTTTTCTCACAGCGCATGTCGCGGAAATCACTATACTTTACGTGTAAACTAGTAATGGATATAGGTCTTTGTGACTGGATTTTACATAATTCTTGTTGCGTCTAAAACCTCCTTTCTTCAGAGCCATGAACTTCATTCGCTTTGGAATTGTCATCGTTTTCCTTCTAACTTTACAAATGGACTAATAGTATTGCACAGTGCAAAGGGAACTTTGGTTTTCTCACAGAGCAGGTCGCACAAATCTGTAAAGCGACTTTACGCGCGGAAAAATAGTCCGTCGCTGAAGAGATTTTTGGCGTTTTCACTGTGCAAAAAAAGTCAGGGTGCGAGCGACCGCCGAAAAAAGCCTATTGCACGGTGCAAAAAGCATGAAATTGCACGGTGCAAAGAGAACTTTGGTTTTCTCCAGACATGGCAAGGGGGCCGGGCTTTGGAAATTTTGAAAAGGGCCGGGCCGAGCCCACCTATAAACGGGCCGGGCCAAGGGCCTTCCGTTTTTTTGGGCCCCCTCGGCCCGGCTCCTTTTTTCAAAAAAAAAATTGTCTTGCAACGAAAAATTTAGGTGCCAAATTTTTTGGCATTTTGTTGTAATTTTTTCGCAAAAAAAATTTTTGACCGTCGCTGAAGAGATTTTTGGCGTTTTCACTGTGCAAAAAAAGTCAGCCTATTGCACGGTGCAAAAAGCAGGAAATTGCACAGTGCAAAAGGAACTTTTGTTTTTGCACAGTGCATGTCGCAGAAATCTCTAAAGCGACTTTATAGACGGAGTAGTACATATTGCATCAAAAACAATAGGAAAAAAATTTTGGTGCTACTTTACATGTCAAAAAGCATTTTTTTTTTTGATATCAGTCTGTCGGGAAAACAATGAGCACTCGTCGCAGCAAAATTTTGCGTCTCGCCGCCGTTGCGCACAAAATTCTCAAGCGCCGCGACGCGATCACCGGCGATTCCAAGTCGCGACGTGTGCTTATTATTTTCCCGACAGACTGATAAATTCTCACTCAATTTCTCGTCGCTCAAAAAACAGCGACAAAAAATGGGATTGACCTCGACCTTGAGGGAACCACTGACAAATAGTTTTAAGTTGTTATTTTGTGTTCTGATAGCGACCTAGTTTCGGGGGTTATTTGAAACTGTTCGAAAACAGATTAAATACCAGGGGAATTTGAAATGGCCCAGTTTATCGGACTGGAGAGATTTGTATAAATTTTGAGGGTAAAAATGTGAATAATACTTTGAATATTGATTAAAACAAAAATTGTAAATTTTTTTTGTTGATTTGATGCAAAATTGCGATTAAAATTTTCTAAGTTACATTTCTAATGTTTTACAATTTTATTTTGGGAATTGTAAGCATTTTTTGTTTTGGCAGGCTGCGCCCTGTCTTATTCGACCTAAAAATCCTGCTGTTTTCTGCAAAGGGCAAACTGGAAGTTTCATATACGGCCTAGCAAAGAATAATTTGTATTAATTCCATTAAGATCAAAGCACCATTTCTTTAAACCAGGGCGCAACCTGCCAACATTGTAAATGCATTCAATTCCGAAAATAAAATCGCGAAAATTTCAAAAAGGAAGTAACTCAAAATAACGTATGTTACTCCGATGAAGTGTAATTCAATTTGTTTTTGTCCAAAGATTTCGCAGATGGAACACTTGACACATGGGTCAAGTCTTTCCCTCTCTCAATAAAAGCCGATTTCTAATCGGAAAACAAGACCGAAACGTTTGGCTGCTTTGACATTTCGCTAAAATTTCTAAGCTGAATTACATTAGGGATCCAAAAAATTCAAAAAAATCGTCAAAAATCTTACAAATTTCGGGAAAAAATTCATTTTCAAAATAAAACTCAAAAAAATAAAAATTTTAAAATGCAAATTAAGGTAATTTGAATATGCAAATTAAGGTCAACCTGAAGTCTTCCATCCTCATTTCCCCTCATTCTTCCTCATTTATAGTTCGTGTTCTGACGCTGGACGGTCTTGTTCGTAATTGAAGGTCTCCAAAACTCGTAGAGGAAAAACAATGGCTGACTACGAACCGTTAGGTATGTTTGCAATGCTTCCTTGGCTGAGGCGACTCCTTTTTCAATCCCTATTTCAACATTTTCCAGGAAAAGGTCAGACTTGACCCTTTGAGACGAGTGTTGTTCTTGATCGTTGTTGGGTTTCTTTAGCATAGATAATTGAAGGTAAAGGTCGTATGTAGTGTAAAAAGCCATATTTGAACCGCTTTGGCCTTTTCGCATAAGGTACTCGCTATTTTTGATTGGCGGAGGACTTGACCAAAAGCCAAGTTTTACTCTGCCGTTTTGAAAGGTAAAACAAATATAGAGATGGCTAAAAACAGCCAACAAAGCACTAGAAATGTAATTCAGCTCTCAAAAATTCATTGCCATTTCATTTTTTCGATTAGCGAAACAGTTGACTCAATGTGCCAAGTCTTCCCTCCCTGCTAAATTCCGCACTTCTACATACTTCTACATATCACAAAACGTTAATTTTGACTGACCATAATTTTTTAGGCAACGTAGAGAGCCCCGAACCTTTTCCAAGAGGCCCAGAGCCGCCCCCGCCACCGGCAGATGCAGCCGCTCCAGCACCACCAGGCGGCGAATACGAGGTTCCGAACTTTGGTCAAGGCATCCTCGGCAACGTACCACCTCCACCTGAACGGGCTGCTCCTCCACCGCCACCTCTACCCGCTGAACTGTGAGTTTTGAGTAATAATTATGGGTTGTTTTGCCATGGATAATATAAAAAGTTACGGAAAATGTGAAGAAAATTTTAAATTTTGATTTTTCCGCCTAATTTGGCATTGTGTTTCAATGACTGAAATTTACAATATTGTAACTAAAATTGAGAAAGCAACTGGGTATTTGTTTATAAAAAGCGTATTTTACAATTTACAACCACTTTTTCAGCGACGAGGAGACGGACTTGCGCTCACTCAGCCAAAAGGAAGAAGACAGAGCCAATCCAAGCCTATCGAAGAAGAAACAGTCCAAAAAGGCGTCCAAGGTTTGTGTTCTTGTTTTTTGGATAATTCACGACGTAGTCAAATGCTTTGCACATGGCTGAATATACCTTTTTGTATAACATTATATTATTTCAGGGCTCTTCGAAGCTTAGCAAGGATGACAGTGATCCCAAGCGTTCAGCCGGCAAACTCAAGAAGGTAAATGACGTAAAAATATTTTAATTTTGCTTTAACGACTTTGCCTTTAGTGACATTTTATACGATGAAAGGTGTTTTGACGAAAAATTTGAATCACGGCTAAGCAACTGCTTGCCATACTTTAATGATAAACTCAGTTACCTTGCTAGCCCCGAAATGCGATGATTTATCGAATTTTGGCTTGGGTGACAATTTATACGATGAAAGGTGTTTTGAGATTTTTTGCCGCAAAAATCAAAATTTTACATGATTTTTGGTAAATGTTTAAAATTCGAGGCCTCAATTCTTATTTTGGCATCTTTATTTTGGTCTCAAAGTACTGTAATTTCTCTTTTTTCAGCCCAAAAATGGAATCAGCCGCGACGTCGGAGTCCTGTTGGTGATCACCAGTATCGGCGGCCTTGTCATGTGTGCCATTGCCTACGGCTTCCTCCATTTTACCGAAAACCTCACCAAGGACATTTTCACGGTGATGGAGTCCTAAAATACCGTTTTATTTCCACTGTTTCCTCGTTTCGACTTGGATTTTGGAATAAATTACGTTTTTAATTTTTCTTTTGCCATTTTACTGGGATTTCAAGGTGTTCACGGCTACAATATGAGTAGAGTTTGGTCTTAGCGTATTTATTCAGCAGAGTCTTGAATTTTTGAGGAATCAGTGTTTAAAATACTTGATTTTTTTGTAAAAAAATTTCAAAATTTAATAAATTCGACCAGTTACACTCTCGTTGGACTAACTCCCCAAAAAATAAACTGTACCTTACGACAAGACCTTTTTGAGATTTTTTTGACAAAAAATTGAGATTTTTTGAAATTTTTAGTAAAATTATGTTTTCATAAGCTTAAATAAGATTACAACGCAACTGTTCAACGTATTTTACCCTCCAACAATTTAATCCACCTTTTTTGTCCAAATATTTGCAAAGGGAAACACTTGACACATGAGTCATGTCTTTGCATTGGTCGAGCATCTAGTTAATTGCCAAGGGTTGTGCCGGCCGTAAACTTGACGCTCTGCCACGTTGTCAAATTTCCGTCATTTTCGTCATGTCAGATTGCTATGTCATTTGATTGTCAAAAGCTATGTCATTTGATTGTCGAAAATTTTGTAGAATTTTGCCAAAAAATCGTGAATTTTTCCGGCAACAAAAAATTTCACGCCAAAAATTCTTGGAATTTACTCCATGAATGATTCACTGACTCAATTTATCAATGAGAATTTGGATGATAATGACAGGAACGAATGGGTCTACAAAACTCTTTTTGTTGTTATATGCTGTTGTTTTAATTTGTACATGGGCTTAAACATGTTTGAAGCTCCTATATGGACCGACGACTTTCAAAAGCACCATGGCCCGCTTTTATACATGTGATTGTGTAAATAAATTGAAATTGAAATTGAAAAATTAAATTGAAATTGAAAGCCCCTATACTACCTTGAACAATGTTTTTTATTATTAGGCAGCTTCAAACCAAAAGGACGGCAATTCGACACAATTTGACGAAAATGACGGCAATTTGACGAAAATGACGGCAACTTGACAAAAATGACGGATATCTGACGTCATTTTGAAAAATTCTGTCAAACTGACAACTCTACTGGCAATATAATTTAATTTTGTGTTTGGGAGAAGTTTTTTCAAAGCATTTTTTGATTTTTTTTTTCGATTTTCGTCAATTCCACGAAAATTTTCAAAATTTCCCAAAAAAAGGTTTTATTCAAATTTTCTCAAAACCAAATTTCGCTCGATTCCCCTTTTTGCGGTCATTCAATTTCATTTTCGTGGTTGTGAGTAGTCGTCTCGCTCCGAGTTCTCTACAACTCCGAGCGTTCCCTTGTAATTGGAAAGTAGGTCCAACGTAATAAAATGACGTCATTCTAGTTGCGTAATAATCGTCCGGTGCGAAAATGGTCTGGCCTGCAAATGGAATATCGCCGTGGAGATTCGGTAAGATTTGCGGGAATTTTGAGCGATTTTTTGGAGGGGTTTTGATACTTTTTTGGAATTTTTGCCGATTTTTTGGGATTTTTTGGAGATTTTTGATGATTTTTTTGAATTTGAATCTTCTAGAGGCTTTTACAATGGTTATGTTTGCTTTATAGAGCATTGTTAGAAATTCTTGAGAATTTTTAAGGGTTTTTTAACTATTTTCCGCGTTTTTTGGCATTTTCAAGTATTTTTTGGGTTTTTTTTTATTTTTGAGAATTTTACGGCTTTGTACAACTTTTACTTTGCTATAGTAACTTTTTACGGCCGTAAAAAGCCAAAATATTTCTTTTCCAAAATCTAAAAATTTACATATTTCAAAAAATAAAAAAAATTTTTCAATTTTTCCCCAATTTTCAGAACAAGTCGGTCGGAAACGCTCCTACCCCTCCTACATTGCCCCACTCAACGCCGAACTCCACTTTGATGGGCATGGTAAGCACACCGAAGTGCCCGTGAAACGATCCCACCTTGACCAACCGTCGGCACCCCAGCCCGGCCCATTTGGAACCATCTTCTTGCCGTCCTATAGCCCCGCGGCAACACCTCAACGTCGCTGCATGGGACCATTTGGAGACGGAATTTGAATATTCAGAATTTGAATATTTGAATATTCAAAAATTTGTTAATTAATTTATTAACCAATTTTTTGTTTTTTTTTTTTTACTTTATTGTTAAAAGTAAAGTATAAAGTAAATAAATGGTTATTTGAAGAGTGTTGAAAGTGTTTAAAGTTTAATTTGTCAATTAATTTATGATAAAAAAGATGGTCTTTTAGTGTAATTGTCTGTATTAATGGAAATGAACCTAATTGAAGTGTAAAATGTTGTCACCGATAGAAAAAACAAATTTAAGAGGACTTTTTTGAGGAGTAAACTGCCATTTTTTGGCGTCAACTTGAAAAAAAATCATTTATTTTCGCAGGCTGCAGGAAAAAAATGAAAAATTTGGTGTTAACTAGAGGCTTTCCAAAAAAGCGGATTTAAAGGTGGATGGAATGCGTACGGTTTTTGTAGCTTGACCAAGGTCAAACAACTGGAAATCATGTTGAAAGCTGAAAACGAGATTATAACATTTTTTTACATTAAAGCGCCAGAACAGCTACTTTTGAATTGCGCCTTTTACGGCGTGTGAAACGAAATGTCAAAAAAGTTTTTTTTGTCCTGTAGCGAAAACAAAGGCGGAAGAGTTGGAAACAGTAAAATAATTATTAGTAAGCATGTAGAATGCGAATGTCACCATTATTTTTTTCCGTTGTTATTGGTACAGTAGACGAAGAAACATTTTGGACATTTCGTTCCCACGCCGCAAGAGTAGCTGTACTGTCGCTATTAAAAAAGACGTGGTTCTGTCGCAAACTCGCCACTCTTTGTTGCCTTCTTTCGAAAATTTTGTCAAATTATTTGCTCATTGTATCCAATCGACCACTTTTGCTCTTTCAGTACCGCAAGACCCAGACGCAGCTCCCTCAAAAAGTTTCTTCGTCTACTGTACCAATAACAACATAAAAAATAATGGTGACATTCTACATGCTTACTAATAATTACTTTACTGTTTGCAACTCTGCCGACTCTGGGCCATTTTAAATTTGCATTGGCCTGGCCCGGGAGCCGTGTCTAGTCTACTGTACCAATAACACCGTAAAAAGATATAATAATGGTGACATTCTACATGCTTACTAATAATTACTTTACTGTTTGCAATTTTACCGCTTTAGTTTTCGCTGCAGGACATAAAAAACCTTTTTGACATTTTTTTGCACACGCCGTAAAAGCGCAATTTAAAAGTAGTTGTTCTACGGCTTTAATTAGTCATGAACCAGTATATAAGACATTTTCCAAAAAAATTGTTTACACACTAGCCCTAGCCGCACTTTATTCGTCCAATTGGAGCGTACAACTCGATTACTTTTACTATTTTTATGACTCATCTATAGTATTTGCGAATTAAATTATTTATTTTTATTTTTTTTTATTTTAATAATTTTCCCCAAACTTCCGGCCCAATTCCGCTAATATCCCGCAAATTTTCGTCATCAAAAGAGTCGAAATTACCCGCTCCTACTAAATTTTTTGTTTACAACATTCAAGGTTAACCGCTGGAACGTTGGGTTTTTGGTCGTTGACGGATTGATCAGCGATTGTCGAAGAGGCGTTGAAAATTCGGAAATACCACAATTACAACATGCTAATTGGCACTGTATATAAAAGCAATGTTTTCAACGGAAAAATCAGCACTTTCTGTTTCTGTGTGTGGAATTTTTTGAATTTAAAGTTTCAAGGTAAGATTTTTACGACCAAAATTTGAATTTTCTTTGTCGAAAATTAAAAAAAATATTTTATGCAAATTGCCAGAGGCGTAGCTCCCAGATTTGCAAGAAATTTTCTGTCTGTGGTCAATGTAGGACCCATTGTAAGCTGTGAAAATTTTAGCTCACCTTTTGCAAGCTGAACTGTGATATTCAAACATCTTTGTGAACGAGAGACTATTGAAAATTAGGAGAGACGGCTAGAGAAACGTCTTGAAGTAATGGGTCAGATTTCAGTGAAATTTGGGGGAAACTAAGACTGTAATTTTATAAGGCATATTTGGATGTAATTTTGACAGATTTTTTATTCGAAATTCGAAGAAAATATTGAGACTTTTCGGTCGATAAATCGCCATTTTTTAGCAAGTATTTGCATCAAAAGTTTTTGACTTATTTCTACAGTAGAAGGTAATGAATCCAAAAAAAAATCAATTTTTTCCGTGCAAAACTGACAAAGATATGGCCCAAAAGTGTTTTTCTCTCTGACCGCTCTCCGCATTTTGCGCACTCTCTCGTCGACAAAGATTGTTGAATATCACGGCTCTCCCTGAAAAGGGCACGCTGAAATTTTCAGAGATTGATTTGCGGCCTATGCCTGACGTTTGTGCGAAATTTAAAGAAAAAATGAGCTTCGCGCTTGAGACGCTCCATTTGTCAATTTATGCCAATTTTTATCGTAATCTTAGTAAATTGAACACCTATCAGCTTCGGTTTTGAGCGTTCAAATAATTTTTGGTGTGCACTGTGCAAGAAAAGTCAGGGTGCGAGCGACGGCCGATAAAAGCCTATTGCACGGTGCAAAAAGCAAGCACTGTGCAATTTCTTGTTTTTTGCACCGTACAATACTAGGCCATCCGAAATGTCGCTGAAATGATTGTTGGTGTTTGCGTTGTGCAAAAAACGTGAAGGTGCGAGCGACAGCCCAAAAAAGCCTATTGCACCGTGCAAAAAGCAAGAAATTGCACAGTGCAAGGTAAAATTTTGTTTTCGCACAGTGCAAGTCGCAAAAATTACCTCAGCGACTTTACGAGCGGACTACTACTTGCGCCGTAAAGTCCATAGAATGTTATCGCTGATGTCGCTCGGGTGCGGTCGCCAAAAAGTGCACGTCGCTTGGGTAAAAACGGGAAATCGCCGCGACGGCCGCGAAAAAAGGGGGAAAATGCACGGTGCAAATTCCACGCTTTATGTCGCAAGTAGCAGTGATGGCTATAGGTCTTTGTGACTGTATTTTAATTTCTGTTGCGTCTAAAACCCGTTTCTTCAGAGCTATGAACTTCATCCGCCTTGGACTTGTCATCGCTTTCCTTCTGATTGGCCTGGTGTCGGGAGGGGCCGTCAAAAAAGTTGATCGGGAACTGTAAGTCTATCTAGAGCTTTTGATTATTATCTTCATTTAACACTCATATTCCACCATAAAACGAGATTTTTTGACATTTTTAAGCAGTTTTTTTGTTAAAAACACAAAAAATCCCAAAAAAAAGCAATTTCAATGCCATTTTTTGGGGTTTCTGCAACTTTATCGTCAATTTCCTTCAGATTCCGCGCTCGTCGAGGCTATGGCATGCCAATCGAAGAGTATCAACCCCCTCCACCACCTCCACCACCCCCATCTTACGGCTATGGCAGCTCGTACGGCTATAACAGCGGGTTCGGCGGCGGAATGTGGGGCAGGAAGTAGAACGCGTTAACGAGCCCTCTAATTACTCTCCAAACTTGCCATTTACATTATTGTTGACGTTGCTTCCATTCAAGCGCAATTGTAAAGACATTAAAACGTTTTCACGCCATTAATACATCATTTTTGTTTATTTTCGTCTGTAATGCTTACGAAATTGATAAAAGGTCGGCGTTTTTCGATACCACGATTGAAGATGGATGACGGGAGATGCGTTCTTTCTGGATGCATTTTGATCGATGAATCGGAGAGAGGAAGTTGAGAAATTGCAGGAACAGTTAAAATGTTGAGAAATCACAAACTTGTAGACAAACTACATACATATATATATGTAATAGAAACAAAAAACTTTTGATATACGTAACAATGAGAAGTGATCAATGTGCAACGGTTAAATTTTGAGGGAACTTGACAAAAATTTAGTTAATTTTTTTTTTTTTTTTTTATTTATCCAAGATTTCCTAACTCGCGTTGTGTAGAAACAACCGGGATTTTAAGGTCAAAAATTGGAAAAAATGCGACTGTTTTTTGTAAATTTTGGCATACAAAGTTTTATGCCTAATTCTACCGTAGAATGTAAGGTTTCCACAAAAAATCAACTTTTTCCATCCAAAACTGGCCAAGATATAGCCAAAAAGTGTTTTTTCTCTGACCGCTCTCTGCATTTTGCGTACTCTCTCGGCCACAAAGACCGTTGAATATCTCGGTCGCGCCTGCAAAGCGTGAGCTAAAATTTTCTGGGATTATTATTTACGTCCTATGCCTGACATGTGAGCAAAATTGGGAAGAAATCTGAGCTTTGCACTTGAGGCGCTGCCTTTGTCAATTTATGCCAATTTTCATGGTAATCTTAGTAAATTGAACATCTACCAGCTTCAGTTTTCAGCGTCTAAGTGATTTTTGGTGTTTGCGCTGTAGAAGAAAAGTCAGGGTGCGAGCGACAGCCGAAAAAAGCCTATTGCACGGTGCAAAATGGAAGAAATTGCACAGTGCAAAGGGAATTTCTGTTTTCTCACAGTGCAGGTCGTAAAAATTACCTCCTTAAAATATTTAAAAACATTCTCAAGACCGGAAGGATGATATAACACAAAAAATTTCAAAAGTTATCATGGATACTTTTTGATACTTTTGCAAAAAAACCAAGGTATTTTGACGGAAATCAATTGTACTAGGCCATGCGGAAAGTCGCTGGAGTAATTTTCGCGACATACACTGCGCAAAAAAGGTCAGGGTGCGAGCGACAGCCGAAAAAAGCCTATTGCACGGTGTAAAAAGCCTGAAATTGCACAGTGCAAAACAAACTTTTGTTTTCTCACAGTGCAGGTCGTAAAAATTACCTCAGCGACTTTACAAGCAGAATAATAATGGCTATAGATCCGACTTGTATGCAAAATTGAGAGAAAATCTGATTGTCGCACTTGGTGTCTTTCCCTTGTTATTGCTCGCCGGCATTACTTTTACGGCAAACAATAAGACTTTGTTACGGGCCAAAAGGCCGGGGAGTCCCGTAACCAAGTTCGTTGTAGATATGTAGACCGTGCTGTTATGTATATATAGTGTTATCAATAAATAAACATTTCATGGTTATCTTTCGTAGTTTTTTTACGTGTTTGTATTGTTAACAGGAGTCATCTACGTATGATGTCTTAGCTGGAGGGGCTAAGAGTGGGAACTTGGACAGACCGCATACGCTCTGTCCCTGATAAAGGGAACATCAAGGCTAAGTCCTATTCAGAGCAGTTCTGACCCTCATAGCAACTTATTTATGTGATAAAACGTTTCCTGGCCAAGATATCGATGGACAAAACACTGATAAATATCCTTTATTCCAACCATAAAAAAATTGAGGTAAACAATTGCTTTCATTTACAAAAACGTCACAAAACCTTATCCCCAGTAGGATCCGCCGAATCTGTTGTATCCGCCATATCCGCCGTATCCTCCGTAGCCGCCACCGTATCCTCTGCCACCACCGAAACCGCCGCCACCGCCATATGGTGGTGGTGGGGGTGGTGGGGGTGGTCCTCCTTGGAAGCCGCCGCCGGGATTGATCTGTTCCACTACCGTAGTCTCGACGATCGTCTCGCCAACACCACCGCCATATCCGTAGCCGCGACGAGAGCGGAAACTGAAAAAGGGGGTTATGAAAGCGATGCAAGGTGAGATATCAGTCTGTCGGGAAAATAATGAGCATCGCAACTTGGAATCGCCCGTCATCGCGTCGCGGCGCTTGGGAATTTTGTGCGCAACTGCGGCGAGACGCGAAATTTTGCTGCGACGAGTGCTCATTGTTTTCCCGACAGACTGATATCAAAAAAAAAATGCTTTTTGACATGTAAAGTAGCACCAAAATTTTTTTCCCATTGTTTTTGATGCAGTATGTGCTACTCTGTCCATAAAGTCGCTGGAGTGATTTCGGCGACATGCACTGTGCAAAAACAAAAGTTCCTTTTGCACTGTGCAATTTCCCACTTTTTGCACCGTGCAATAGCCTTTTTTTCGGCCGTTGCTCGCACCCTGACTTTTTTGCACAGTGCAAACGCCAAAAAACTCTTCAGCGACGGACTATTTGTTCGCGCGTAAAGTCGCTTTAGAGATTTCTGCGACATGCACTGTGAGCAAACCAAAGTTCTCTTTGCACTGTGCAATTTCCTGCTTTTTGTTGCAACAAGTGCTCATTATTTTCCCATTTCCCGACAGACTGACATGTGATATGAATATTGAGCGTGATATTGGACTAGTACTCAGGCTGTTCGAAAGTTTCAGAAGGGCGTTTCTTTAGACTCAAAACAAAAAAAAAAATTTTTGATGCAATGTTCATATCACTAAAACTGCCTGTAACAAACAAGATCTAACGCCGTGAGAGTCAATTTTAAGCCAAAATGAGCCTAATAGAGCCCCTTTATACCCCGCTACAACCAATATTCTTTTCGTTTCTTGCGATTTGTTCTACAGAAACTTGAAATTTTTTAAAAAAACTAAAAAAAATCGATTTTTGGCTTTTTTACAATCCAAAAATCTCAAGCCACAGATTAGTTTCAGCTAAAAATCTAGCAAACGCTTTACAAAGCTATAATCTCAATTTTTCGAAAAGCTCATCAAGAACAAAGAAGCACTGCCCAGTTCATCTTAACCACCCAAAACTCCCTAAACCTCGTCCAAAATCCACTTACATATCCCGAGTGGCCTTGGGCACGGCCGCCGCCTTCTCCTCGGCCTTCGACTGGGCCACAACCACACTAACCAACAAACCGAATATCACCCACCGATTCATGGCGGATCAGAGCGTTCGATTGAAACGAAAGGACGCCTTCTTTTCGGTTATAAACAGCCCAAACTGCGTCGTCGAATTTTTTTTTTTTTTTTGACGCGACAACCAAGCAGTTATTGTAAAGTTTTTGGAATTGGAAGGCAATTGAAATGTGAAGATAAGAGAGCGTGCAAAAGTGGGATAGAAGGTCAAACGTTGATTGAGAGGGTGATGTGATGACAGTGCGAAGACTTTACAAAGTTCCTGTTCGACGGAGTAGTTCGTCTCCGGAAATTGAGGATGACGGGCAATAAATAAGAAAGTCCGGACCTGTGACCAAACTCACCGCCCACGAAACAAACGGATTCGATGACAAAACACCTTCAATTCCCAGGCAGTGGCTTTGCAACGGCCTGAAGGGTGAATTAGGAATCATTGCGTCATTTTATCCTTCGTTTTTTACTTATACATGAAGAATTGGCCCAAAAACGTTGAATTATTCAGAATTGGAATATTCATCGCTAAAATTTTTTTTTCGTTGAAGAATCCTCTTCGGTTTACAAGAAAGGCCCCAAGTGCAACATACGTCACATCGAAAAAGCAAAAGAGAGAGAGCTGTTCAAGTTGGCATTTCGTCACAAATATGGGATCCGAGAAATGTTTTTTGACCGATTTCTTGTCAAATCTGGTAAAAGCCAGGTCTTTTTTGACAAAGTTTACCATTCTCAAGCCATATGAATTGTTTTCAGACTTGTTTTGACTAGAAAAATCAAATTTACAAAATGAAATTTACAAAATAATTTTTCCGATAAATCTTTGGACGAAAAGCCAAGACTTCCCCTTCTGATTTGACGTGCGACGTACGGATACTTTTAAATTTCGCGTTCCACGGCGTGTGAAACGAAATGTCAAAAAAGTTTTTTTACGTCCTGCGGCGAAAACAAAGGCGGCAGATGTGCAAACAGTAAAATAATGATTATCCAACATGCTGAATGTCATTATTATCTTTTCCGTTGTTTTTGGCACAGTAGACAAAGAAAGTTTTTGGACATTTCGTTTCCACGCCGTAGAAAGCTCAATTCAAAAGTAATTGCACTGTCCTTTCAACTGTCCATTCAATTCTATTATAATATAACAATAATTGGTTTGAGGTTACAAAATTTGGTACATGTCAGCACAGATTGTCCTTAAATTTTGCAGACTGGTGGGGTATAGACAAGATATCAAGTTCTGAAAGTTTTAGCTTGCGTCTTTCAGGGGCAGTCGAGATAATTAACGATCTTTGCGGCCGAGTGAGTACGCAAAATGCGGAGAGCGGTCAGAGAGGAAAACACTTTTTGGCCATAACTCAGCCAGTTTTGTGCGGAAAAAGTTGATTTTTTGTGTAAACATTACACTCTGCGGTAGAATTAGGCATGAAACTTTGTATGCCAAAATTTGCAAAAAACAGTCGCACTTCTTCCAATTTTCGACCTAAAAATCTCGGTCATTTCTGCAAAGCGCGAGTTTGTAATCTTGCGTATGTGTTAAAAATTAACTTTCTATAATAAATTTGTGCAAGGTTTCATCAAAATCTAAGCGTCGCACATTGACCACGTTCCATGTGAGTCTTTTCAGCTGTCTCTCCCGTTAATACGTCACAAATTACTCATTGTCGAATTGTAATTCGTAAAGTCAAAAAAATTTTCAAAACATTTCTCTTCCGATTACGAACGTTTAGCAATTCGTCGAATCGACTGACGTTTGACACCATAAATCTAAAAAGCGAAGCCATCAATTCGGCGCCCTCAAACGCCCACATGGATTCTGATAGCAATAGAAGAAGGCCCTTGAACTCTTTTTTTTGGGGAAAGATTTGAATGGAAAAGTATTTGACGTGTTGCAATTTTTTTTGTTTGTGCAATCGTTGGCTTTTCAGGGTACTCAAATTTTTACGGCCAAAATTTAACGAAACAAATTTTTATTCAAATTTTCAAAAATAAATACGCAATTTTTAGGAAAAGACTTATGTTCTGGCACACCCCCAAACGCCTCTAGGCAATTTTTTCTTATTTGTGCAATTGTTGGCTTTTCAGGGCACCCCATTTTTTTGGTCAGGTTTTAAAGAGCCAGCCAGAACAGCTACGTTTGAATGGAGCTTTTTACGACAAAATGTCCAAAAAGTTTTTTCGTATACTGTACCAATTACAACGGAAAGAAGTAATGATGACATTCTACATGCTTACAAATAATTATTTTGCTGTTTGCAACTCTTCCGCCTTAGTATCCGCTGCAGGACATAAAAAACCTTTTTTGACATTTCGTTTCACACGCCGTAAAAGGCGCGATTCAAAAAAAGCTGTTCTGGCCTTTTAAGGAAACAAATTTTTATTTACATTTTCCAAAACAAATATGCTATTTTTAGGAGAAGATTTGCGTTCTGGCCCACTCAAAAAAAAAGAACATTTTCGAGCTGCGCCCATTGTTTTCTTCATCTTTTGAATGCTTAGTTAGGCTTACTTTTGGCTTAGCCGTAGCCTTTAGGTCAGGCTTAGGCTTTGTTTAGGCCTGGTTTATCCGGCTATGAAAATCACTAGGGCGCAGGCTGCAAAATCAAAAAAAAATTAATTCCTGAAATTTTTCCCAAAATTTTTGACTTTTTAATTATTTTATAATTATCTCAACTGCATTTAGTGTCAAACTCCGAAATTTTTTAACAAAAAATTAAGTATTTCCAGCAAAATCCCTTAATATACGGAAAAAACAAAGTTTTTTATCTGACCGTCTCTCATTCACAATGGTCTCTCATCCGAGAAGATTGGTGAATATCTCGGCGATACCCGCAAAGTTCTTGTTGAAATTTTCAGAAATTAATATCCGGCACAAACTGAAAAGATTTAAGGAACCTTAGCACAAAAATATCAAAAGTTAACATGGATACTTTTTGATACTTTTTGAAAAAAAATCTTTGAAATTTTGTTTCCAATCATTTTTACTCTCCAAAAACATGAAAAAACCGCAATATTTGTCAAAAAATCTTTATTCCACATCAAAATCCAGCAAAAATCACCGTAAAAATCAGTAAAATCATTTGAATTTCTTGACTTTCTGCCGAATTCAAAACTTTTTTGGTGGTCGGAACCATTTTCGTCGTATTCTCGACGGCCTCATGGATTGTAGTGGTGGGCTTCACAGTCGGGGGTAGCTCTTTCAAAACAATCTTCTCCATGGGCTTTGGCCGGAACCTTTCGATCAATGGCGAGTCCGAATTGATAAATGGAAGTTTGAGGAGTGGAATCAGGCTGATGGGACGATCAATGGCGTTCTCAATGTCCCACGGAATGTTGAAACAGTTTCTAAATATAATAAAAATAATAATTTTTTCCTTTTTTTTGTAAAAAAATCTTACTCTGTATTGTTGAGCTGATACAATGTAAATCGACGTTCATATGTGGCCCTAAAAATAAAAAAAAATGTAAAAAAATCGTAAAAAATGCCAAAAAATCACAAAAATCTCTCAAAAAATTCCAAAATTCTTCAAAATGACAAAAAAATAGTGTTTGCAAACGTTTTGACTTACATACTAATCGCCCATCCCTCATTGATCCCAACAAATCGACGTTTCCCTTCGATGACATGAGTTCCATTGAAAGTACAGTACTCCAGCTGAAATAAAAATCAAAATTAGACCTCCAAGACAACAGAAATGCGATTTGACCGGACAAGCTGACAAATCTGACCGGTCATGATGGACAAGTCGTCCGGTCAAACCTAATAAGACTTGGAGAACAATTTCACTCAAACTTCAAAAATTATTATGGAGACTTTTTGATACTTTTACGGGAAAAAGTCCTAGTGTCAGCCAAAAATTTTCCCATGAATACTTTTTGATACTTTTGCGGGAAAAAGTCCTAGTGTCAGCCAAAAATTTTCCCATGGATACTTTTTGATACTTTTGCGGGAAAACGCGCATATTTTTTACGGGAAACAATTACTCAAAGTCTAAAATATCAAAAAACAGGATTTTTGAATTTACCTTTGCCTTTTCTGTACACTTTATTGGTCAACTTGCCTAATCAGACCAATCATATAAGGCATGTTGACCAAAAAAAATTCCAAAAAACATCCATTTTCTCTAATCTTGCTAATTTTCATACCGTGTTGCTCAAATCTGACCGGTCAACTTGCCCAATGTGACCGGTAAAATTTCAATTTTTTCCAATTTTCTAAAAAAAAACTTTTTTCATAATTTTCGTTAAAAAATCTCAAATTTCTCACCTTTTTTCGATCAAAACATCTTCGAATCCCTTCAATCGCCTCTTCCGTATAATTAAATTGCCTCAAATTGGCCAACGGTTCGAATCGATACAAGGCTTTTCCATCCAATCGATTCTCATTTACCTCAGGAATGTTCGCGAAATGAGTTTGGTTCAACACGAGGAGATTTCCAAAGGTAAAGGCGTAGTTTTGACGGACAAAATTGGCCGAATTGGAGGGAAATTCCAAGAGATTTTCACTAAAAAATTTTTTTTTAAATTAAAAAAAATTTTTGTAAATAAAAAAAATACTTTTTTTTATTAGTAGACATAGCTCCCAGGCCGGGCCAAAGCAAATGAGAAACGGTAAATCGACTCTGCAAAACCGGCCACATGGTGCAAAGACACGTCAAGGCTTTATGACCCGCGGATATAAACGAATCAACGACGCTACGCACGATTAGACATGACTCCGGGTGAAAAATCGCAGCCCGGGGCATGTCAAGTCATCGACGATTTTCCATTGGGCGCCCGTTTTTCTTCTCTTTTTTTTGACGTGCGGGGCCGGGCCATTTCAAATTTGCTTTGGCCCGGTCCGTACACATCCAGTCGCCCGGCAAATATAACATTACTAAGATGGAATAAAAAAAAGTAGTCAGAAAAGTAATGTAAAATTTTTGAAAATGATCGTACATATTCGTATATGATTTCTCTGCCAGTATGATCGGATTTCGACACTTTATTTTTGTTTGCTACCACAATTTTCGCGTCCAGACTCAGAATTTTAGTTATTACGGGTCGATTCCGGGCCGAAAAGTCGGGCCGGGGGCGTTTCAAATTTGCTTTGGCCCGGCTCGGCCCAACAACGGGCCCGGGAGCCATGTCAGATACTAGTCAAAGTCGCTGGAGTGTTTTCCGCGACATGCACTGTGAGAAAAAAAAGTTCACCGTTGTTATTGGTACAGTAGACGAAGAAACTTTTTGGACATTTCGTTTCCACGCCGTAAAAAGCGCGATTCAAAAGTAGCTGTTCTGTCGCTTTAAAATTTTTTGATGGTTTGCGATAGTGATAAGACAATATGGCGCATATTGTGCCTATTTTTGCAATAGGTTGAATTATGTTACAAGTGCGACGCCAGATTTTTAAACAGCTTTGTTAGAGGCTACTGTAGGCCTAAATAAAACTTTTGTACAACAAATCTCTTCCCCAGTGAATTATCCTTTTCGGCTTTTGAAATTCGTTATGTCATCGATTTTTTAACGACCACTTTTTTATGTGTTGTATCTTTGCACTGCTAGTCCATCCATAAAGTCGTTGGAGACATTTCCGCGACATGCACTGTGCGAAGACAAAAATTCACTTTGCACTGTGCAATTTCTTACTTTTCGCACCGTGCAATTGGCTTTCTTGGGCTGTCGCTCGCACCCTCACTTTTTTTGCACTGTGCATGTCTCGAAATGACTCCAGTGACATTGCGAACGTCAGAGTTTTGTACCATATTAGTCTGTCCGTAAGGTCGCCGTAATGACGGTTTAGAGACTTCCATTGTCTCCGTTCTTAAAGGCGCTGGAGTGATTTCCGCGACATGCACGGTGCAAAAAACAAAAGTTCACTCTGCACTGTGCAATTTCTTGCTTTTTGCACCGTGCAATTGACTTTTTTCCGCTGTCGCTCGCACCCTGACGCTTTTCGCACAGTGAAAATACCAAAAATCGCTCTAGCGACTTGCAAACAGACTACTATGGACATAGCTGGCATTTTTGACCCGTAAAATTGAGCCTACAAAGCAGAACGACACGGTATTCACGAAGAAGAAGTTGTGCGCCGAACATGGTTTTTTTTCGGCTGTTGCTCGCACCCTGACCTTTTTTGCACAGTGCAAACGCCAAAATTCCTCCAGCGACTTTCCGGACAGACTAGTAAAAACTTACCCATCCAGCTTTACGAATGGATCCAAAATTACCACATCATTGTTTTTCTCGGCCATTCCGGACAATAAAATCGAGAAACCAAAATGCCCGGGATTAATCGGATCCCCTTCGGCAACGGTGATCTTATATCCATTTTTCAGAGGTTTGTCGAGCTCTGAAAAAAATTTAAAAATAAAAAAAGTATTTAATTTTTTTTAAAAATCTTACCGGTAAAAAATCCATGGACTTCGTACTTTCGGCCGCCTAAATCCTTCCCGTAGACCTCGAAATATTCGGTAAAATCGGCTCGTTTCAAATCGGGACAGTCTAAAAAACTTTTATTAATTTGAAAATAGTTTGAACTCACTTTTACAGGGCCAGAACAGCTACTTTTGAATTGCGCGTTTTACGGCGTGTGAAACGAAATGTCAAAAAAGTGTTTTTTCGCCTACTGTACCAATAACAACGAAAAAAATAATGGTGACATTCGCATTCCACATGCTTACTAATAATTATTTTACTGTTTCCAACTCTTCCGTCTTTGTTTTCGCTGCAGGACATATAAAACGTTTTTGACATTTCGTTTCACACGCCGTAAAAGGCGCAATTCAAAAGTAGCTGTTCTGGCGCTTTAATGTAAAAAAATGTTATAAAAATGTTATAGCAGCGAAAACAAAGGTAAAACATTTGCAAACAGTAAAATAATTATTAGTAGGCATGTAGAATCTCACCATTATTTTTTCTCGCTGTTATTGGTACAGTATACGAAGAAACTTTTTTGGACATTTCGTTTGCACGCCGTAAAAAGCGCGTTGCAAAAGAGATGTTGCTGGCCCTTTAATTTGAAATTAAAATTTCTTACGTTCCCGAGAATAACCGACTTGAAAAATAAGTAAAATAAATAAAATTAGTTGAACCACCATACCAGTGAAGAAAATAAAAAAAATGAAAAAAAATATTTTTTATTTTGATAAAAAAATTGGTTCATAAATTCAAATAGTCAAATTTTGAAATTTTTTTTACTCCTAAATCATTTTCTAGCGTTGAATCCGCAAGGACCCGGCCAAACAAATTTTTCCTCTGACTTACTCTCCTAATTTTACATGCTCTCTCGTTTACAAGGAAAGCCAAAAGCATCGTGTGTGATTGCTTACTGTGAGCCAAAATTTGTTCAAAAAAAGGATTTGTCTCACAATGAAGACTCAAAAAGAAATTTCCCACATAAACGCCAAAAGTTATCATGGATACTTTTTGATACTTTTGTGAAAAAATTTCTAGTAATGGCCAAAATTTGATTAAAAAAAATAATTAAAAAACATTTTCAAGACCGGAAGGATGACATAACACAAAAAAAATTCGAAAGTTATCATGGATACTTTTTGACACTTTTGCAAAAAAATCCCGGTATTTTGACGGAAATCAGTTGTACTAGGCCATGCGGAAAATCGCTGGAGTGTTTTTTTGGTCTGCACTGAAAATCAGGGACTGAGCATCCTCTGCTTTGGCCCGGGAGCCACGTCTAGTCTACTGTACCAGTAACAACGTAAAAAAATATAATAATGGCGACATTCTACATGCTGACTAATAATTATTTTTCTGTTTGCAACTCTGCCGCCTTTGTTTTCGCTGCAGGACATAAAAAACTTTTTTGACATTTCGTTTCACACCCCGTAAAACGCGCAATTCAAAGGTAGCTGTTCTGGCCCTTTAAATTGTCACTATTTTCGGTGGATTTGTGACTTTTTCAGTACCGTATCCGAATTGGGAAGGACAATTTTAAGTCCTACAGCGAAAACAAAGGCGCTAGAATTGCAAACAGTAAAATAATTATTAGTAAGCATGTAGAATGTCACCATTATTTTTTTCCGTTGTTATGGGTACAGTAGACGAAGAAACTTTTTTGACATTTCGTTTCGCACCCCGTAAAACGCGCAATTCAAAAGTCGCTGTTCGCTGTCTGATCTGAGAGGGAACGCAATGTGGGGAGAGTGGTCCTAGAGAAAAAATTTTTTTTTTTTGGCAGAAATGGATCTTGGGCATAGAATTCATGCCGGACATTGTTGTTGCATTTGTACTTTAAATAAAGGTATCACATGCTTTTTTAAAATTTTTAGTGACAATGACAAACCAAATGGTTTTTAAATTTATGCAAATAAAGCAATTAATCCAATGCTCAAGTTTGATGCAGAAGCATATTTGAAACGGCCCGGCCCGGGAGCCATTTCCAGGCAAACTGAGCTTGCGTACGACTTGATCATTGTATGTGTTACCACTTCTGACGCTCTCTTTTCATTCTCCATACTATCGTTAATTATACGAAATTTGTGAATCACAGATCCCTCGCAATTCCAATTAATTTGCATTCACTTGTGACATTGTGCGTTCTTCTTCAAAATTCGTCGCATAAATAGCCGGGCGCCATTACATATTGTCTATCGAAAAGTATTCGAAACAGTATAAGAATGCTCCTTAAAACATTTTTGGCTACCCTTTTTCTTAACATTTACTGTTCTTCCGCCGATACAAAAATCAGCGGCCGAGCTACCTGTCACGGCGAACCGATGAATGTGTTCGTGGAGCTGGAAAGGCAAGGGGAGACCGGGCCAATTACGGTGAATTCAATGCCTTCCAAAAGCGGAAACTTTACAATTGCAACATGGCGGAACTTCGAGGAGGACAAGACCTACTACATTGAAATGTAGGTTACTTTTGCAAGGGGCTACCATTACTGGCCGAGCCCAAAAGGTCTTGACATGTCTGCATAGTGTGCCAATTTGCAAAAAAATGTCACATTTTTTCGAATCCCACTCTCATCAGTAGAGATTTTTTCCCTTTTTTATCGTAAAATACGTAATACATAACTTTTTTGTTGAAATACTTTTCCGTTCCAAATTCCCAAAAGTTTTCTTCGATTTCTTTTCCCTACAACACACGTCAAATTGAGAAGTGAACTCTGCAAATTGGCTTTTCGTCCTAAAATTTATCGGAAAAAGCGACCGCTCTCCGCATTTTGCGTACTCTCTCGCTCGCAAAAATTTTTTGAAATGTCCCAGTTGCAAAGCGCGAGCCAAAACTTTGAGAAATTAATATGTGGCTAATACCTCACATGTGGGAAAATTTTTTACAAATTCTGAGAATTGCATTGGCTTTTCGTCCAAAGATTTATTGGAAAATTATTTTTAACTTTCCCGCTAGGTATTACCAGTCAAAACAAGTCTGAAAAGAATGCAGATAACTTGAAAATGGTAAACTTTGTCAAAAAAAGACTTGGTTTTTGTCAGGGCACGGTGCAAAGTAAAAATTTCTTTGTTACAGCAAAGGAACAGAGAGTTTATTCGTTATAGAGGGGTTTTGTTGTAGCGACGTTTATTTTTGTTTGGAATCGAACCTACGATGCACGTGAAATTGAGAAGGGAACTCTTCAAATTGGCTTTTCGTCCAAAGATTTATCGGAAAAAGCGACCGCTCTCCGCATTTTGCGTACTCTCTCGGCCGACAAAAGTTGTTGAAATATCCCAGTTGCAAAGCGCGAGCCAAAACTTTGAGAAATTAATATGTGGCTAATACCTCACATGTGGGAAAATTTTTTACAAATTCTGAGAATTGCACGTGAAATTGAGAAGGGAACTCTTTAAATTGGCTTTTCGTCCAAAGATTTATCGGAAAAATTATTTTTAAATTTTCCCACAAGGTATTACCGGTCGAAACAAGTCTGAAAACAATCCATATAGCTTCAAAATGGTAAACTTTGTCAAAAAAGACCTGGTTTTTGCCAAATTTGACAAGAAATCGGTCAAAAAAGATTTCTCGGACCCATATTTGTGACGAAATGCCAACTTGAGCAGTTCCCTCCCTCTTACAAAAGTAGTTTTTCGCCTTGACGTGCGACGTAGTCAAAAAAAGCTTGCGTCGCGGCGATATGTCAGAGCAGAAATCGGTCAAAAAACATTTCTCGGACCCATAGTTGCGTCGATCTATCAACCAGCTCTTTTCAGTCACCACAACTGCACCAAATCTCCACCGGTCGCGAATTGTGTTGCCACGCGAATCGTCCTGGACAGTGATCGTATTCAGGACCTCAAAGAGATCAAATTAGAGCAACACAACATTTACAAGGCTTCCGATCAATGCAACTTTTGATTCGCTTCGTTTTTGGTCATACTATTAGTACTTTCATAAAGTGCATGGAAAATTAAATATGATAAAATCTGAGACTTTTACTGGATAGGTTCCAAACATTTTTCTCGAAAAAAGAAAGCTATCCAATAATCTTGTGGCATTTCGTCATTTTTGCAAAATCAATAAAGCGCGCATCGCCACGAATTTGACGAAATTCCATTTTATGGTGCGAAAAAGTCTTACGAATCCTTGCGCCGACTATTACTAATATTTTTTAAATAAATTGATGATAAATTATCAGAGATTTATATTTATATTATATTCACCACACAATAACCGCAATACAACGAAAAAAATTAATTAAGATTCTACTTTTCGCTTAATAACACCTTCTTTTCCATGTAATACCATGTTGATCTGCATAGAGGGCATGTAATGTTGGAGTCGGTTTGCATTTGTGTCCTCGCCCATCCCAATACACAGGCGCCGCAACCGACCCATTGCTTGCAGCATGTGCACTTCATGGGTTTAAGTGGTCCTTTCTTCGAACATATCGAACATTCCACATCTGAAAATAAAGCGATGAGAAAGTAAACGAACAGGGAGGTGCTTCAATGCGACGCCGCTTAGATTTTGATGAAACTTGTCACAAATCTAGTTAAATTATTCATAGCACCTATGAGAGATTCCTGGCTCGCGCTTTGCAGGAGTTTCAATGATTGACAAAAACTGTAAATTTTAGGATGAAAAGTGTCATACCAGTTGGCGCGAGAATTTGTGAGATTTTTTTGCACTGTGCAACCACCAAAAATCGCTCCAGCGACTTTGCGCGGACTAGAATGACATATGCAACATTTCTTGCTCGCACTTTGCAGAAACAACCGGATTTTTAGGCAAAAATTCAGCACCTTTTTTGACAATTTTGTTGTTTCACATCTATTTCTACCGTAGAGAGCAATGTTATCGCAAAAAATTTTTTTCCATGCGAAACTGGCAAAGATACGACCAAAAAGGTGTTTGCCCCTCTGGCCCCTCGGTTGATATGTCGCCTATGCGAGCTAAAATTTTTCTAGACATGGCTCCCGGGCCGTCCCGTCGATATGAATTGCAAAATATAACAATACTAAGATAGAATGAAAAAATAGCTAGAAAAGCGTTGTAAACCTCTTGACAAAGATCTAGTTGTGAATAATTCCTCTGTCTGTATGACGGAGTTTCGACACCTTATTTTTGTTTGCTACCCCAATTTTCGCTTCCAGACTCAGAATTTTAATTATTACGGGCCAATTGCGGACCGGGCCGTTTCAGATTTGCTTTGGCCCGACCCGACGATATCAAGCCGCCCGGCAAATATCACATTACTAAGGTAAGATAAAGAAATTTTCGAAAAATGTTATAAACCTTTTGAAAATTATCGTATCTAGTCGTATGATCGTATCTAGTCGTATGATGACGTCTAGACAAACTAAGCTTGATAGCAAACAAAAAAAATGTTAGCACTAGGCAGGCCAAAAAAGTCTTGACATGCTTGCGCACGGTGCGGGCGTGGCGAATTGGCTTTCCGCGGCAAACAATGGGCACGGCACGACCGGTCCGTTTCAGATTTCCTTTTTGGTCAAAAAAAATTTAAATTGATATCACATTACTAAGGTAAGATAAAGAAATTTTCGAAAAATGTTATAAACCTTTTGAAAATTATGTCGTATGATCGTATCTAGTCGTATGATGATGTCTAGACAAACTAAGCTTGAGAGAAAACAAAAAAAAATGTTAGCACTAGGCAGGCCAAAAAAGTCTTGACATGCTTGCGCACGGTGCGGGCGTCGCGAATTGGCTTTCCGTGACAAACAATGGGCACGGCACGACCTTTCGGCCCGGTCCGTTTCAATTCAAATTTGCTTTGGTCAAAAAAAATTTAAATTGTTCCAAAAAACAGCCTTTCCCCCTACAAAAGCGTTAAAACACTTACTTCGGACGTCTCCTTTACTGTGCCAGGCGGTTGGTCTCTTCTTCGACGCCGCTACCGCTGGGACGGTTTGTCGTAGGCACATACGTCCACGGAAACTGCTGGCCGGTCGACTTCCATTAGCACCTGACCCAAGTGAACTTTGCTTGGCAGTGGTGCAAGCAGTGGTAAAAGCGGTAGAAGCCCTCATGTCGACCGTTTCGGGAGAAGAGTTTTATAGGAAATGAATTCGGGTCGCGAAAGCGGATGCGTTCGTTTTTCTGCCGCAATCACATGGCATTTGTTTTTCTGCTCTAGGAGATGTTGTGTAATGGCAGAGAAATGCTTGAAACCATACTAAGAAAGGGGGACCCCTAGCGCGTTCTGCGGAGCGACCGCAACTGAAACAGCGAATTATTGTGAACTATCGTGAATACTACTCGGGCCATAAAGTCCCGACAATTTTATCGCTGATGTCGCGCACAAAACTCGGAGTGCGGAGGCGGAAAAGGGCATGTCGCTTGGGTAAGAACGCGAAATCGCCGCGACGGCCGCGAAAATTTGAGAAAAATGCACCGTGCAAAATTGTCGCGACTTTATGCCGCGAGTAGTATGTGATATTTCTAGCTTGTGCTTTGCAGAAACAACCGCGATTTTTGTGGAGACTACACAGAATAAGCGTAACTTTCCCCAGCCAAAAAAGAAAGGGCAGATCAGAGGTAAGCTGGCGTTTCCATTCTATCTTCGGATTAATTTCCCTAGTTAAAGGTTAGCTTGAGATTCCAGCTCCTGAAAAGTGTGGCTGAACATAAAAATTTTGGAAAAGTCGAACAGATATAATTTCAAATTGCAAAATGTATTCAAATCCTTGATTTCAAGTCATTTTCTTGCCAAAATACGATGTAAAATACGATTTTATTTGTTTATGCAAATCAAAAAAGTCGAAAAATGCGTACGCCACTTGAGATTCCAAGGACGTCTCCGATCCAAGTACTAATCAAGCGCACCGTTGCTTAACTTGCCAGATCGGACGGGATGGCGTGCTTTCAACGGGCTATGGGCGTACACACTTCCCTTTCTTTCCGATTTTCATTTCTTTCCTTGCAATTCCATTCAGTCGACGGCCGGGGGCTTCTTTTTCGAGATTTCACTGTAAAATTTAGTCAATGATGACGTCACTAGTACAGAAAAATGAGAGACTAATTTTTTTGGTGGAGACTACGAAAGTTGGCGAAAATGTGACACTTTTTGCGTATTTTGATACAAAAAGTTTCATGCCTATTTCTACCATAGATGCGACTTTATGGCGCGCGTAGTACCGAGTAGTTACAAAAACAAATGTATGTAATTTCACCTATTTTTGCAGAAACTCCTTGGAGGAATAAGCCGATTGCAACAATTACCGTGGAAATTAGAGAGTCAACCAACAAGCGTAGAACATCAAGAGCTCGCCATTCTGTACCCCAAATGCGACGCTCAGAATTTGATAAAATTTGGCACAAATTTAGGATTATTTTTTTTTAAGACATGTACTAGACCCCTAGCTCGCGCTTTGCAAAAACGACCGAGATTTTTAGCTCGAAAGTTGGCTAAAATGTGACACTGTTTTGTAAATTTAGATATGAAAAGTTTCCTGCCGATTTCTACCATAGCGGGAAATGTTTCCACAAAAAAATGAATTTTTTCGTTGCGAAACTGGCAGTTATAGCCAAAAAGTGTTTTTCTCTGACCGCTCTCCGCATTTCCTGTACTCTCTCGCCAGATCGTTAAATATCTCGACTGCGTCTGCAAAGCGCGAGCTAAAATTTTCAGGAATTAATACATGGCCTATGGCTGGCCTGTTCGCAAAATTTAAAAAAAAATCTGACCGTCGCACTTGGTTTCCTTGTCAGTTCTTGCAAAGCGCGAGCGAAAATTTTCAGACATTGAAAATTGAAAAGTGTAGCAAAAAAATATAGCAAAAAAAATTGTGATTTCAACAAATAAAATATATTTTAATGTTTTGAAAACAATTTACACATTACAAGTAATAATAATAAAAATAGTACAATTGCATTTGCTATTTGTCGAGTGAGTTGACGACAATCACCGTGATCGGATGCATGAATTGCTTGTTCTGTTCGAAGGTTTGCAGGGCTTGTTGTTTGCTCTCGTCCCAGGTGAATAATTTTCTGAAAATGAAAATTTAGGAAATTTGCATATCAAAAAATTTGCTTAATAAAAAAATTTCATGACAAAAAATTTGCATATAAAATTTCCAAAAAAAACCCCCTTCTCACCTGTAGATCGGTTTGACAAACTTCAGACGCCCAACTTCACTGACAAATTCCAAGGCCCTCGGGATGATCGGAGTCCATTTGGCTTTGATTCCAATCAAAAGAAATGAGAAGCGGATTTCCGAGTTGCCCGAGGAGCTCAATTTGTACTTTTCTTCGATCAAAGCGACGCGTTCGTGAGATAAAGTGTAACCCTGGAAATTTTAAGCTGATTATCAGATTAGAGACGTTATAATAGAGACAAACCTACCATTAACATCATCAATCTCAAAAAAAATTTGCTTTTTCTCAATAAAAATCTTAAATTTGATATCTTAAATACCAAAAAACAAAACCCTCAATATATTAAAATCATTACCAGTTCCTGAAGCCCCCAAATAATGTTAAATCAGCGCTGCCAATATCAACAATAAATAAAAAAACAAAAAATTTCCCAAAAAGTTCGATTTTGATGCCTAAAATAATGTTTTTTGGTCAAAAAATCGTTTCACACCTCCCTAAAACCCCACAGACTTCTTAGCTAGCCTTTAACACTCTATATTCTTACCGTTTCCACTGAATCCAGCACCTTGACTTGTTCGATTGACTCCATTTTTTTAAAACCCTCCGGATCCAAAGTTTTCAGCTCTTCAATTGGCGCTTCGGCCCATTGTTTGGCCAATTTTCGGCAGTCCTCGGCCAGGGTCTCATCGAATTTCGGTTTGTTCGGAGGAACACCGGGCTTGTTCAGCCATCCCGCGTAATCGACGGCTTCAAGGATCTCCTTTTTATCGGTGAAATACTCCTTCAAGAATGAGATCCAGTCGTTCGTAACGATCGATTGTCTTCGGAATTTCTTGATGTAGCTGCGCAGGAATTCTTCGAACCGCTGGTTGGAGCCGAGAAGTTGTTCCAGGTAGAGGAGGAAGGCCGATCCCTAAAATTCGAAATTTTTAGATATCAAAAAAATCAAAAATTTCGAAAAATACCATTAAAAAATACATAAAATTTCAAAAAAATCTAAAAAATAAAAAAATTCGGCACTAAAATCGAAAAAATCCAGGAAAAACAACAAATTTCCCACAAAAAATCCCAAAAAAACAAAAAAAAAATCCCAAAAATCCAAAAAAAATCTCAAAATTTTTTCAAATCTCACCTTCTCATAGGGGATTGTGGAGAAGGCGTCATCCGGGTCCACGCCCACCAACCTTGGGATCAATTTTGTGTATTCGTGGACCGGGTTGAAGGTCTCATTAATGCATGGCAAGAGGCGATCTTCCCATCCGCAAAGGCAATCAAACTGTCGCAGATTTTCCCCATACAGCCTTCCCAATATTTTCCGCTCCACAAACACGGTGAATCCCTCGTTCAGCCAGAAATGTTCCCAATTTGCGTTCGTTACCAGGTTTCCCGTGTAGGAATGGGCAATCTCGTGGGCGATAACGTTGCACAACGAGCGGTCGCCGGCGATAATTGTGGGCGTTACAAACGTCAGGCAGGGATTCTCCATGCCGCCAAAGGGGAAAGAAGGCGGCAGAACGACCAGATCATATCTGAAATTGGAGAAAATTGGGAAAATTTCAAAAAAAATCGAAAAAATACCTAAAATAACATAAATTTCACGGATCTTCGGACGTTACTCACCTCAAACCCGTTTCAAAATACACTATATTGCTCACTCAGCATATCCAAGCCACTATCGCCCCAAAATGATCCATTTCCCAAAAATAAAGCCCAAAAATCACCTAAAACAAGGTAAAAATCCTCAAAATTTGTTTTTAATTCCCACTAAAGCCCTTCCAAATCCTCTAACAAGACCCATAACCTACTTTACACCTCATACTTCCCCTTTCAAGGCTTTATATTCTCCAAGACATCAAAAAATCCTCTCCCTTACCTGGTCCATTCATATTCCCCCATCAATTGTTCCGCCGCTTGAAGCATTTTCTCCGTGTCTTCGAACTCCCATCTCGCGCGCTCCACCCAGCTGGGCTCGGCCCACACCGCGCATCGCTGGCTGATGTCTCTTTTCTCCAGGGCTCCAACAACAATAGCCAAGAGATAGGACGGAATTTCAATAGGTTGCTTGTACTTGAACAGGGTCAGATCGCCTTGTTCCGAAGCTTGGCCATCGGCTAGACCGCTCATCAGACAGGTGAGACCTTTTGGGACAGTCACCTGCAAAAAAAATAAAAATTAAAAATTACAAACTTTTGCACTTTCTCGGATAACAAAAGCATAAAAGACCTCTGTAAAAGAGTACTACCGTACTTTATCATTAAACCTATTCCTAAAGAATACAGCGTACAAAAAACCTGGAAAGAAAACGGTCAATCTCAACTTCAGATAGGGCGCGAGCTGCCAACAAAAAATTAATCCAACCTTTTTGCAAACGACTTTCGCCCATTAATTCCACTCTAATAACTCATTCTGGACACACATTTTATCCTCCTTATTCATGCCATCACACCTAAAACTCACTTTTATTTTTTACAGGGCGCAGGCTGCGGACCTAAAATCCTCAAATCTGCGAAAAATCAACCAAAAAAATCCAAACGTTATTAAACTGAACCACCAGTGGCGTCTTGCCTATCCGACCCAATTAAATCAAGCATCCTATCCAGGGCGCGAGCTGCGGACCCAAAACCTTCCAATTTCCAAAAAAATCCGCCAAAAAATCGCTGAAAGTTCCTCACATTAGCCGAGTAGGTCTGTTTGACAGATGGAGTGTCCATGCATGGGGCAATGGAGCGGGCATGAATGGCCTGACATTGACTGTACAAGTAGGGTTTCGTCTTGTCGGCGGTGCAATCCTTGTCGATGAATTGCAGGGCTGAGGCGCCGTTCTTGCCCGTGTTGTATTCGATGGTTAGTTTTCTGCAAATTCAAAGATTTCTACACAATTTTGAAGAAATTTTTTTTAAAAAATTATATTACTTTAGGTCCGTTTTTGATTTTTCAAAATTTCAAAGTTTAATTTTTAATTGACAACTACTGATAAGGGCATTCCAACCAACTTGGGCTATTTTTAGCCACCTTGAATGACCTTTAATCGGACAAAAACTTCAAAAATTCGCAAAATTCCAAATTTATCGCTAAAAAAGCCAAAACATCTTTCTATAGCCAACTACAAGCCTTATATTGCCTCCTCATTACACCCCTCACACGTTAACTTACTGTTTGCTTCCCTTTTCCAAGGTCTGACCAAAATCGATGATCAATTTTTGGCCTAAAGCTCCATTATCCTCAATATTATGCTTGAGGGTCTGGCCGGAAAGTCCAGCCGAGATGATCTCCAGATCACGGGAGTCTAGGTTCTGAAACGTACAATCATAACCATCATTTAAAAACACGTTTTCTGACTAAAAATTGGAAAAAATCAACAAAAATTCTAATTTTTCAAAAAAAACTAAATTTTGCAAAACTGCCTTGGGGCATGATACAATAAAGGTCTTCATTATCCTTTATTTTCTCTATTTCATTTCTTCTCGCTTCAAAAATCGCAAAATTTTCTCGATTTTTGTCAATTTTCTATATTACACTAGAACCAACCCAAAAAAACAATCAAACTTACAATATGATCGGTGTTGTTCAAGACCTCCAGATCCAGAACGGCCTTCCCTTCAATGACTTTCTTCTCGAAACTCACATTCCAGTCCAGATGGATGTGGCGCACCGTAATTTCAGTGGCATTTGCACAACTAGCCGGGTCCTCGTGGAAGGTCATTTTTGTCGGATTGGTCTGAAAAAAGATGAGTGATATTATTTAGACTGAATAACAACGATGATTCACGGGATTTCACGGGACAACAAGAGATTTCTAGGTAGAAATGTTCAAAAAAAATTTAGAAACCCAGTGTAATATAAAAAGTATCACAATTTGATGAAAAATGGTTAGTTAATCTCCCAAAAATAATTTTAGTCTGACAAAAACGTCATACACATCAGTACTAGTCCATATTACATCTTAATTTACCCAAAATTTACCAGAATTTTTGAAAAATCTCTAGTTCAATATGATCAGTGTTACCACTTGTCAAAAATGAGCCACAAAAAGCTTCTCAATGGCTGAAATAGTTATTCAACGCCGCCATTAGCTCCACAAAATGATATTGTGCCCTAACAAATCCAAAATTGTCCTTATCTCGGCAAAAATATCAAGTGCAATATACAAATTGGCCAGGATACATCGAAACTGTCGAAAACAGAGTTAAATTTTTACAGAAGTCTCCAAGATGTTTCCTGCGCCTTACTGACTACATTGTTTTACTTTTCTGACCATTTATACCTGGTAGTTTCTCATTCCATCAACAATCTGACGCAATTCTAAAAAACAAATCTTCTTTTTTTGCAAAGAAAAGACCAAAGTGATCTTTTCACTTCGCAAAAAAAGAAGGATCGGTGCGAAAAGGCGTTTTCCCATCAATTGGCAAGGTGAAGGTCAAAAATTTTGAATTTTTCGGAATTTTTTTAACATTCAAATTAAAAAAAAATGAAAATTGTCAAAAAATCTTTGCATAGCTAATCATAGGATTGTGATTTTGACAGAATTTTTCAAAGTGACGTCAAATTGATGTCAAATTGCTGTCATTTTCGTCAAATTGCGTCAAGTTGCCGTTGTGTCGGTCGGAAGCTGTTTAACGATAAAGCAAACATTATTCAAGGTAATACAATGCCTTCAAACCAGTTCAAGACCATATAAACATTAAAACAACAGCTTATAACGACAAAAGGAGTTTAGTAGACCTATTTCGGATCATCTTCGTCCTCGTTTCTGTCACTATCATCCAAACTCTCAATGATGAATTGAGTCAGTGAAACTGGAGGCTTCTTGCAGTAAGTTGCAAGAATTTTTGGCGAAACAGTTTTTCGCTGCCGTTTTTTGGCAAAATTCTGAAAAAAACCCCCAAAAAAATCAATTCGACAAATCAAAATGACAGAGCAATTTGACATGACGAAAAAGACGGCAATTTGACAATTTGACAGACCGTCAACTTGACGGGCGGCACAACCCTAGCTAATCACAATGGCGTAAAACAGAAGACCATCCGTATTTGACCACCGTTTCCTTTCATTTTCACCCTTAAAAATCAAAAAATCCCAAAATTTTTATCAATTTCCAAAAGGTCTTCCCACAAAAAAACACTCAATAAATTTGGTCCCTTATCATTCATAAGATCATACGGAAATGTAAACAGTAAAAAACGCTCTATGCAAAAATTTTATTACCCAAAAATCGTGTAATTTTTTTATTCCATGGACTTTGCAAACGCAAAAAAACCGTAAAAATGATAAGAGCGGTTGGGGAATCGGATTATTGGTCGGAAATCATACAGAACACTGATATTGGGGTTCGCAAGACAATTTGTGACCCATTAGAGGGCAAATCGGTGAAATTTTTGAGGGTTTTCGACCTTATTTAGGTGATGCCGAGAGAAAAATCTTCCGTATTTTAAAATGTTTAAAGCCAAATGGCCTCTAAATGCGGATGAATAAGATCTGCAAAGACTTTTACGACATGTTTGACTCAAATATTCCAATTTTTCACCTTATTTTAGACGAGAAAAGAAAATTTTAGAGAGTCTGAAAGATTTATAAAAAATTCTAACAAGTTCTTCCGCTTTTTGGACGTATACCACCAATGAAATTTAAATAAATTCGGACTTTTTCCAATTTTGACTTTACTTTATGCGATTTTAGGTAAACATCGCTCAAAAATCAGTAAAATAACCCCTCTAAATACTCTCAAAAGATGCTGTAAAAAGTCTAAATACATTTGGCGACCTTAACTATCATAATCCGTTTATGTTATATTACCATGGACATATTTTCCCTTAAAACATAAAAAATCTCAAATATAAAAAAATCTTGACTCCAATATCTTCTTATGTCTTCACAAACCTCACTGCCAAATTATTGACCTTTTCCACCTTTCAGAGTTTCAAATTGTTGTGCAGTTTGCGTCACACGCCGCTGGCAAACCTCATTTTTCCGGCGATAACCCGGACTGATAAGAGCACCAGACAATTTTTGAGCGATTGGCAGACAAAAATGAAAATCGGAAAGTGGTTGGACAGTACTAATTCATCAAAAATGTTGAGACAAAAATTTACTTCCGAACTTTCAAAGAAAAGATAAAAAATCAAAAGGTAGCGGTCAAAAATCAACCCGAAACAAGTATTTTTAGCTCGATTACAACGTGACGCCCATAAGAGGTCAGGAAGTCTATCAACATTCGACGGCTTCGCATCACTTTCACATCATTTTTTATATTACACTAGACATCCGAACTAACCCAAAAAATTCGGATGACCTCGAACGTCTGAACACTCATTTCCAAAAACAGTGCGGCCTGTTATCGTCGGTGCACTTTAGAGGAGCTTTTGAAATAACAACAGGAACCAAGAATTTGGAATTTATTCGAAGATTCCGGATCTTTAGGATGAATCATATAAAACAACATCCTGCCATTTTTTCAGCTAAAAAATCGCCCGGAATAGCCTGACAAAAGAACGCTTACAACGAACTGATCATATGATCGCGAAAAGGGCAAAGAAACAAAGCGTTCTCTCCGCCAAATTTATATTACTTTAGATCAAGGGTGGGTGGGAAGAAAAAACAGGTGTAAAGTAAAACTTGCAGCTGAATACAGAAGATATTCTGCCGCAAAAGCTTCAGAAGCTCGTTAGAATCCTAATAAGCTAAAAAATTAAGTCAAAATTCCGGAATAATTTGGTGAATTCAGCCCTTTACCATGTGTAATATAAACATGTAAAAAAACTTTTAAAAAAATCGCCACGAATTGTCTCTAGGCATTCAAACCCGACTAAAAACTGTATTGAGTTGTCTTACGCTGAAATCTACCGTCTCCTGAATTCTTCCTCGAGTCTAAATCACAAAACACACAGAAATAAAATAAACTTACACTAAAACACCTAAAATCGGCCAATTTCACAAAAGACACGCTGGTTCTGACGGGGACTCTTCTCAAACTAAAAGTTCGCTTCACTAGCAAGCCAAAAACACTCATCCACCGAACGAATTGAGGTCAAGGGAACCAATTTCTTCACGAAAAATTATTTTCCGCAATTTTTTGGGGCATTTCGTCGAAAAATTGATTTTCGGAAGCGCAATGTCACAAAATTATTGATGATTTAGTTGAGCGTATGAGAATAGAAAATGATAAGTTAGAATACGTAAAGGAGACTCTGTTTTCTCTTCAGTTAAATATCAATTTTCAAAATTTTGAAAAAATATTGTGCAGTGTATAGGTCAATATACAAAACATGCCAAATCTTGCTGAAGCCGTAGATTTATTAGGTTAAAAGGATGTTAAACGTGTTCGTTACAATCCAATAATGATTAGTTTTCTTGGAATGATGGGTATTTCATATTAATTTTATCGAAAATTATCGATATTACTTTAGATGGGTGTAGTTGAACTCAATGGAACCGAGCCGTCCAATGTGCTTGGGAGAGGTCCCAAAGACGATGAGAAAGGAGGCAGAGGTCCCAGAGAACTTGTGGAAATTGGAGCTGGGCCAATAGAGCTGCTCGAACGTGGGATATAATTAGTTGAAGACCCGTCCGTTGATGTGGAGGAGATCGGAGCTGCACTGGTCGATGAGAAAACGGGAGTAGAATGTCTCTTGTGTCCCCTGCGCCCGTGTCGGCCATGTCGAGTATGTCTGCGGCCAAAATCCGGACGGTGGTGATGTCTACGGCCTTCGGTAACCAATTTTTCGTTGCTGTTACTATTAGATCCATCGATTACTTCTTCGCTGACACTACGAGCTGGCCGAGGATGGGGCGCAGAGCCGTTGTTGGGGAAATCTGGAGGAGGGCTGCCGGAGCCTTCTACAGACTTCTCTTCGGTAGTGAAGAGTGGAGGAGGAAAGCTGCTTTGAGCTGAAATTTGGGGTTTTAAATCTAAAAAATCCCAAAATTTCAAATTTAAATTTTTTGATGACCAAATCTCAGATGTCTCTGAAATTTGGCGTGAAGACTCTCTGCAGGCCACATTTTAATCGCTTTAAATTAATCCTCTCTCGCTGCAACAGCAACCGAGATATTCAACGATCTTCGGCGACGAGAGAGTACGCGAAACGTGGAGAGCGGTCTGAACAAAAAATTTTTTTCAAATTCTTTGCAAATGGCCCATAAAAAAGGTCGTCTTTCCACTTACCGGTAACATATCCCGCCAAAACGGCGACGAAAATCACAATTTTCATTGTTGTTTCCCCAAGGTTTGAAGTGATATGACATATTCAAATTTACATTGCCTTTTATAGTATTGACATTCGATTGAAAGGGGTTTGGTTTGTGTTGGCGTATGTTTTACTATCATTAAAATTGATGTGATTTACTTTTATTGACATGTATATAGCTGAATTGAGATGTTCCTTATGTTTGTTTCCAATAAATTTTTTTAATTGTTGAAGTTCAATTTTCAATGTATTGATTGTCAATTGTTCGCGTATGCCTTATTTAAATTGCATCAGGATTGATCATAGGCGGTCTATAGGCGCATGACGTTATGCGAAATTCCAGTGGAACCTTTGCCAGGGGCCCTCAGCTACGCCCCTGATCTCTGCACTGTGCGGGTCAAAAAATCTTGACAAGTCAGCACCGTGCAGAGACCTTGCGGCGACAAGTTGCATCTCCGCGACAAAGTATAATGCACTGTGCACGCCGACCTTGCACAGTGCAAAATGATCGTTTCGAAAAGGGAACTGCACTGTGCGCTTTTCATTCGCACCGTGCGGGTTGTTTGTCGCGCAAAGCCAGTTTACGGTACTGACCGCACGGTACAAAGACATGACAAGGCTTTTTGACTTACGTTTTGATCCAAGAACCTAAAAAATTGTTTGTTATAGGCAGGTTTGGTTGTACATGGTTCCACTGTGTCGGTCTGTTGGGAAAAAATAATGAGGGATCGTCGCAGGGGCGTAGTTAGGGAGGGGGGGACCTCCCCAGCCAGGGGTCGGCAAAAAAAACGAAATGGGGTAAGGGGGGAGTAAGTTAAAGGGTTTTTTCTTGTGGTCCCAAACCGCCCCTGGATCGTCGCGCCTTGGGATCGTCCCACATTGCTTTGCGACGGTTGGGGATTTAGTCCGCGAAATTTTCAAACACTCGGCAAAGCTAAATTTTTGATCATTTTGTTGTGTCCACCGATCCGGCTTCGGCTGCTCATTTTCTTCGCTCATCTTCAAATTGGAGACTTGGAATGGAAAAAAAATTGGAGACGTCTCGATGTGTCAGTGGCAAGTCGAATATTGCAGAGCGAACGAGGATCAACAAGGTGAGGATTTTGATTTTTTGGGAGAATTTTTTTTTTTTTAAATTTTTGGTAAAAGTTGCTTTTCCTGGCCCCGGTTTCGCAGCCTGCGCCCACGGTTCTATGCGGCCTGTAAATGCTTAGTTTAGGCTTAGCTTAGGCTTAACCTCGGGATTAGGCTTGGCTTTAAGATTAGGCTTAGGCTGATTTTTTTTTTTTTTTTTAAGTAACTATGGCCATTTTTCATTTCAGATTCCCGCCGGAAATGCTGGTCGTTCCTCGAAAATTGAAGGGCTCGACGAAGAGTTGATAGTGAGAATTTTGCCTTTTATTCCTCTCCGTATCTTCGGATTCCCCAGAAATCTTCTTTTTACAGAGAATCATGCGGACTCGCCGGCCCAGAAGTTTTCTAACCGAGTCCGGCGAAGATGACCGACCCCCGGGCGTGTTTTATCTGGCTTCGGAAGATGAGGCCAGTTTGAAAACAGCGAAAGTCGATGAGAAGAAGAATGAAGGTAAACGATATTTATTTTTAGGCTATATAAGGGATAAATTTGGCATTTTTTTTGAGATTTATGATTTAAATATTTAACAATTTGAGATAAATACATTTGCTATAAGTAGTATGACATTCCTACCAAAAATTGAACTTTTTTAGCGAAAAATCCGCGGAGATATAGCCAAAAAAGACTTTTGTCTAGCCTTTGTCTCGCCCACCCTCTTCATTTTGCGTGCTCTCTCGAACCTTTCTCTTATATCTTTGTTGTTTTTATAAAAAACTGAGCTAAAATTTTTGCAAATTGTTTTATAGCCTATTACGACTATTCATGCAAAATTTAAGGCAAATTGAGGCTCCACCCACGGTGTAATGCTCCACTGAACATCAACATCATGAGTAATATCATTTTTTTTCAGAAAACCTCAGCAAGACCGCAGAACTCCCGATTACCACAGGAACTGAAAACTCAATTGCGGTCGCTGTGGATGATCGTTTGGTGCAGTTGAATGGACGACATTTCTTGGTCAGAGAATTGGATCCGACCGTTTCGGACAGAGAGGAACTTCAAGTCGATAAACAAGGCCTGAAACGCTTGATTCAAGCGAGCGAAATTCTTAGAAGAAAGTGAGAATAAGGGGTTTTTTGGGAGCGGAGTCTGATTATTTAATCGGGAAAGCCCTCAGGCGCAAAAAAATTTTTTTTTTGATTTTTTTTATTTAAAATTAATTTTTTTTGATTTTTTCTACAGGAAGTGATCCAAATGGGAATTTCATAGCTATTTCTACCGTATTTGGTAATGTTTCCACAAAAAACCAATCTTTTCCGCACAAAACTGGCAAAGATATGGCCAAAAAGTGTTTCTCTCTCTGACCGCCCTCCGCATTTCGCGTGCTCTCTCGGCCGCAAAGACCGTTAAATATCTCGGCTCTCCCTGCAAAGCGCGAGCTAAAATTTTCAGGAATTGATATATAGCCTAGGCTCAATTTGTGGGAAAAATTTAAAGAACATCCGAGCGTTACACTTGGAGTACTTGGCTTGTAAAAATATTTACAGCAAAAGATGTTTATGGCAAAAAAATTTTTGGCCCCTTGCGATTCGTTGCATAGAGGTTTTTTCAGGAATTAAAATGTAGCTTGTTTACAAAATGAATGAAAAATTAAAGACTCTTTGAACCTTAAAGGGCCAGCACAGCTACTTTTGAATCGCGCTTTTTACGGCGTGTGAACGAAATGTCCAAAAAGTTTCTCCGTCTACTGTGCCAATAACAACGGGAAAAAATAATGGCGACATTCTACATGCTTACTAATAATTATTTTACTGTTTGCAATTTTGCCGCCTTGTTTTCGCTGCAGGACATAAAAAAACTTTTTTGACATTTCGTTTCGCACGCCGTAAAACGCGCAATTCAAAAGTAGTTTTTCTGGCCTTTTAACTCCTCCTTTGTTAAAAGATCCTTTTTCACATTAAAGATCAAACCTCATGTCAAAGTTAACGAATTGTCACAAAAATTAGTTGCCTATGCAATTACATGCGCGTGTAACCCTTCCGAAGACAAGGCGATACAGTTTACACCGTTCACGGTGTGTTTCAAGTGTTTAAAGGGCCAGTACAGGTATTTTTTAATTAACTGCGCTTTTTACGGCGTGGAAACGAAATGTCCAAAAAGTTTTTATGTCTACTGTACCAATAACGGCGGAAAAAAATAATAGTGACATTCTACATGCTTATTAATAATTATTTTGTTGCTTGCAACTCTGCCGACTCTGGGCCATTTTAAATTTGCATTGGCCTGGCCCGGGAGCCGTGTCTAGTCTACTGTACCAATAACACTGTAAAAAGATATAATAATGGTGACATTCTACATGCTCAGTAATAATTATTTCACTGTTTGCAACTGTGCCGCCTATGTTTTCGCTGCAGGACATAAAAAAAACTTTTTTGACATTTCGTTTCGCACGCCGTAAAACGCGCAATTCAAAAGTGGCTGTTCTGGCCCTCTAACTGTAGAAAATCGAGTGCTTTCAGATACTGTGGCTGCCATCATCCGCCTGCGCCAGAGCCCAACGACTCCGAGGATGAGTTGTCGAACTACGATCCAGGCCCGTTGAAGGACAACGGAGTTGCGAGTTGCGAGCCGCCCTTGGCTGGAGCCGAAAAGCCCGGAAGGGATGAGAAAGTGATGGGAAATGCGGTGAATTCCAGCAGAATCGAGTCGATGGGTCCGGGAGATCAGCGGAATTTGACCGCTCCCAAGTTTGAAGCCGAGAAAAAGAGGACAAAATCTGATGACCGAAAGTGTTCGGAAAAAGAATTGGAAATGAAAACCGCCAAAGAGAACTCTCAAAGACGCCCATTGAAGGAGAACGATGGAAAATTGGAAAAGAATCCGCAGAAGACGTCGTGCCCATTAATTTCGGAGAGTATCTCGAAGATCGGCCCGGCCCAACCAGCGAAACAAGGGGACCAAAAGAGAAAGGGAAATGATGAGCGAGCTGTGGAGGTCGAACCGGACAATGTTTGTGCAAACGACATCCAAGGTAAGCGGGATGGTGTAGGTAAAGTTATATTGGACAAAAGCAGACATGGCAAAAAAAAAAAAGTTGGGCCCGGCCCGGCCCTTTTTTTTGTTTGAAGGTTTTACTTTAAACTAACATCATGACGTTGTTCGCAGTACTCGAATTAGTCCATTTTCATAAAGTGCATGGACATTTTGTCATCTTACGCACCGTGCAAAAAAAAAGTCCCATTTCGCACTGTGCATTTTTTCTTTCTTTGGTTTTTGCACCGTGCATCGGCAACCGCTGCGACGTAAACAACAGACATGGCAAAACAGGCCGGGCCCGTTTAAAGCTGGGCCCGGCCCGGCCCCTTTAAAAATTTCCAAAGCCCGGCCCGGCCATTGCGTTCCTTGGGCCCGGCCCTTTTTTTTGTTTAAAGTTTTTACTTTAAACCAACATCATGACGTTGTTCGCAGTACTCGAATTAGTCCAAAAACGTTTTAAAATTTGAAAATCGATCAACCCATACCCAAGATATTGTTGATTTTTTTTTATATTATCCATGATTTGTCTTTCGGCGAAAAAGATATTCAGATATTGGAAATATGTGCAAAAAAGCTGAAAAGCATCAAAAATTTGAAGATTTGGAAATGATAATCAGAACCTGAAATTTTTTGTCCCAAATTTTGGTTTATTCGATTTTTTTAAAGGTCGAAAAATCGAACCACAGGTATTCATGTCATAAGAGTGAATAAAATACTTCAGATGGGCTGCTCGACTGTAAAATCCATCGTCGAAATCCTACAGAAAGCAAGAGAAACTTTAAACAACCGTAGTCAAAATTACAACAAAATGCCAAAAAAATTTGGCACCTAAATTTTTCGTTGCAAAAACTTTTTTTTTTTTTTTTGAAAAAGGGGGCCGAGCCGAGGGGGCCCAAAACCACAAAAAAGATAGGGCCGGGCCCTCGGCCCGGCCCGTTTAGAGTTGGGCCCGGCCCCCTTGCCATGTCTGGACAAAAGGTTAATCGCCCTCAATACTCGGACAGTGGATGTAGTCAGTGTGGCACTCTTTGTTTTGCGTACCATCCAACCTTCAAATACGGGTGCAGCCTGCGATTTCCGATTTTATACGATGAAACCTGTCCGGAACTGAGCTTTTTGTCTTCGTATTAAACAAAATGAGAGTTCATAGCCTTTGTAGGTACCTTGGGAACTACAGAGCTTTTTTAGTAATCCAGTACTAGATAGGTCGAACCGTTTTTTTTTCGTAATTTTAGTTCCCAGGCTCGGGCGCAGTTCGCAAAGTATCTTTTCTGCGGCAAGGAACTTTTTCGTTATATTGTAGTAGGTAGTGGAATAGATGGGCAGATCTTAACGGCAAATGGTCAGATGTTTATGAAATTTGACAAGGATATTTGATATGGCAGATAAATTAATTGCTGAGAATTTGAGCTCAACATTTGAATGTAGCGCAGAGATATATTATATATATTAAAAAAAATATTATATTGTACATGAGGGTACAGACGGATTTTCCGCACGAAATTGGCTGTTTTCAGACAAAAAGACACCAAAATTGATCCCATCCAAGAACGACATTGCCTCCAGTACCGATCGTTACGTGAAGCCGCGGAGGAGCCATCGATCTCGAAAGCCGAGTGCTCAAAACGCGACGTGCAAGGATTGCATCGTGACGTGTGGATGCGCTGACACATCGAAGGGACGGGAAACGTTGGTCAAGAAGCTGGACTTGGCCCCCAAGTTCAAGGTGAGTTGGGTGTGTTGGAGGTGGGAATGGATTGGCGTTTTTGGGCAGACATGACAAATCGGGCCGGCCCTAAGCCCGGCCCGGTAAAAGGTAGGCCCGGCCCGGTTAAAGGTAGGCCCGGCCCGGTAAAAGGTAGGCCCGGGCCGTTTTCAAAATTTTTGAAGCCCGGCCCGAAATTTTTTTTTTTTTTTTTTGAAGCCCGGCCCGGTGAAGTTTACAGGCCCGGCCCGGTTGTAAAATTTTGTTTTATCTTCGGCCCGGCCCGTTTTCAAAATTTCCAAAGCCCGGCCCGGCTACCATGTCTGGTTTGAGGTTTCATAAGAAGATGACCGATTTTTTGAGCCTAAAACGGAAAAAATCTATGGACTCAGTTTCAAGAGAAAAAATCTCTTCATTTTACACAATATCTCGCTTTTCGTCTCACCTCGTCTAAAAAGTCCGTCATCGAGACGGATTTTTCGGACTCTGACAAGACGGAAACAGAATGCCAATTTTCGTGTTGAGAACAACCGCGTTGAGCGCAAAGTGCAACGCGCCTTGGGATTTCTCCCCAAAAAGGCGTAATTTTTTTTTTAAATTTCCAATTTTCAGACCGAACGACTCCCGCACGGAGTCATTCTGCACATCAAATTCTGTGTCCGCGAGCCCACCGGCCTCACTCGCGACGTGCACGCCATCTTCGACATGCCCAACTACCAACTGCGTCGTGTCGTTGTAGACGGCGCCGAGTTTTTTCGTGTCTGAGGCCTCGAGCGCTCCTCTTCCAGGACAATAAACAGTCGATTTGTTAGGGTTTATTATGCGAATAGAGTTGGGATTAGGATTAGGGGCAGAACAGACGATGCTGCCGCAAGATAACCGCCATTACAATGGTCCCCGGCGCATTCGCAGTAGGACTCGGCGATCTCGCTGAAGTCGAGGCAAGCGACCGGCTCGTGGTTGCGGCGGCAATGCGACAGCTGGCCCTGCTTGATTTCGGGCGGCCGGTTGAACATGTCCGGATGACATCCTCGGATTGTGGAGTAGGTCAGGGTACCTGGAAGCAGAGATTCGGAGTTTGGGCGAGACGTTTTTTCACCAAGCTTGGAAATGTAACGCTTATGGGTTTTGGCGAAATTTTTGTGCGAAAAACTTCTTTTTTGTGGCCCCCGTTTCGCAGCTTGCGCCCACGGCTTTTTCGCGGAAAAGGCCAAATTTACTAACTGAAAGTTTGCTGAAAATGGTAGGGCGCAGCTCGGAAAATGGCCGATCCGTGCGCAACTCGCCGGGCAGCTCCGAAAACAGCCAATCCGTGTTTGTTTTCCGAGCTGCGCCCAGTAGGCGAGTTGCGCAAGAGCAGTGTTTCAACCGGTTTTTTTCGAGCTGCGCCCTTCCGTTTTCAGCAAACTTTTAGTTAGTAAATTGGCCCCAGACTAGGCCCCTGCCTGAGCTAAGCCTAAACTAACAAGGGAAGTACCCCAAGTGCGACTCTCAGATTTTCTTAAAATTTGGCACACATGTCAGGTATAGGCCACATACCAATTCCTGAAAGTTTCAGCTCGCGTTTTGCAGGCCCAACCGAGATATTTAACGATCTTTGTGGCCGAGAGAGCACGCGAAACGCGGAGAGCGGTCACAGAGAAAAACACTTTTTGGCCATAACTTTGCCAGTTTCGCGCGAAATAGATTGGTTTTTTGTGGAAACATTACCATATACGGTAGAAATAACTATGATTCGCATTTGAATCACTTTCTATGTAAAAAAAAAAATTATTTTAAATCATAAAAAATCAAAAAAAAATTGCACTTGAGGGCTTTTCCGATTCAATCGTCAGACTCAACTCCCAAAAAACCCCTTATTGTCATTATCAACTCCTGAAAATTTTAGCTGGCGCTTTGCAGGCGCAGCCGAGATATTTAACGATCTTTGCGGCCGGGAGAGCACGCGAAACGCGGAGAGCGGTCAGAGAGAAAAACACTTTTGGCCATAACTTTGCCAGTTTCGCGCGGAATAGATTGGTTTTTTGTGGAAACATTACCATATACGGTAGAAGTAGGCATGAAACTTTTTATATTTAAATTCGCAAAAAAGTGTCACATTTTCGCAACTTTCGATCTAAACGTTGTTTCTGCAAAGCTCAAGCTAGAAGTCTCGCATGTCTTAGGAAAAGTAATACTAAATTTGTGCCAAGTCTCATCAAACTGTAAGCGTCGCACTTGGGGTACTTCCGCTGTATGTAGAGAGTCATGTCTCAACAAAAAAATTCTTTTTCCACACAAAACTGACAAAGATACGGCCAAAAAGTGTTGCCTCTCTGACTGCTCTCCGCTTTTCGCGTACTCTCTCGGCAGATCCAAGCGTCGCCCTTGGGGCCCTTTGTCAAATCTATTAAATTATTTGTAATATAACGTGTCTTACCGGAGTTATTGAACGTCTGCTGCCATTTGAAACAGACGCCGTTGCAGTCGACAACCGCCTTCTCTCGCAACAGCCACAAATCCCAGTCGCACATGTTGTCGAAGACTTTGGGGAGCTTCACTCGGCCTTGCGGACCGCGCGGCCGACTGAGAAAGTCCTAAAAGATCATTTATATACATATATGTATTATACAATTCTGCTCATGCAAGGATAATAAATAAGCTTGTGAGTTTGACAGAATTTTTCAAAATGACGTCAAATTTACGTCAAATTGCCGTCAGTTTTGTCAAATTGCGTCAAATTGCCCTCCTTGCGGTTGGAAGCGGTCTGATAATAAAGAACATTGCTCAAGGTAGTATAGGGGCTTCAAACATGTTCAAGACCATATAAACATTAAAACAACAGCGTATAACAACAAAAGGAGTTTAGTAGACCCATTTTCGGATCATCTTCGTTCTCGTTCCTGTCATTATCATCCAAATTCTGATTGATGAGATGAGTCAGTGAAATTTCAGGCTTCTTGCAGTAAATTCCAAAAATTTTTGGCATAAAATTTTTCGTTGCGGGAAAATTTTTCACAATTTTTTGGTAAAATTTTAAAAAATTTCCCAAAAAAATTCAATTTGACATTCAAAATGGCAGAGCAATTTGACATGACGAAAATTACGGCAATTTGGCAACGTGACAGACCGTCAAGTTGACGGGCGGCACAACCCTATTAATAAAGGACCAAAGATATAAAATAGCGTAACCTGCTTACCTGTCGCATATCCTCCGACGCGCAGCTGAAGCATTTAACTGAAAATTTGCAAAATATAAAAAGTTAATGTCCGATTTTCTGTATTATATTATGCATTATGTCCAAAGAAAGATTGCTTTTGCGTTGACACCGTTAGAATTTGTCGCAGAAAAGGAAAAGACTTGTAATTTCTTTGAGAAAGCATTTTTTTCCTGGTCCCGGAGCAAAAACAGTCCTTTTGGCATAATAAGAAAAAAACTCGTGCTTGAAAGAGGGCGATTACAGCTATTTTTTAGTTAACTGCGCTTTCTACGGCGTGGAAACGAAATGTCCAAAAAGTTTCTTCGTCCACTGTACCAATAACAACGGAAAAAACGTAATGGTGACATTCTACATGTTTACTGATAATTATTTTACTGTTTGCAACTCTGCCGCCTTTGTTTTCGCGGTAGGACATAAAAAAACTTTTTTGACATTTCGTTTCACACAATATTTTCTTTAAATTTTGTACTCATAACACACAAAGGCCACATATCAATTTCTGAAAATTTTAGCTCACGCTTTGCAGGCGCAGCCGAGATATTTAACGATCTGACGAGAGAGTACAGGAAATGCGGAGAGCGGTCAGAGAAACCACTTTTTGGCTATAACTTTGCCAGTTTCGCAACAAAAAAATTAATTTTTTGTGGAAACATTACCCGCTATGGTATAAATAGGCAGGAAACTTTTGCGGCTAAAAGAGCACGGAAAACGTGGAGAGCGGTCAGAGAGGAAAGCACTTTTTGGGCTGTAATTTTGCCAGTTTTGCAACGAAAAAAAATAATTTTTTCGTAGAAACATTACCCGCTATGATAGAAGGCTGTAATCAAATTGGCACACATGTCAATAAATCTAAAAAGCGCAATTCAAAAGTAGCTGTATGTCATTTTAAGCACTTTCCTTGTAGAAAACAACTTTTTATGTAAATAAATGCTTACCTGACTGCCCACTGATTTGCATAAAATTGAACAGCACCGTTAAGCTAGCCAACAACCATCTGTGCATATCTCTGTCTGAAATCATCGTTCCTGTCACAACAAAAGACAAAAGAAACCCGCTTATTAGGAGAAACAACAGCGAAGGAGCGACGGATAAGCGGCTTAACATTGCAATTTGCATTCTTTTACGTGATAAATGTAATACAGATCATGTGCTCAAAGAATGCTTATAGAGGTGACAACGTAAGATAAGACATGGCCCGGAACGATGAAAAAGCCGGGCCAGGGGCGCAGCTAGGGGGACCTCCCCCCCAGCCAGGAGAAAATGTGAGATGAGCCACGACTCTCGGGCCGGCCCAGCCCCAGGGCCCTGTCTAAAAGTCAGACGCCCCAGATATTATTATTTTTTCGTCTTTTTCGATGCAAGGCATGTTCCCAAAGTGCGACGCTCAGATTTTGATGAAACTTGGCACAATTTCGCCCCAAACTTTTTGTGAGAGTGTACGTCAAATGCGGAGAGCGGGGCAGACAAGAAACGTTTTTGCCCATAACTCTTTCGTTTTTCCTTAAAAAAGTCATTTCTTTGTTTAAATATGGTCACTTTTATGGATAAAAATTAGTTTTGTGATTTTGACAGAATTTTTCAAAATGACGTCAAATTGCTGTCATTTTCGGCAAATTGTGTCAAATTACCTACTTTTCGGTTTGAAGCTTTCTGATCATAAAAACATAGTTCCAGGTGGTATAAGGGCTTCCAACATGTTCAAGCCCATGTATAAATTAAAACAACAGCCTATGACAACAAAAAAAGTTTAGTAGACCCGTTTTCGGATCATCTTCGTCCTTGTTCCTGTAATTATCATCCAAATTCTCATTGATGAATTGAGTGATCGAAATTTGAGGCTTCTTGCAGTAAATTCCAAAAATTTCTGGCATAACGTGTTTCGTTGCGGGAAAAATTCACTATTTTTTCTACAAAATTCTAAAAAATTTCCCCAAAAAAATTCAATTTGACAATCAAAATGACAGTGCAATTTGACATGACGAAAATGACGACAATTTGACAACGTGACAGAGTGTCAAGTTGACCGGCGGTACAACCCTAGTAGTTTTTAACGTATTTCAAGTGCGACTCTGAGATGTCGATAAAAATTTTGCACAAATTAAAAAAAAAAAATTTTTAAGACAAAAGCGAGATGTCTAGCTCGCGTTTTGCAGAAACAATTGAGATTTTGAGGTTAAAAATTGCGAAAAACCGGATTTTTTTGTAAATTTTGCAAAGTTTTATAGAGATTTTTACCGTATATGGCAATAAAAGGTTAATTCCATTTTTTTTTCAACTTTTTAGCAAAATTTGAGGGTTATTTTTGCAAAATTTGCATAAACAAAAACAATTCATTGCTAGAAAAGTAGTGCAATCCTTTTACCACATCACCCACAAAATCAACTGACCTTAACCCATCGAAAAAAACGGCCTATCCCCAGCCCGCCAGCCAGATTAACCCCGGGTTTATTTGCCGGCAAGGCGGAATGCAAATAAATAAAATGAGATTGGAAAAGATTTTTGCGGTCCTTAAAAACTCCCATCGATCCTGTCGGAGGGCGATGAGCGGATCGCCTCTCTCCTTTCTCCGCACTCTCTAACTGTGAGCGACAAAAAACAAAAAAAAAAAAAAGTTTATGACAAAATCGAGCGCTATATCCATCATGTCTGTCGCGGAGGGGAACGCAGCTGATTTGGGGGACCAAATGGATTGAGTTGCAAGATGTTCGGGGAGAGTTGGACGGGATTTGGGGAGTTGAGGCCGTACTAATTAGTCGGTCGGTCTTTGAAAGGATGGTAAATCGGTTTACAAGGGAAGTACCTCGAGTGCAACGCTCAGATTTTTTTTTAAATTTGCACACACGTCAGATATAGGCCACATATCAATTCCTGGAAATTTTCGCTAGCGCTTTGCAGGCCCAGCCAAGATATTCAACGATCGAAAGGGAAACGTGGCGAGCGGTCAGAGAGGAAAACACTTTTTTGCCATAACTTTGCCAGTTTCGCGACGAAAAATTTAAATTTTTGTATAAACATAAAAAAAAATTTTTTTGACATTTTTTCGTTTCACATAATATTTTCTTTAAATTTTTTACACATAACACACAAAAGCCACATATCAATTTCTGAAAATTCTAGCTCACGCTTTGCAGGCGCAGCCGAGATATTCAACAATCTTTGCGGTCAAGAGAGCACGGAAAACGTGGAGAGCGGTCAGAGAGGAAAGCACTTTTTGGCTGTAATTTTGCCAGTTTTGCAACGAAAAAAATGATTTTTTGTGGAAACATTACCCTCTATGGTAGAAATAGGCATGAAACTTTTTGTATCAAAATACGCAAAAAGTGTCACATTTTCGCCAACTTTCGTAGTCTCCACCAAAAAATTAGTCTCTCATTTTTCTGTATTAGTGACGTCATCATTGACTAAATTTTACAGTGAAGTCTCGAAAAAGTAGCCCCCGGCCGTGGACTGATTGGAATTGCAAAGAAAGAAATGAAAATCGGAAAGAGAGGGGAGAGTGTACGCCCATAGCCCGTTGAAAGCACGCCATCCCGTCCGATCTGGCAAGTTAAGCAACGGTGCGCTTGATTAGTACTTGGATCGGAGACGTCCTTGGAATCTCAAGTGGCGTACGCATTTTTCGACTTTTTTGATTTGCATATACAAATAAAATTGTATTTTACATCGTATTTTGGCAAGAAAATGACTTGAAATTATGGTATTTGAATACATTTTGCAGTTTAAAATTGTATTTGTTCGACTTTCCAGTCGGACGTTCCAAAATTTTTATGTTCAGCCACACTTTTCAGGAGCTGGAATCTCAAGCTAACCTTTAACTTGGGAAATTAATCCGAAGATAGAATGGAAAGGCCAGCTTACCTCTGATCTGCCCCTTCTTTTTTGGCTGGGGAATTTACGCTTATTCTGTGTAGTCTCCACAAAAATCGCGGTTGTTTCTGCAAAGCACGAGCTAGAAATTTCACATACTACTAGCGCCATAGAGTCCCGACAATTTTGCACGGTGCATTTTTCTCAAATTTTCGCGGCCGTCGCGGCGATTTCCCGTTTTTACCCAAGCGACATGCACTTTTCCGCGACCGCACTCCAAATTTAGTGCGCGACAGCAGCGATAAAATTGTCGGGGCTTTATGGCGCGAGTAGTATGTCTAAGATAAAATAATACTAAATTTGTGCCAAGTTTCATCAAAATTTGAGCGTCGCACTTGGGGTACTTCCTCTGTTAATAAGACGCAAAGACCGTTGAATATCGCGGCGCCCTTGCAAAACGCGAGCTAAAATTTATAAAAATTGATGAGTCACCTAAGCTCAAATTGTATGTAAATTTTAAAAAACCAGAACAGCTACTTTTGAATTTTGCTTTTACGGCGTTAAACGAAATGTCAAAAACGCTTTTTTATGTCCTGCCGCGAAAACAAAGGTATCAGAGTTGCAAACGGTAAAATAATTATTAGTAAGCATGTAGAATGTCACTATTATTTTTATGCCGTTGTTATTGGTACAGTAGACGAAGAAACTTTTTTGACATTTCGTTCCCACGCCGTAAAAAGCGCGATTCAAAAGTAGCTGCGCAGGCCCTTCAACACGGGAAGTGCCTAACGTGCAACGCTCACATTTTCTTTACATTTTGCACGCTTGTCGGACATAGGCCACATATCAATTCCTGAAAATTTCAAAAAACAAAGGCAGCAGAGTTACAAACGGTAAAATTATCACTAGTAAACATGTAGAATGTCACCATTATTTTTTTTCCGTTGTTATTGGTACAGTAGACGAAGAAACTTTTTGGACATTTCGTTTCACACGCCATAAAAGCGCAATTCAAAAGAAGTTGTTCTGGCCCTTTAATAGTAAAATTGAGAAAAGGTCAAGATATTGTCCGATCCGAGCAACACGTCAATTTTCTAAAGATTTTAGCTGAGGCTTTGCAAGGAAAGCCGAGATATTCAACAGTCTTTGCGGCCGAGGTGCTCTAAGCCATAGGCAAGATTGCTAGCTCGCGCTTTGCAGAAACAATCGAAATTTTTAAGTCAAAAGTTGACGAAAATTTGACAAAAAAAGCTTTATACATGTTTCGTAACGTTTCCATGTAAAAATCAACTTTTTCCACGCAAAACTGGCAATGATATGACCTAAAAGTGTTTTCCTCTCTGACCGTTCTCCACGTTCCGCGTACTCTCTCGGGCCCCCAAGCTCTCTGTCCCTGTAAAGCACGATGGAATCGATTTTCAATGCATGAGCCAAAATTTTTCGGCGGATTCAACGCTACCGACCGTTCTCTTCAATTTCCTCCGTCATTTTTTTTTGTTGTTATTGGTACATTAGACAAAAAAAATTTTTTGACATTTCGTTTCGACGCCGTAAAAGGCGCGATTCAAAAGTAGCTGTTCCTTTAAACAAAATCTGAGCGTAGCGTATTCCTTGTTAGGTTAAAATCATTTTTTGAAGTTTTCAAAAATAGCCAAGGCTTCTTAGATCACAACTTGACATAACGTATACTTTTTTTTAAGTTCTTGCACAAAGAGTTTCACTGCTGTTTCTAGCAGTGTAATCTTTCCACAAAAAAATCAAGATTTCCGCGCACAAGGTTCGCAAAAATACCTCTCCTCCCTCTGGCCACTCTGACATCATCGCACACTGTAAATGTTTCAAAAAAGCGAATATCTCAACAGGTCTTGCAAATTGCAAGCCAAAACGTTGCGGAGTTTTCAACGCTGCCTATTTATGGGACCGCACGCCGAGAGAAATGCCATCACATTTCGATCGATCCGAGTAAAACAACGCACATACGATTATGTAGGCATTAATATCTTCTGGAATTCGGAAGCATCCAAAACAATTTTAGCATACAAAGAGCACAGAGAAATATAAAAATTCTCAACGCAAAGGCTCGTTAATCACGTTGAAAAATCTTTTGATTAATCATTTTTCGTGTACATGGCTTTGTGAATGGAGAGATGTTTCCGTTTCGCACAACTGATGAAGCGACAAGGCAAAACAAAGTTTGCGAAAATATAAATATTATAATACTAGGGTTGGGACGCCCGTCAACTCGACGGTGCACTACTTTTCTAGCAATAAATCTTTTTGTTTATGCAAATTTTGCAAAAATAACCCTCAAATTTTAATAAAAAGCTGATAAAAAATTGGAATTAACCTTTTATAGCCCTATACGGTAAAAATCTCTATAAAATTTTGCAAATTTTGCAAAAAAATCCGATTTTTCGCAATTTTTAACCTCAAAATCTCAATTGTTTCTGCAAAACGCGAGCGAGACATCTCGCTTTTGTCTTAAATTTTTTTTTTTTTTTTAAATCTGTGCCAAGTTTTTATCAAAATCTCAGAGTCGCACTTGAAATACGTTAAAACCTACAAGGGTTGGGACGCCCGTCAACTCGACGGTGCACTACTTTTCTAGCAATGACTTGTTTTTGTTTATGCAAATTTTGCAAAAATAACCTCAAATTTTGATAAAAAGTTGGTATTCACCTTTTATTGCCCTATACGGTAAAAATCTCTATAAAATTTTGCAAAATTTGCAAAAAAATCCGGTTTTTCGCAATTTTTAGCCTCAAAATCTCAACTGTTTCTGCAAAACGCGAGCTAGACATCTCGCTTAGGTCGTAAAAAAATTTTTTTTTTAAATCTGTGCCAAGTTTTTATCGAAAATCTCAGAGTCCCACTTGAAATACGTTAAAACCTACTAGGATTGTAACGCCCGTCAACTCGACGCTCTGTCACGTTGTCAAATTGCCGTCATTTTTGTCATGTCAAATTGGACTGTCATTTTGATTGTCAAATTGAATACTTTTGGGAAATTTTTTTGGATTTTGTAAAAAAATAGTGAATTTTTCCCGGAACGAAAAATTTTCATGCCAAAAATTCTTGGAATTTACTGCAAGAAGCCTCCAATTTCACTGACTCAATTCATCAATGAGAATTTGGATGATAATGACAGGAACAAGGACGAAAATGATCCGAAAATGGGTCTACTAAACTCTTTTTGTTGTTATAAGCTGTTGTTTTAATTTGTACATGGGCTTGAACATGTTCGAAACCTCTATACCACCTGGAACAATGTTTTTATGATTAGACAGCTTCAAGCCAAAAGGAGGGCAATTTGACGCAATTTGCCGAAAATGACAGCAATTTGACGTCATTTTGAAAAATTCTGTAGAAATCACAAAACTAATTTTATGCGTAAAAATGACCATATTCAAATAACTTTTTTTACGAAATATTATGTACAAAAACGTTTCTTGTCTGCCCAGCTCTCCGCATTTGACGTACACACTAACAAAATGTCTGGGGCGACCCTCAATTCATCAATCAGAATTTGGATGATAATGACAGGAACAAGGACGAAGATGATCCGAAAATGGGTCTACTAAACTTTTTTTGTTGTCATAGGCTGTTGTTTTAATTTATACATGGGCCTAAACATGTTTGAAGCCCTTATACCACCTGGAACTATGTTTTTATGATCAGAAAGCTTCAAACCGAAAGGTGGGCACTTTGACGCAATTTGCCGAAAATGACAGCAATTTGACGTCATTTTGAAAAATTCTGTAAAAATCACAAAACTAATTTTATCCATAAAAATGACCATATTTAAACAAAAAAATGACTTTTTTAAGGAAAAACGAAAGAGTTATGGGCAAAAACGTTTCTTGTCTGCCCCGCTCTCCGCATTTGACGTACACTCTCACAAAAAGTTTGTGGCGAAATTGTGCCAAGTTTCATCAAAATCTGAGCGTCGCACTTTGAGAACTCCCCTCGCATCGAAAAAGACGAAAAAATAATAATTTGAAACCCGTTCGTGTATTGTCCGAGCGTGTTTGTTTTACACGCGAGAAGATAGGGACACACTGGACATTTCCAAATCCGCTGCGCAAACACGTTGAACCCGAGCGAAGGCAAATATTGCGCGTGTGAATGTGGTATAAACTGCTTAAGAATAAACATGATGACCAGCTGACAAATTTTTTTTATAAAAAAATCGCAGTGCATCAAAGCAGACATCGCAAGGGGGCCGGGCCGGGCCGGGCTTTGGAAATTTTGAAAAGGGCTGGGCCCAACTCTCAACGGGCCAAATCGTGTTTTTGTGCCCATTCGGCCCGGCCCTTTTTTTCAAAAAAAAAAATTTTTGTATTGCAACGAAAAATTTAGGTGCCAATTTTTTTTGGCATTTTGTTGTAATTTTTTCGCAAAAAAATTTTTTTGACTACGGTTGTTTAAAGTTTCTCTTGCTTTCTCTAGGATTTCGACGATGGATTTGACAATCGAGCAGCCCATCTGAAGTATTTTATTCACTCTTATGACATGAATACCTGTGGTTCGATTTTTCGACCTTTAAAAAAATCAAATAAACATCAAAATTTGGGACAAAAAATTTCAGGTTCTGATTGCCATGTCTGATTCAAAAGTCGCTGTTCTGGTCCTTTAAAAGCACTGTCTGATCTGAGAGGGAACGCGATGTGGGGAGAGTGATCCTAGAGAAAAATTTTTTTTTCTTTTGGCAGAAATGGATCTTGGGCATAGAATTCATGCCGGATATTGTTGCTGCATTTGTACTTTAAATGAAGGTATGTTTTTTTAAAATTTTTAGTGACAATGACAAACCAAATGGTTTTTAATTTTCTGCAAATAAAGCAATTAACCCAATGCTCAAGTTTGATGTAGAAACATCATCAGCCCGACTTCAACAAGATCTTCATGCTCTATACATAACAACCTGATGACTTGCGGCAATGTCCACGTCATTGAAACATTCCTCGAGCATGCTACATTCCGATAAAGTACACACTACTCCAACAACACGAGCCCTGTACTTTAATTGTTTCCGAGTTCCCATGAAGGGTTGAAACCTAAACAAGACGCGGAACAATTCCACCTTCCCCTCAGTTCGTTGGCTTCGCCATGGGCATTTATATGAACGTACTGTACGTGGCTATAGCCGGATTCGGAATCTTCGGAAACGCCAATATTTTATGGGTCTCCGTCAGGAAGCCGTAAGATTTTCGGTCGATTCGCGACGACCCAACGCCATTTTCAGGAGTCTTCGCGGGAATTGTCACATTTTCATCGCAATCACCGCACTTGGCGACATATTCCATCAGAGTGCCCACTTCATCACCGCTTACTACAAATTCAAACTCGGCGGCAGCGTCGCTCAAATACAATGTTTCTATTCCATGTGTGTGCCGTTGTATGGCGCGTTGTTGACCCCGTGCATGTTGCTGTTCATTTCGCTCGACAGATTACTGTGTATTCTAAAGCCACTGGCGTAAGTTGTATTGTTTTGAAAGAGACCCGCACGTCACAACCGAAAAAGCAAGACAGAGGGAAGTCTTCAAGTTGGCGATTCGTCTTTGACACTTCGCAACACGTGCGAAAAATTATTTTCCGAGCTGACGCCTTTTCTTTTGATTTACGTTTATAGCCAGTATTTGACGGCAAAATAACTGCCAAAACATAAGAAAATAATTTTTTCCAACAATTTGCGATACTTTTCAGTAAATTCTAACAAAAAATGGCAAATTTAGATACCCAAAAAATTACTTTTCTTCGATGTTGCGAAGTGTCAAAGACGAATTCGAAAATAACTTCCAACCCACAACAAAATAATTTTTTCCAACAATTTGCGATACTTTTCAGCTAATTCTTACAAGAAATGGCAAATTTAGATACCCAAAAAATTACTTTTCTTCGATGTTGCGAAGTGTCAAAGACGAATTTGAAAATAACTTCCAACCCACAATAAAATAATTTTTTCCAACAATTTGCGATACTTTTCAGCAAATTCTAACAAAAAATGGCAAATTTAGATACCCAAAAAATTACTTTTCTTCGATGTTGCGAAGTGTCAAAGACGAATCGCCAACTTGAAGACTTTCCTTTTCGATTTGACGTGCCCCGTAAATTTGACCCAAGTCTCGTCAAAATTGAAGGTAAAATACGCGTTTGAAAAGGGGTCCTTTTCAGACCGATGTTCCGTAACATTCACTTCAAAAATTTGAGGGTTGTAATTCGAGCATTTCCGCTGTTAACCTCTGCGCACTTCCATCAAAGCAGACATGGCAAAACGGGCCGAGCCTAGGGCTTTTTGGGCCCGGTCCGTTTTCAAAATTTTTGAAGCCCGGACTGGTTGCCATGTCTGCATCAAAGATCGAACTATTTTGTGCCAGATTTTACGGCGATTGGTGTTATACTACATACTCGCGTCTTAAAGTCCGTACAATTTTGCACGGTGCATTTTTGTTTATTTCTCGCGGCCGTCGCGGCGATTTCTCGTTTTGACCCAAGCGACATGCACTTTTGGGCGACCGCACCCGCTCGACATCATCGATAAAATTCTACGGACTTTATGGCGCGAGTAGTCCGTTTGCAACGTCGTTGGAGCGATTTCGACGACTTGTATATTCTGTTCGTCCGAAAAGTCGCTGCAGTGATTTCCGCGACATGCACAGTGCAAATAAAGTCAGGGTGCGAGCGACAGCCAAAAAAAGTCTATTGCACGGTGCAAAAAGCAGCAAATTGCACAGTGCAAAGGGAAATTTTGTTTTCGCACAGTGCACGTCGCGAAAATCACTCTAGCGACATCTACGAACGGACTACTCGCGCCATCTCGACAATTTTATCGCTGATGTCGCGCACGAAAATTGGAGTGCGGTCGCGGAAAAGTGCATGTCGCTTGGGTAAAAACGGGAAATCGCCGCGACGGCCGCGAAAATTTGAGAAAAATGCACCGTGCGAAATTGTCGCGACTTTATATCGCGAGTAGTAATATTTTTCGTGCAATAAAATCCCTATTTTAGCTACTCCTCCATCTCGGGGCGAAAATACCTGCTCCTCATCCTGGTGTTGGTCTTCCTCTTCCCTTTGCCCACTTCAGTCGTGGGCTACATCTCGGTCCAAAACTATCTGTACGACGACGTTCCTTGTGTGATAATCAACGGATACGTCGACGAGGCCACGACTCTATTCTTGGGCTTATCCAGCCTGCTGAATGTCCTCACCGTTCTGCCGTACGCAATCATACGAATTCGAGTCAGAGACAAGAAGTTCGCGCAGAACCGACAAATTTTAAAGTCCGTGGCGATTGTGAGTATCGTCATGTGTGCCGCGTGCGTGATCACAAACTTGAATGGGACGATTTGGAAGATGTTTGTCGAGCGGATCCCCGAGATGGCCACATTGATCCCCGGACTCGTCATTAATCTGAGTATAGCCATGAACTACCCGATTTATTTTTACGCAAAGTAAGTTGCATCTGTATATAAGCCTCGGTGTATATAAACTCGAGCAAATAAAAAAATAATTCGCCAAAACCCGTTCATTTTACAAAATGAACGGTTTTTGGCAAAAACCGTTCAGCTTTCGGAAAAAAATTTCCTATGACCAAGGTCCTCCAAAATTTGGACCAGTTCAACATCTGCTGTGAACGGAGTTTCAAGAAAAGCGTTCACAATTCACCACATCGCGACTTTTTTTTTTATTATCGCGAATTACTTCGCGATAATGAAAAAAAAGTTCATCATTCGGACTAGTTCATGCGATAAACGCTTTTTCGTGAAAACCGTTCAGGAAATTCTAAAAAAAAATCTAATTATTTTTGGCTGAACGGTTTTTGCCGAAAACCATTCATTTTGTAAAATGAACGGGTTTTGGCGAATTACTTTCTTATTTGCTCGAGCATTTATATACACCGAGGCTTATATGGGGTCGGGTGGATGAAAAAGTCTTGATATCGCTTTGCACTGTGGCACGGTGCGAGGCAAAAACGCACTGTGCAATTTCGCCAAGCGACGTAACGCGTTGACTGCGCTTTTCGAAAAGACTATGTTGCACTGTGCATTTTTGGTGCGCACAGTGCATTTTTTGTCGACGTTTGGCAAAGTGCAGACATGTAAAGACTTTCTGCGCGTATTAAATTTCAAAAAGGACTTAAAGGGGCAGTACAGCTACTTTTGCGCTTTTTACAGTGTGGAAACGAAATGTCAAAAAAATTTTTTCGTCTACTGTACCAATAACAACGGAAAAAAATAATGGTGACATTCTACATGCTTATTAATAATTATTTTACCGTTTTCCGTCTCTAGTCTACTGTACCAATAACACCGTAAAAAGATATATATAATAATGGTGACATTCTACATGCTTGCTAAGAATTATTCTACTGTTTCCAACTCTGATACCTTTGTTTTTGCTGCAGGACATAAAAAGCGTTTTTGACATTTCGTTTTACACGCCGTAAAAAGCGTGAAAAATGTAAAGAAAATCTGAGCGTTGCACGTTGGGCACTTCCCGTGTTGATGGAAAAGTGCAGCTACTTTTGAATCGCGTTTTTTACGGCGTGGAAACGAAATGTCAAAAAAATTTTTTTGTCTACTGTACCAATAACAACGGAAAAAAATAATGGTGACATTCTACATGCTTACCAATAATTATTTTAATGTTTGCAACTCTGCCGCCTTTGTTTTCGCTGCAGGACATAAAAAAATTCTTTTGACATTTCGTTTCTCACGCTGTAAAAGGCGCAATTCAGAAGTAGCTGTTCTGGCCTTTTAAAACGGGATCACGAGGCCTGTGCTTCCTGTTCTGTCTGGACATGGCTCCCGGGCCAAAGCAAATTTGAAACGGCCCGCAAGCCGACCTCCTGTCCCGGCCCAGAATCGGCCAGTAATGACTAAAATTCCGGGTCTGGAAGCGAAAATTTGGGATAGCAAACAAAAACAAGGTGTCGAAACCCTATCATACAGGCAGAGAAATAATACACAGCTATATACGATCATCTTCACAAAGTTTACAACACTTTTCCGACTAATTTTTCATCCTATCTTAGAATGCTATATTTTCCGGGTGAATTGATATCGACGGGCCGGGCCAAAGCAAATTTCCAACGGCCCGGTACTGTAGACAACGCCATGTCTACAGTAGACGAAGAAACGTTTGGAAATTTCGTATTCACGCCGTAAAAAACGCGTTTCTAAAGTGGCGGTACAGCACGTCAAAGAAAATTTGCCGTAGTGGGCCGGCTCAAACTTTGTCGGCCCGGCCCCGAAGCCATGTCCGGTTCTATCTCAATATTTCAGCAAGAGCTATCGTAAAGCCTTCCAGGAGCAGCTCTACATCTTGTTGCCGTGCCTGTGGCCCTTCAAAGGAATACAAAAGAAAATTGATTCCGAGCCTTCTATGATTGTTACAAGCACCAGAATGTAATCGATAATAAAGTTCATATCGTAGATGTATTTTCTGTTCTTTTGATACCTTGGTGCTTTAATGTACCGCAAATTCTATTTTCACGGCCGTTTCCGGAAGTTTACAACATTTTTTGGTCATTGAAACATCAGTCGAACCTGTTACCGTTCCGGAAAAGAACATATTACTCAGACAACACGAGCTCCTTTCCTTAATTGTTTCCAGATTCCCATGAAGGGTTGAAAACAAAGTAGAATTCAACAATTTCACGTCCTCAATATGTTTCCTTCACCATGGATATTTATAGGATATATGACATAAATATATTGATGTATTCATCAAGAACCCGTAAGATTTTCAATCGATCCAAGATGAACATGTAGAAGACATTTTTTGAAGTCTTCAAGAGAAGTGCCATATTTTCATAGTAATCATCGCACAAGGGAACCCAATATACAACGGGCAAAAAGTTCCCGCCATACGAAGAGTCCCGCTTTTTGAATAGTCCGGTTTTTGATTTTTTGCTAAAATATAGGGTGACAGCTTATAAAATAAAAATTTTACTTGATTTTTTCAATATGAGCGGTGACAGCTTATACGATGAAAAGTTTTCTTCATTTTTTCAAAATAAGGGTGACAGCTTATACGATGAAAGAAGAAAACTTTTTTTTTTTTGTATAAAATGTCACCCTCATATTGAAAAAATCAATTAAAATTTTCATTGTATAAGATGTCACACTTCATTTTGGAAAACAACCGGACTTTTGACATAGACGGGACTCTTCGCCTGCGACGACAACCTCCCTCACTGAATCCAACAGTTACATTAGATAGTTATTGATAGGTCGCAGTACAATATATAGAATAGACAGCACAAGACCGAAGATTCCTCAGTGGGGCCAAGCGCACAGCCGCTCTCCATCCTCTCCTTCCAACCGACTGATCTCTCTCCCCAAATATCCACGTCGTTCCCATTTGACCGGTTGCTGCGCATTGATGTTGCGGCACCCAGGAACTTGTCGTTGCGGGACCCAGTAACTTGTCGTTGCGGGACCCAGTAACTTGTCGTTGCGGGACCCAGTAACTTGTCGTTGCGGGACCCAGTAACTTGTCGTTGCGGGACCCAGTGACTGTCCGGATGCGTCTATGCGACCGTGCCCTCACTGCCGTGCCCTCACTCGCACTTGGCGGCATATTACATCAGTGTGTACAGTCCGTCGCCGTTTATTGCTAGTGCCAGCGACAGCCAAAAAAAACGTATTGCACGGTGCAAAAAGCAAGAAATTGCACAGTGCAAAGCGAACTTTTGTTTTCGCACAGTGCATGTCGCGGAAATCACTCTAGCGACTCAACGGACCCACCAGCAGTCTGTCCTGAAAACAATGAGCACGGTATCGCTGCACCGATCGCTTTGCGGAAGTAAAAAGGCGGCGATGCGTTTTTCAATGCGACAAAGTGCTCATGAGTCCGTCCGTAAAGTCGCTGGCGTGATTTCCGCGACATGCACTGTGAGGAAACAAGTGTTCGCTTTGCACTGTGCAATTTCCTGCTTTTTGCACCGTGCAATAGGCTTTCTCCGGAGCAGATCTGTACGCTGCGCTTGGCAGAAAACGCGGAAATTTTTAATAAGCATCACAAAAATGCTTATTATTATCAGTTCGGGTTCAAGTACCTGTTTGCCCGATTAAACATCTTAGGATAATTGAAAAAACTGCTCTTTTTTGATTTTTTTTTTATTTTTAATGGTGAAAAAACTTTTTTCACCGAAAAAAGCCTATTGCACTGTGCAAAAGCAGGAAATTGCTTGGAGTAAACTTTTGTTTTTTACAATGCATGTCGCGCCATACTACGCCGTCTGTAAAGTGGCTGGCGTGATTTCCGTGACATGCACTGTGCGAAAACAAAATTTCCCTTTGCACTGTGCAATTTCCTGCTTTTTGCACCGTGCAATAGGCTTTTTTTGGCTGTCGCTTGCATATTGACTCTTTTGCACAGTGCAAACACCAAAAATCTATGCAGCGACTTTGCGCACGGAATTGTAAAGTCCCGACAATTTTGCACTGTGCATCTTCTCAAATTTTCGTGGCCGCCGCGACGATTTCCCGTTTTTACACAAGCGACGCGCACTTTTCCGCCACCGTGCAATAGGCTGTTTTCGGCTGTCGCTGGTTTTTTGTAGAGTGAAAAACTCCAAATTATTCCAACCACTTTGCAGACGGACTAGTACAACTTCAAACTCGACGCAAGCGTTGTTCAGATTGTAATGCTTTCTACAGTTGCCCACTTTTACAATGTTACAGTAATCTCGGCCGTGTGGCTTGATTTGTCCGGTTCTAAACATAGCGCTTTCCGAACATACCATGCTGTGTTACTTGGTCCGTGTGTTTTGCCCCCTCAACAAAAACGTTTTATGATTACTTAGTTGTTCGGGCATTCCCATAAAGGGCTGACCCTTTGGAGGGAGCGCAAATCTCACATTTGGTCGTCGCGTCTCTAGTCATGGGAACTTTTATCACGGTGCTGTCCTTGGCTATCGCTGGATTTGGAATCTTCGGAAATGCGAACATCGTATGGGCATCGATCAGAAAACCGTAAGACAACATACCACCCAGTATTTTCGTTCGTGTAAAGTCTTGTTATGTCAGAATATACCCGAAATTCTAAACCTTTTCCCGACTTGCAGCGGACTTCGTGGCACTTGCAACATCTTTATCGCAATCGCAGCGTTTGCCGATATTTTGCACCAATCGTCTCACATTATAAACGCGTATTACAACTTTGCTGAAAATGGGTTGGTTCCTCAGCTCAAATGCTTTTATTCAATGTGTGTACCTCTATATGGCGCGTTGTTGACGCCTTGCATGATGCTGTTCATCTCATTCGACCGACTTCTCTGTGTTTCCAAGCCGTTGGCGTAGGTTTTTACGGGAGAAGTGCTTGAAGTGCGACGTCAAATCGAAAAAGCAATACAGAGGGAAGACTTCAGGTTGGCGATTCGTCTTTGACACTTCGCAACACGTGCGTTTATAGCCAGTACTTGACGGAAAACGGCAAAATAACTGTCAAAACATAATAAAATAATTTTTTCCAACAATTTGCGATACTTTTCAGCAAATTCTAACAAAAAATGGTAAATTTAGATACCCAAAAAATGACTTTTCTCTGATGTTGCGAAGTGTCAAAGACGAATCGCCAACTTGAAGGATTCCCTTTCGATTTTGATGAAAATTGGCACTTTAGATTAACGTTTTCTAAGATGTATGCGAGATTCCTAGCTCGCGCTTTGCAGAAATGACCGAGATTTTTAGGTCGAAAGTAGAGGCACAGTTGACACTTTTTTTGCAAATTTTGGCATACCAACTTTTATTTCAATTTCTACCGTCGAAAATGATGCTACCACAAAAAATCAATTTTTTTCACTTGTTTATGTCCTGCGGCGAAAAAAGACGGCAAAATTGAAAACAGTAAATAATTATTAGTACACATGTAGAATGTCATCATTATTTTGCTCCGTTGTTATTGGTACTGTGAACAAAGAAACTTTTTTGACATTCGGTTATCACGCCGTAAACAGCGCGATTCAAAAGCAGCTGTACTGTTCCTTTGAGGCGGGCGGAGATACGGCTTAGCGTTTTTGCGGTATTTGGTGTGAAAGTTTCTTATCCATTTCTACCGTAGCGTCAATATTTCCGCAAAAAAAGCGTTTTCCCGGCGATGTGGCGAAAAAATGCGTTTCTCTTTGACCGCTCTCCGCATTTCGCGTACTCTCTTCGCTACAAAGACCGTTGATTGTCTCTGCGTCCGCAAAGCGCCAGTTAAGAGTTTCAGGCGTAGAAGCTGCTCCAGAAAAGCTGCAAAAAAGATCGTTTCAGCTACTCCTCCATTGCAAATCGAACGTATTTGTATTCAATCGTTGCGGCATCCCTCCTCTTCCCTTTGCCCGTTTCAATTTTTGGTTACTTCTCCGTCCAACCCTCCGCAGACACCATGGTCGCTTGTCTTACCGTCAACGGCTACGCCGACGATGCCACAACCCTGTTCCTGGCCTCCTCCTCTGCTATCAACATCTGCACCTTGATTCCGTACGGAGTGCTTTGGATGCGCGTCAAGGTCAAAAAGTTTGACCGAAGCCGACAAACGTTGAAGTCGCTGACCATTGTCAGCGTCGTAATGAGCGCGTCCTACCTGTCTACGACCCTGTCTGGAATGGTTTGGACACTGTTTGTTGAGAGGCTGCCGGACATAGCGACGACCACGGCGGGGTTGGCGATTAATTTCTGCACTTCGATGAATTATCCCATCTTTTTTTTCGCAAGGTGAGTTTTGTCGGCAAGGGTGGGTATGGCCAGGGGTGGTCACTGGCACCTATTTTTTCGATTTTGGGCCCGAAGCCCGGTCCGTCAAAAGCCCGGCCCGGCCCGGCCCGCGAAAGCCCGGCCCGGCCCGGCCCGCGAAAGCCCGGCCCGGCCCGCAAAAGCCCGGCTAGGGCGCGACCTGCCAAAAAATCGTTGCCGTTTTGTTATAACTAGGGTTGTAATTTTGACACTGACGTGAAGTTGACGCCAAATTGCCGTCATTTTCATCAAATTGCCGCCGTTGTTTCGGTCGGAAGCTGTCTAGCGATAAACCAAACGTTATTTAAGGTAGTATAATGCCTTCAAACATGTTTAAGACCAAATACACATTAAAACAACAGTTTATAACAACAAAAGAACTTTAATAGACCTATTTCGGATCATCTTCGTCCTTGTTCTTACTTAGTTAATTGGATTTCTTTCAACAAATTGCAAATAGAATTACTGATAAATGTTTATTAGCCTATTGGGAACTAAAGTTTGTAAAAAAAGCTTCGGTCCCGGTAGTGCTATTGTAATACATTATTATATACACACTATTTTTGAGAGTAATCGTGAAAAAAGCTTGTAAATGTGTTAGGACTTGATAAACTACAACAACAACCCCATCAAAAAATTTTGCCGGCTCGAAAACAATGAATGCCAACGGTTTGGCATTATGATAAAAACCGAGTCGGGCCTGGCCTGAAAAACCCCAGGCCCGCGGCCCGGCCCGTTCGGGTTGGCTTCCCTGACTGGGCTAGGCCTTGAATAATTTGCGCGGCCCAAGAGCCATGCCCAGGCAAGGAAGGCGTGCGATGCTCGGGTATCTTTTACATTTTTGACTTTATTCTGTACATACTTGACTTTATTCTGTATATAATTGACTTTGTTCTGTATATAATAATTTAGCAGGCAATACCGGACTGCCTTCAACGAGCAACTAGCTATATTGTTGCCATGTCTACGGCGATACCAAAAAGAACCAAGGAAAACGGCATGGGCTCATTGCAATCAATACGCAAAAGGATCCACTTGCATATCGACCGTAAAAGTCGAATCGACGCGCTTTTCTACAAGTGCAGCGGCACGGGAAGCTGTGCGGAATCCTCGGCATTCGCTTCTCTGAAGTACAGTATGCGCTTGGTCAGCTTCTTGTCCAGCGCCATTTCTCTGATGGGCTTCACTTCTTTTACGGTGAAGAAAAAGAAGAACGTCTCGTACAGTGTGATGACTGTCACGCCAAAGTAAAGGCCCAAAGCTCCACCGACTTCGGCTGAAATTTTGGGTTACTGTCAATTATGTGCGCGGATGCCATAATGGGCAGATTTCCAAAATCCTTGGAAAAATTTTCAATCCCTTCCATATTAGTAAAAATAGTTTTTTTTTAAATTTTACATTTTTCTCTACTGAGTAATGTAAAAATGTAATTTTTGGAATTTTTTGTGTGAATAGCGGATTCAGGGGTAATCGACGATGCTGATTTCGAATATCGTACTCATTTTTTCGGAATCTTATAATTTTACTTTACTGAGTAATTATGAGTAATGTCAAAATGTAAAATTTACTGAGTAATGTAAAAATGTACGATTCAGAAAAAATGAATACGATTTTCGAAATCAGCACCCTCAAAAACCTCTAAATCCACTATTCACAAAAAAAATCCAAAAACTACATTTTACATTACTCAGTAGAGTAAAAATGTAAAATTTTAAAAAAATACTATTTTTTACAAATATGTATGTAAGAGATTAAATATCTCTTCAAGGATTTTGGAAATCTGCCCATTATGGCATCTGCCCATTATGGCATCTGCCATTGTGGTTTCGGCCCGTTATAGACCGTTGCCGTCAATTACTGTGTGGGTAGTACCAGTCCGTTTGCAAAGTCGCTGCAGCGATTTCCGCGACAAGCACTATGAGAACACAAAGTCCACCTTGTACTGTGCAATAGGTTTTTTTTGGCTGTCGCTCGCACACTGACTTTTTTTGCACAGTACATGTCGCCAATCACTATAGCGACTTTGGGAACGGACTAGTAGTGATGCAAAATGAATAAACTCTCAATGAGCGTAATAAAACGGGATTTTGAAGTTGAATGTTGGTAACATAGGACAGTAAATGGGTTGAAATGTCTTTGAATTTCTTCACGATTCAAAGAGATTGACGTATCTTTCCAAATGGCGACAAAACAAAATGCACAGTGCGTCCCGATCACGCACAGTGCATAACAAACTCTCGAAAAAAGGCAGCCGAAGCATATGTCGCTGGATGAAACTGCACTGTGCGCTGTTCGTTCGCACTGTGCCGATTGTTTGAAGCCACTTTGCGATGCCGACCGCACGGTGCAAAGACATGTCTGGACTTTTCGACCCACCAAGTATAATATTTTTCTTCTGTCGCTGTTGGGATTAGATATAGAGAAAAAAAATTTGACAACAAGTTGTGTACGGTCTTAAAGGGACAGTACAGCTACTTTTGAATCGCGTTTTTTACGGCGTGGAAACGAAATGTCAAAAAAGTTTTTTCGTCTACTGTACCAATAACAACGGAAAAAATAGTGGCGATATTTTCTACATGATTACTAATAATTATTTTACTGTTTGCAACTCTACCGCCTTTGTTTTCGTTGCAGGACATGAAAAAACTTTTTTGACATTTCGTTTCACACGCCGTAAAAGCGCAATTCAAAAGTAGCTGTTCTGGCCCTTTAATCGCCTCAAAAAAAAATCCTTGTAGCATACGGACTCACTCAACAATGACCAAAACGAAAAATCATCCGAGTACAATATCTCTTGAGTAATGTAGTTCCGATAAATGATATTGATGGCCAAGGAATTGTGCCTAAAAACTGCCCAAAGAGCCGTACAATCTCTCCTGTAGTCCGTTGCTTACAATGCAAATTCATCGTCCTCCACAGTCCTCTCCGTATTCCATGAATTTGTCCTTCCCAATTCGGATACGGTACTGAAAAAGTCACAAATTCACCGAAAATAGTGACAATTTAAAGCGCCAGAACAGCTACTTTTGAATTGCGCTTTTTACGGCGTGTGAAACGAAATGTCAAAAAAGTCCCTCTGTTAAACAGTAAAATAGAGACCAAAAATTCGCCTTTGTTTTCGCTGCAGGACATAAAAAAACTTTTTTAAAGTACAAATGCAGCAACAATATCCGGCATGGATTCCATGCCAATGATCCATTTCTACCAAAAAATCATTTTCCCCTTGGACCGCTCTCCGCGTTTCGCGTGCTCTCTCGGCCCGCAATAATCGTTAAATATCTCGGTTGTGCCTGGAAAGCGAATTCAAAAAAGTTTTTGAAGTCCTACAGCGAAAACAAAGGCGGTAGAGTTACAAACAGTAAAAAAATTATTAGTAAGCATGTAGAATGTCACTATTATTTTTTCCGTTGTTATTGGTAGAGTAGACAAAAAAAACTTTTTTGACATTTCGTTTCCCACGCCGTAAAAAGCGCAAATCAAAGGTAGTTGTTCTGGCCCAATAAGACTATGTAAGATGTATTGTAAGTCATTAGCGCCCCAACCCAAAAGCTGTTGATTTTCGAAGCGGTCCCGCTCGTCTATGTCACCATTATTTTTTCCGTTGTTATTGGTACAGTAGACAAAGAAACTTTTTGAACATTTCGTTTCCACGCCGTAAAAAGCGCGATTCAAAAGTCTCTATTTGGCCCTTAAACAGGGGAAGTACCCCAAGTGCGACGCTCAGATTTTGATGAGACTTGGCACAAATTTAATATTATTTTTTCTAAGACATATGCGAGACTCCTAGCTCGCGTTTCATGCCTATTTCTACCATAGTAAGTAATGTTTCCACAAAAAAAATATTTTTTTCCGCACGAAACTGGCAAAGATATGGCAAAAAAGTGTTTTCCTCTGTGACCGCTCTCCGCGTTTTGCGTACTCTCTCGGCCGCAAAGATTGTTAAATATCTCGGCTGCGCGTGCAAAGCGCGAGCTAAAATTTTCAAGAATGAATATGTGGCCTATGCCTGATATGTGTGCCGAATTTAAAGAATTCGGAATCTTCGGAAACGTCAATATTTTATGGGTCTCCGTCAGGAAGCCGTAAGATTTTCGGTCGATTCGCGACGACCCAACGCCATTTTCAGGAGTCTTCGCGGGAATTGTCACATTTTCATCGCAATCACCGCACTTGGCGACATATTCCATCAGAGTGCCCATTTCATCACCGCTTACTACAAATTCAAACTCGGCGGCAGCGTCGCTCAAATACAATGTTTCTGTGTGCCGTTGTATGGCGCGTTGTTGACTCCGTGCATGTTCCTGTTCATTTCGCTCGACAGAATACTGTGTATTCTAAAGCCATTGGCGTAAGTTGTATTGTTTTGAAAGAGACCCGCACGTCACAACCGAAAAAGCGAGACAGAGGGAAGTCTTCAAGTTGGCGATTCGTCTTTGACACTTCGCAACAGGTGCGAAAAATTATTTAGCCTAGCTGCCGCCTTTTTTCGTTGATTTACGTTTATAGCCAGTGTTTGACGGAAAACTGCAAAATAACTGCCAAAACATAATAAAATAATTTTTTCCAACAAATTGCGAAACTTTTCAGCAAATTCTAACAAGGCAAGTTTAGATACCCAAAAAACGACTTTTCCTCGATGTTGCGAAGTGTCAAAGACAAATCGCCAACTTGAAGACTTTCTTTTTCGATTTGACGTGCTTTGTGAGTTTGTGTTCCCTCAAATAATCCAATTAAAACCCTGTAATCGTATAAAGTTTGTTTTCCCACGCAAAGGTGACCCTAAATGGAAGGCACTTTACTCGTTTTTCTCCTCGTTCCCCACCAACGCCGTGTAATCGTCGAACTCTCCCTCGTCGAAGGCGTCCAAAATCTCCATGCTCAGCGGGCGGTTCTGGAAGTCGGTTGTGTACTCTGCAACATGTTTTGTTTCGGGCATTTAATTAAGGAATGGGGGTTTGGAATAGAAAAGGGATTATATTTTTTTTGGCCTTTTGAAATTTATGCAGGACTTTTTTGGCAAATCTTAGGTCGGTAAAAAGCCTAAAATACAATTTACAAAGTTCGATAAAAATCCCACAACAGTGCGATTTGGACCATCCTTAGAAGCAACGAAATTCGGAGCCCTAAACCTTATTTTCGGGAGAGCTTTTGATCTACAGTCCTTTACTAGTCCGTTCGTAAGGTCGTCGCACTGATTTCCGCGACATGCACTGTGCAAAAACAAAAATTTACTTTGCACTGTGCAATTTTTCGTTTTTTTGCACCGTGCACTAGGCTTTTTTCGGCTGTCGCTCGCACCCGGACCATTTTGCACAGTGCAAATACCAAAAATCACTTCAGCGACTTTCCGGACGAACAGTACATATATACAAGAATTGCATAGAAAAGAGCCTATTGCACGGTGCAAAAAGCAAGAAATTGCACAGTGCAAAGCGAACTTTTGTTTTTGCACAGTGCATGTCGCGGAAATAGTAATATGTATGTACAATCTCTTATTCTGCTAGTAACCTCAATTTTTGCCGTTTAAAATTCTGATCGCCCCGGTCCTTGTGTTGAGCTCGTGAGCCATGTCTACGATAGGCTGAACTACGACTATATTGCTACTCACTAGCGTACCATCTTTCACTCCTACCTGAAGGTGCCGACATGTTCGGAAAAGATTATGACTTTTTTGTTCCGTTAAAGATTTTTTACTCACCATATAACTCCATTTTCTTTGTTATTTCATCATTTACCGTATTCTGAAAAAAAAATGTTTTTAATATTGTAGCGTAAGCTTCAATTTTCCTCTTTTTCTACCATTTTCCATACCCACCACGGTCTCTGTGAATCCGTCCACATTGATTTGCAAGAAGTTTCCCGGAGACATTCCGATTCTGTTTAGGAATCCGAACTTGGCATTGTACATGAAGCCGGCGAACAGCGTCTCATTATCGTTCACGGACTCGAGGCCATAGTCGTTGTTCCGTAACAAGTAAAAGTCTTGGATATCATGGGTGTTCTCAATATCTACGGACCATTTTTTAAACTAGGACCAGGAAAACGTCCTACCGTCCTTGCTATATACATTTTCATTTTCGGTCTTGAAGACAATGCACCTTCCGAAACTCGGATGTATCACATATTCATACCCGGGGTCATCCTTGTTCAGTTGAGTACTGTAAAGGGGCATTCGTATTTTTCACAAAGTGCATGGATATTTGTCGCGTTCATTTCACAGTGCATTTGCACGCTTGTCGCCGCCGCACTCTGAATTTCACGCGTTTCGCACAGTGCAAACCACAAAAATGCCCTTTGCACTGTGCAAAATTCCGGGCGCCGACGCTGCGACGTAGTTGAATGCCAAATTTTTTTTTGGCATTTTGTTGTAATTTTTTCGCAAAAAAATTTTTTTGACTACGGTTGTTTAAAGTTTCTCTTGCTTTCTCTAGGATTTCGACGATGGATTTGACAATCGAGCAGCCCATCTGAAGTATTTTATTCACTCTAATGACATGAATACCTGTGGTTCGATTTTTCGATCTTTAAAAAAATCAAATAAACCAAAATTTGGGACAAAAAATTTCAGGTTCTGATTGCCATGTCTGTTTACCAGACATGGCAAGGGGGCCGGGCCGGGCTTTGAAAATCTAAACAGGCCGGGCCGAGGGCCTATCGTTTTTTTGGGCCCCCTCGGCCCGGCCCCCTTTTCAAAAAAAAAATTTTTGTCTTGCAACGAAAAATTTAGGTGCCAAATTTTTTGGCATTTTGTTGTAATTTTTTCGCAAAAAAATTTTTTGACTACGGTTGTTTAAAGTTTCTCTTGCTTTCTGTAGGATTTCGACGATGGATTTTACAGTCGAGCAGCCCATCTGAAGTATTTTATTCACTCTTATGACATGAATACCTGTGGTTCGATTTTTCGACCTTTAAAAAAATCGAATAAACCAAAATTTGGGACAAAAAATTTCAGGTTCTGATTATCATTTCCGAATCTTCAAATTTTTGATGCTTTTCAGCTTTTTGCATATATTTCCAATATCTGAATATCTTTTTCGCTGAAAGACAAATCATGGATAATATCAAAAAAAATCAACAATATCTTGGGTATAGGTTGATCGATTTTTAAATTTTAAAACGTTTTTGGACTAATTCGAGTACTGCGAACAACGTTATGATGTTAGTTTAAAGTAAAAACTTTAAAAAAAAGGGCCGGGGCCGGGCCGGGCCCAAGGTACGCAATGGCCGGGCCGGGCTTTGGAAATTTTTAAAGGGGCCGGGCCCAACTTTAAACGGGCCCGGCCCGTTTTGCTATGTCTCTTGTTTACGTCGCAGCGGTTGCCGATGCACGGTGCAAAAACCAAAGAAAGGAAAAATGCACAGTGCGAAATGGGACTTTTTTTTGCACGGTGCGTAAGACGACAAAATGTCCATGCACTTTATGAAAATACTAATAGTAGGCGAGCCAAAAAGTCTTGACCTGTTTGCACAGTGCGCCGTCGCGCGACAAACTTGTCGCAAAGCGGCGAGTCAGATGCACTGTGCGCGCCGACCACGCACTGTGCGAAATGAGTTCTTTTAGGCCCGAAATTGCACAGTGCGCTTCTCAATCGCACTGTGCAGATTGTTTGTCGCGCACTTCGCACCGTGCAAAGACATGCCACGACTTTTTGATCAAGGCTGATAGCCACCGTGTCCCGACATTCCGGGTCAGGGACAGCTCAGGTCAGTGACAACTCGGGTCAAAGACAGCTTAGGGTATATCATATGTAGGAATAAAATTTCGTGTGAAAATCAACAAAATTTAAAAATGTTTTCGCTTCGGGATACAAAAAAAGGATTTTTTATTAAAAATTGGGTAAAATTTTGAATGGTTTTCGCTTCGGGACTTGAAAAAATATTATTTTGTTGAAAATTGAGTGAAATTTTGAAATGTTTTCGCTTCGGGATACAAAAACATTCCAAAATTTTATGCAATTTTCAAAAAAATCTGTTTTTGCGTCCTGAAGCGAAAACTTTTCAAAATTTTATGCAACTTTCAATAAAAAATTTTTTTTTTGTATCCCAAAGCAAAAACCACTCCAAATTTGACTCCTATATATGATATATCGTTGACCCAAATTGTCGCTGACAAGAACTGTCCTTGATCCGAGTTGCCGTAGCGCCATAGCCACTACTTACTGCATCACAACGCTTTTGACATTTACGGCTTCCGCCATCTCCGCCAAAACAGACGAAACCGTAGACTGTTCACCACGTTCCAGGTGTTCTAGTAGATCAGCACTGTCACTTATCGTTTCATTGTACATCTCGTAGATTAGTATCTCAAACATATTCTGTTGTGTGGTATTTACCATCAACCTGCGATCCAGAAAATTAGTAAATGACATTGATACGAGTCTAAAACCGCTACGTGCAACCCAATTGAAAAAACCGCGTGTCGCAGCGATATGCAGATTGCGCAGTGCAAAAGGTCAAATGCACGGTGCGGAAAGCACCGCACCGTGCAATGCAGCCCCATTCCGCACTGTGCATTTGACCTTTTGCACGCTGCAATCGGAATATCGCTGCGACACTTGACTATGTCGCAGCGATGTCGCTGAAGCTTTTGCACAGTGCGATCAACTTTCTCAATTTTTGCACCGTGCGAAACGAGCAAAATGCACAGTGCGTTGCGTTGACGACTGAAGGCGAAAAAAAGCCGACGCCCTTTTGGAAATACGACCAGCGATTACCGTGCGTTGCGATTCGTCGAACACAACACAATGGACGGGCGCGTAATGTTCTTGTGGACCCACATATTGAATGTGGGTATTGGGACCTTGGACGGATCCAGAAATCGCAGAAACGCATCCTTCGTCTGAATGGTGAACATCACAGCGAATGTGATGAAAAATAACACCGCAGACAGGCTAAATAGAGTATAAAAACCCTGGATTTTGATGCTCTCACCGCAGCCATCTCGGATTCTCCGAGCGCAGTAATCGAAACCCAACAATCGACGTGTAATCGCAGAAATGGTCGAATTTTTCGACAATGTTCTTTCGTATAGCCATTGTTGAGGCAAACAAAGCGCGATAACCTTAGCTTTAGGTGTTTTTCGTTGCTTTTGAAAGGGTTTTAGATGTTTTTGACATGCAAATTATAGATTTTTGGGTCGTTTTGTCATTTTTATGGTGTAAAAAGGCCTGGATAGTAGTTTATTTTGTATTTGATGACATTTCATGTCATAAAAATGCATTTTTTCCCATTTTCCAGACATTTCTTGAAAGGGTTATATAATAAGTCTTTGTGAAGGTGCTGCTATTTGCGATGAAAAGTGCAAAAAATCCCGTAAAAACAAAAAATCTCCGTCATCTTGAGGGCAGAAGTCATTATTCTTTTCCCGCACAATTTTTCTTAAACTTTACACCAATTTCACTGAAATGTGTAATCTTATCGAGATTCCGAAAATAATGCGCCGCGATCTGATAAAAAAAACGAAGAGCCAAAGACAGCCACTTTCACGGGGCCCTTTTTGTTTGTTTAGACCAAGAACACGTTGTCAGGTGAGTTCGAAAACGTTTCTCCGGTAAACTTTTTGTGGATGGCATCTCAAGAGGCAGTGAGAGATTTAAAAATTTACTGCTTTCAGTGTTCTGGTACGTTTTTTGAGGAAATTTGGGTCTTAGATAAGGCTGATGAGGGCAATACTTGATTCTTCTGCGGTTTAGAGGACTTACCCTTAGGCAATTTTTGTTTTTTAACCAAAAATTTTGATTACGTTCAAAAAATGCAGTTTAAAAGCAAAAAACGGTTAAATCTTAAAGATTGCCGTAGCCCGCGGTTTGAAATTTTGTCATAATGATAAGAATGCCATTGTCTTTATCTCTTCTAAGTTTCACCTTGGTCCGCACTCTCTGCACAGGAAAATTTCATTTTTTGTTAGTTTTAACCTACTACAATATATTTTGATCTCAAAAACCAACAAACATGGGTCAAATAGCATAAAAAGCCATTTGAAAATAAAACACTGGTCTCCGTTTACCTATGCGACAACAATTTACTCCATCACTTCTCCCAGATGTCGTGCAATTCGCCGGTTCTCGGGCGCAGCTCGCGAATTTTCACTTTTTTCAAATTTTTTTTGGAATTTAATTTTTTTGTGAATGTCACTGAGGAGAGTCAGGAGCCGCTAACCGGTTGTCCACACAACCTAATCCCCTTCCTGAGGCCGCTCAGTTCCAGCTCAGTTCGGTTTAGTAAGTATAATGCGTTATGTATAATACATTTTTTTGACGCCTAGGAGCTTAGGATGAAGGATGGCGAGAGGAACATGAGAGTTTCGGCTTGGGTTAGGTTTGAAGAGGGAATTTTGTTGTCCGAGAGGCTCATCGTGGGGTTTCCCCCCGTTTTGAAGTGGAGAAAAAAAAACAAATGGCATGAGGTCTGTCGGGGAGTTGAAGGTTACTTGTGGGGGAAGTGATCTTTAGACCATGGTTTTCCGGCTCTGTCAGGGGTGTTTTTGTCTGTTTCAGCGATGTTGCGCAGTTACTCACTATACGCACGCGTCCTTCCTAAAAATATAGGGATTTCTATCTAAAACAATGTTTTGTTTACAAAAAACAATTAAAAAAAAGGGAAAATGAACTCTCAGCCCTCCAAGAGATGTTCTCCAGCCAGAAGTCCCTGTTCCGCACCGTTTCTTCTTTGTTTTCAGCATGAATAACGGATTGAACCGACTGTTTCGTTCGAACCCGCCGTTCTTACGCATTTCCACTGTCTATTTCAGTCAGACGTCGAGGATGGCCGGCAAAAAGGTTCTGAATTACGACAACATCAACCCCAATGTGAAGAGCATGGAGTACGCGGTCCGCGGGCCGATCGTCATCCGAGCCGTGGAGCTGGAGAAGGAGTTGGCTCAGGTGGGAATTTTTGATACTTGTTGTTGTGAGTTTAGGTAATAACTCGAAGCTTCTCGAGCGGATTTACTTGAAATTTGGCATAGATGACCTAGAAGGCTTATTTTTTTATTTTTTATAGTGTCAAATTGAAGTATTCAGATTTGGCTGAGATATAAAAAGTTTTCGGATTTATGATGGTAGTATAATATAAAAAAATTTTTGTTTTGAAGTGAAAATGGTTTCAAAATGTCCAAAAAACCTTTTAAAATACGAGGTTGTTGGTTTCTCGCTGAAAAACAAGCATTATCATCTTATATTCTCCTTCAGGGCATCAAACATCCGTTCTCAAACGTGATTAAAGCCAATATTGGAGATGCTCATGCCATGGGACAAGTGCCAATCACCTTCATCAGACAGGTTTTGGCCTGCGTGTCATATCCCAAGCTCTTGGAGTCGTCTGAAATCCCATCAGATGTGAAACAACATGCCAAGGAAATTTTGGCCGGATGTGGCGGAGGCAGCGCTGGAAGTTACAGTCAGTCGACGGGAGTGGAAGTGATCCGAAAACATGTGGCAGAGTTCATTTCGGCTCGAGATGGAGGAATCCCAGCCGATTCGGAGAATGTCATTTTGTCCGGAGGAGCTTCGGAGTCAATTCGAGTAAGGAAATGTCATGGATAATATAATTTTTGTCGGGGAAACAAGAATTTTAATGGATAGTGTAATGTTTCGGGGTTAAGAAGATCGTATTTGTCTTAGAAGCGAGTCAGATAGACTCTTTGACTGTTTTGTTACCTAAAATAAGGTAAATTAATATAAAAAATGTCTTTTCAGAACCTTTTGAAACTTTTCATCCACAGAGACAAGAACAAGAAAGCCGGAATCATGATCCCCATCCCTCAATATCCCCTATATTCAGCTTCAATTGAAGAGTTTCATCTTGGACAAGTAAGGTCTTCAAACATTTTTTATGTCCCTCTTTAGGTCGGCTATTTCCTCGACGAAGAGCATGGCTGGGCTCTGAGTATCGAGGAGCTGGAACGATCTCTCAAGGCCCATCAAGACGAGTACGATGTGCAAGCATTGGTTGTGATTAATCCGGGCAATCCAACGGGTCAAGTCTTGTCCAAGGAGAATATCCAAGAGATCATCAAGTTCGCTTACGAAAAGAAGCTGTTTGTCTTTGCGGACGAGGTGTATCAGGAGAATGTCTACAAAGAGGGACAGAAATTCCATTCGTTCAAAAAGGTCCTTTATGAACTGGGAGAGCCTTATGTCTCAAGGTGAGTTGTGATTATTTTTTTTTGATTTTCAAAAAAAATTTTGTTGATTCCTGTCAGCTAAGGTGTCGTATATCGCGTAGAAAATTGTAATGTAAATTGTTACCGTTTTTTTGCGATACTTTATTTTTGGAAAAATCGAAAAAAATGTAATTTTTTTTTCAATTTTGCTCACAGGGGAAGTACCCCAAGTGCGACGCTCGGATTTTGACAAAACTTGGCACAAATTTAGTATTATTTTTTTAAGACATATGTGACAGTCCTAGCGCGCGGTTTGCAGAAACGACCGAGATTTTTAGATCGAAAGTTGGCGAAAATATGACATTTTTTTGCGAAGTTAGGTATGAAATGTTTGATACCGATTTCTACCATAGAGGGTAATGGTTCCATAAAAAATCAATTTTTTCCTCGCGAAACTGGCAAAGTTATAGCCAAAAAGTGTTTTCCTCTGTGACCGCTCTCCGCACTTGGCGTACTCTCTCGCCAGAAAAAGATGGCTGAATATCTCGGCTGCGCGTGCAAAGCGCGAGTTAAAATTTTCAGGAATTAATGTGTGGCCTATGCCTGACATGTGTGCCAAATTTAGAGAAAATCTGAGCGTCGCACTTGGGGTACTTCCCTTGTTAGTAATGTTATATTTGCCGGGTGAATTGACTTGCCTTGCTCAATTTATTTTTTGGTATTTTAGTGTCGAATTGGCTTCATTCTACTCGGTCTCCAAGGGTTACATGGGCGAATGCGGAATGCGCGGAGGATACGTGGAATTTGTGAATTTGGACAAGGAAGTTTATGTGCAGTTCAAGAAAATGATCAGCGCCAAACTCTGCTCATCTGTGTTGGGACAGGCCGTCATTGACACTGTTGTGAATCATCCCAAGCCAGGAGAACCCTCATATGATTTGTGGTTGAAGGTAAAGGGTTTAGGGTTGATTTTTTGACAGCGAAAAATTTTTGGTAATTTTTTTTTTTTTTTTTTTTTTATTTTTTGGTTTGGGATGTAAAGTGCAAAATAATATTGTGAGGGATTAATATAAGGCCAATACAGTATATGCACAAAAGATTTGAAGAAAATCTGAGTTCTGGATTACGGTAAAAAATTGAATTTTCAGGAAAAGACGGACGTCCTGAACTCACTGAAAGAACGCGCCAAAATGGTCTCGGAAGCGTATAACTCGGTGGAAGGAGTGAAATGCAATGAAGTCACGGGTGCAATGTACGCTTTCCCCAACATTGAGTTACCCAAAAAAGCAGTGGAAATGGCTCATGTGAGTTTTGAGGATTTTTTGGCTTTTTTTTCGAATTTGTGGCCGTTTTTGCAATGAGGATGTTTTGTTGTAGATGAAACTTGGCTGAAATTTTTGATTAGACTTTTTTAAGGCGTATTTGAGATTTTTAACTGGTGATTCACCGGAGTTATCGAGATTTTTTGGTCGAAAAATCCCGAAATTGAATTTTTTTTTTTGATTTGAAAGTTTCTTGGAGATGTTTTACTGATTTTTTGTTGTAAAAGAAGATTTATCACTCACAAAGAATACTTTTAGGCATTTTGGGGTGTCTTGAAAGCAATTTGTCAAAAAATTTCATTTTCATTTTTTTTTTTTTTTTTGATTTTTTCAATAATTTAATTTTTTTCTTCAAAAATTAAATTTTTAGTCCGTTGGCGTGGCCCCCGACTTTTTCTACTGCAAACAACTGCTTGAGGAGGCCGGAATCTGCGTGGTTCCCGGCTCCGGCTTCGGCCAAAGAGATGGAACTTGGCATTTCCGCACCACGATCCTCCCCCAACCCGCCCTCACCAAGGAAATGCTGGAAAGATTCGCCAAATTCCACCAATCATTCTTGGCCAAATATAAATAGATTGGAGATATAGTTGGGGTAATTTTGTGTCCTCTCAAATTGAAAGTGCATCTTCGTATCATGTAGATAGAAATTAGAGATTTTATTTGATCAAATTTTTACAATCCTTTTATTGTTTTCACAGCTAAAGCGCATTTCATCAGGAATAAATATGTCATTTTAATAATATTTTGATTTTTTAAGAAAAACTGTGCGGGGTCGGCGTGCACTGTCCGGGGTCGGCGTGCACTGTGCGGGGTCGGCGTGCACTGTGCGGGGTCGGCGTGCACTGTGCGGGGTCGGCGTGCACTGTGCGGGGTCGGCGTGCACTGTGCGGGGTCGGCGTGCACTGTGCGGGGTCGGCGTGCACTGTGCGGGGTCGGCGTGCACTGTGCGGGGTCGGCGTGCACTGTGCGGGGTCAGCGTGCACTGTGCGGGGTCAGCGTGCACTGTGCATTTTGTCTTGTCGCCGTTTGCGGAGATGCGACTAGCTCCCGACGCGGGCCAAAGCAAATTTGAAACGACCCGTAATAACTAAAATTCCGAGTCTGGAAGCGAAAATTGGGGTAGCAAACAAAAATAGAGTGTCGAAACCCCATCATACGGGCAGAGAAATCATATACAACTATCTATGATCATTTTTATGTAATAATTTTTCTCAGGCAGAGAAAAAAAATTGGGTCGGGCCGTTTTCAAAATTTTTGAAGCCCGGCCCGAAATTTTTTTTTTCGAAGCCCGGCCCGGTGAAGTTTACAGGCCCGGCCCGGTTGTAAAATTTCGTTTTATCTTTAGACAGAAAACCCGCCAAACCACTTTTTCCAGAATTTTTCGTGTCGGTACCAAAAAAAATCGGAACCGGGCCGAAAAAAAACGCCCAAAGCAGCTCTACATCTTATCGCCGTGCCTGTGGCCCTTCAAGGAAATATTTACAAAAAAGACGGGCCGGACCAAAGTAAATTTGGAACGGCGCGGGGCCGAGCCGAACGGTTTTGGCCCGGAGCCATGTGTAGATGCGACAAGATCTTCGCACAGTGCGGACATGTCAAGATTTTTTAACCTGCAACACTGTACAACAAGATTTCCACTCGACCCACCTTGTACCGGCCTCTGTGCTCTTCGCAGTCCATAAGTCCTTTGCATTCGTAATTCGTCGCTACGGTCAATCGACACAGGTGATATTCATAAGGCGCAAAAAAAAACGTTTCCTTCGCAAACTTCGCCATGTTTCACAACACTCGATTCACACCTGCCCCAGAGCTCTTTGTTCGCCGTTTAGTCGTTGTGCATCATGACCCGGGATGCAGTTCAACATAACGTTTCAAGACTTTGAATTGGTCCCCGAAAATGTGCGTTGGGCGTTCGCCATCTACACATGGATTGTGCAGATTGTCAACTTTGCGACCTATTCGTTCACCATGTTCTGCGTGTGGAAGTATTCGGCCGACGTGATGCATACGTATAAGTGGTAAGACGACTGTTTGTAGCGTTTGAAACGGGCCGGCCCGCAGCCATGTCTAGTCAAGCGTCGCACTTAGCATACTCCCCTTTTTAGGTACATAATGAGCTCGTTGACTTCGATTGAGCTGTATTTGATGATCATGTCGTCGTATGAAATCGAGCTGTTCCCTTATTACAATTTCACGTTGTCCAGAGGAATTATCGACTTCTTTCAGGTGAGTTGTCGTCTTCAATCGACAAAATTCTGTGCTAGGTCACTAAGATGTATACAAAATAGAGAGAACGGTCGCGTGGTTAAGTTTGCCTTTGGCGTCGAGTGTCCGATTATGGGCCATGTTTCTGATAAGGGAAGTGCGACGCTCTAATTTTTATGGGTTGGGTCCGAACATCCCCCTCTTTCGGACATTCTCCTTCTCCGAACCCCTCCCCTCTTTCGAACTCTACCCCTGCCGAACACCCCCCCCCCCCCAAAAAAGAACTCTCCCCCCTGGATGAACGTTACCCATTTTCGAACACCTCCCCCCCCCCCCCCCCCCCCCCCCTCATTTTGAATAATGAAAAGATAGGTGGCATGTTATACGATCAAAATTTTTTTCATTTTTTTAATTTGAAAGGACATGTTATACGATGAAAAAATGTTTTGAAAAATTAAAAAACAGAGTGACATGTTATACGATAAAAATTTTTTCATTTTTTTAATTTGAAAGAGAACATGTTATACGATGAAAAAATGTTTTGAAAAATAAAAAAAAGAATGTGACATGTTATACGATAAAAATTTTTTTTTATTTTTTTAATTTAAAAAAAGACATGTTATACGATGAAAAAATCTTTTGAAAAATTAAAAAACAGAGTGCGACATGTTATACGATAAATTTTTTTTTCATTTTTTTCCAAATTGAAAGGGGACACGTTTTACGATTTTTTTAAATTTTTTTCGAATTGAATTCTTCTTTTTGAAAAATTACACCGATGTCTACTGTAGCGAGTAATGTTTTCACAAAAAAATCGACTTTTTTCATCCAAAACTGAGCAACGACCAAAAATGTTTTTCCTCTGTGACCGCCCTCCGAATTGCGCATACTCTCTCGACCGCAAAGCCCGTTGAATATCTCGGCTGCAAAGCGCGAGCTAAAGTTTTCAGAAATTGATATGTTGCTGACATATCAGTGATCTATGGCCCATGCACAATGTGTGTGCAAAATTTAAAAAAAAATCTGAGCGTTGCATTTGACGGCCTCCTTTAATCCTGCGGCATCACTTCCTGAAAAAACGCCTTTTTTAGATCCCCCGAGCGGCCGTCCTCCTGCAAGGCATCAGTTTCACATTCTTCGAGATGTACACAGTCACCACGCTTTGTCGATTTTTGTACCGCTATGCGCAGAGCACCGACAAGCCGCGGTTGTTGTACGTCATGTCCCATCGTTGGTTCTTTCTGGGGCTGTTTTGTTTCTTCTTGTTCATCCTCGGTATGACCGCTGTGGACGGGGTTCATGGCATCGAAGATGGAAGGGATCTGCAAGCCCAATTCCCCAATAACAGTTTGATTTTGAAGGAGTATGTGACTGGTCATAGCATTACTGTCATAAGAGTAAGTCAAAGGTTTTTGTTTTTATTTTTTAGGGTAAAGGGTATCAGGCGAAACGGAAAGTCTTGAATGTCTGCACTGTGCGCTCTCTTGAATGTCTGCACTGTGCGCTCTCTTGAATGTCTGCACTGTGCGCTCTCTTGAATGTCTGCACTGTGCGCTCTCTTGAATGTCTGCACTGTGCGCAACAACCGCGCACAGTGCAAAACGATTTTTGGGCTGTGTATGTCGCACGATCAGACTGAAAAGTGCGTTTCTCATCCGCACCGTGCCGATTGTTTGTCACGCATAGACATGGCTCTGGGCCGGGCTAAAAATTCCAGCCCGCGGCTTCTGGCCGTTTCAAATTCGCTTTGGCCCGGCCCGTCGATATCAATTAACCCTGCAAATATAACATTACTAATAGGATAAAAAAAGGTTTTAGAAAAGTATTGTAAACCTTTTGAAAATGATCGTATCTAGTTGCGTGTAATTTCTCTGCCTGTATGATGGGGTTTCGACACCTTATTTTTGTTTGTTACCCCAAATTTTCGCTTCCAGACCCAGAATTTTAGTCATTACTGGCCGATTCTGGGCCGGGACGAGAGGTCGGCTTGCGGGCCGTTTCAAATTTGCTTTGGCCCGGGAGCCATGTCCAGGCAGAACAGGAAACACAGGCCTTGTGATCCCGTTTTAAAGGGCCAGAACAGCTACTTTTAAATTGCGCGTTTTACGGCGTGTGAAACGAAATGTCAAAAAAGTTGCTTCGTCTACTGTACCAATAACAACGAATAAAACGTAATGGTGACATTCTACATGCTTACTAATCATTATTTTACTGTTTGCAACTCTGCCGCCTTTGTTTTCGCTGCAGGACATAAAAACAAACTTTTTTGACATTTCGCTTCACACGCCGTACAACGCTCAATTCAAAAATAGGTGCTCGGGCTTTTTAAAGGCCTTGAGATTAAAATAAAAAAAATACGGCGTGTGAAGCGAAATGTCAAAAAAGTTTTAGTTATTACGGGCCGATGTTGGACCGGGCCGTTTCAAATTTGCTTTGGCCCGGACTGAAAACTATGTCTAGTTCTACCTCAATATACGATCATTTTCAAAAGGTTTACAACAATTTTCTAGCTATTTTTTTATCCTTACAGGGAAAGTACCCCAAGTGCGACGCTCAGATTTTGATGACAAATTTAAATTATTTTTTCTAGGACATATACGAGACTCCTAGCTCGCGCTTTGCAGAAACGACCAAGATTTTTAAATCGAAAGTTGGCGAAAATGTGACACTTTTTTGCGAATTTTGGTATGCAAAGTTTCATGTCTATTTCTACCATAGAGGGTAATGTTTTCACAAAAAAAATAGCTTTTTCGTCGCGAAACCGGCAAAGTTATATCCAAAAAGTGTTTTCCTCTGTGACCGCTCTCCGCGTTTCGCGTACTCTCTCGGCACTAAAGCTCGTTAAATATCTCAGACAGGAAATGTGACATTCTTTTGCATTGAGAACTGATTTGAAATCAATGAAATACTTATTATTGAAAAGGGTTTTTCAAAATGAAAATAAAATTTTATCACATTTGGCGTAAATTTACAAGGAAAGTACCAATTGAAAGTCGAAAAAATGTACCGAGTTTTGGCATGAAAACTTGTGTGTCTGTTTCTACAGTAAGGGGTAATTTTTCTCCAAAAAATCAATCTTTTCCGCGCAAAACTCGCAAAGTGATAGCCAAAAAGTGTTGTCCTCTCTGACCGCTCTCCACGTTTCCCGTGCTCTCTCAGCCGCAAAGATTGTTGAATATCTCGGCTGCGCCTGCAAAGCGCAAGCTAAAATTTTCAGGAATTGATATGTGGTCTGTGTCCGAAATGTGTGCAAAATTTAAAGAAAATCTGAGCGTCGCACTTAGGTACTTCCGTTGTTAGATTACAATGTGGTTAGGCAAGTTCTGCGAGAGTATTGTTTTCTATGATACCGTAGAGGGTCGTTCCACTTAAAATAAATCGTTTCACGCAAAATTGGCCAAGAAATGTCGTTCTAATATGGCCAAAAAGTGTTTTCCAGTGTTTTTCCTGACCGCTCTCCACGTTTCCCGTGCTCTCTCAGCCGCAAAGATTGTTGAATATCTCGGCTGCGCCTGCAAAGCGCGAGCTAAAATTTTCAGGAATTAAAATGTGGCCTATGCTTGGCGTGTGTGCAAAATTAAAAAAAAATCTGAGCGTTGCACTTGGGGTACTTCCCTTGTTGGTAATGTTATATTTGCCGGGTGAATTGATATCGACGGACCAAAGCAAATTTGAAACATCAGCGATTTTCAGCCCGGCCCTGGAGCCAAGTTTAATTTTGCGGGGCCGGCCCGTTCCACATTTGCTTCGGCTCGCCAAAGACCGAAGCCATGTCCATGCCCTAGCCGAGAGCTGTGTCTTGAGACGATTTTATATAGTATTATATTATAATTCCGAAAAACCGTTTCCGCCCCTTTCAGAGCGGCTACACCACTCGCACCTTCAAATTCGTAATCTACCCGTTGACGCTGGTGGTTGGTTCCGTCTGCACCTACAAATGCTACCAATTCCAAAACGACCCGTCCAACAAGTTCAGCGAGCGCACCAAGCAAATGTACCATCTGCTGATCCTGGGCCTGGTCATCGAAATGTTGGCCGAGTTCTTCTGGTTCATCATTCCCTACGTCTGTGTGCCGATTTATTTGCCGGTCGAGAAGCAGATCATCGGGTATTACGTGGTCTATCGGATGTTCTACGCCTACCCCTCGTTTGTGATGATCTTCACGCTCGTCTTCTACAAGAGGTACAACATGGGCGTCAGGGAGATTTTCGGATCCATCCGCGACAACCTGAAAATTCATCAGGGATCTGTCAGCGATCCGTGGACCGGCGGAAGAACTGTGGAATAATTGTTGATTGTTTGTAAGAACATTATACGGATGGACTAGTACTACTCGGCGAAAAAAGTCCTGAGAATTTATCGCGCCCCGAAATTTTGTCGCGCGCCGAAAGAAATGATTTGTCGCTGAGAAAAATGGGAATCGCGCGCGACGTAAGGCAAAAAATGCAAAATGCACCGTGCAAAATGATGTTTTTGGGTCGAAATGCACTGTGCGAAGCCGTTCTTTCGCGATTTTCGAATTTTTTCGCGGCCGTCGCAGCGATTTCGCGTTTTTACCCAAGCGACATGCACTTTTCCGCGACCTCATTCCAATTTTGCACCGTGCAAAATTTTTTTTAGTCAAACTGCACTGTGCGAAGCCGTTTTTTCGCGATTTTCGAACCGCACAGTGCAAATTCTCAAAAACCGCACAGTGCAAATTCTCAAAAACCGCACAGTGCAAATTCTCAAAAACCGCACAGTGCAAATTCTCAAAAACCGCACAGTGCAAATTCTCAAAAACCGCACAGTGCAAATTCTCGACAACCGCACAGTGCAAATTCTCAGGACTTTTTGCGCCGAGTAGAGTACTACATATTAGTCGGCGCAAGAATTCGTGAGACTTTTTCGCACTGTGCAGGCATTTATTTTTTCTCTTTTGCACTGTGCAAGTCGCCGTCGCAAAAGACAAATCGCTGAACGTCGGAAGAAAGCGCATTTGCACTGTGCATCCCAAATTCAAAGAAATGGCGACAACGAAGGGGTTGTCGCAGCGACAAAATTTGTTGCGATCCGTTCGTTGCACCGTACAAAACACAAGACGTTGGGAAAAGCGACAAAACTCTCCACTGTGCAGAAAGAGAAAAAAGCACAGTGCAAACGAAAAAATTGCACAGTGCAAAAAAGTCTTACAAATTCTTGCGCCGATTAGTACTGATCCGTCCGGAATGTCGCTGGAGTCATTTTTGGTGTTTGCACTGTGCAAAAACATTAGGGTGCAAGCGACAGTCGAAAAAGTCTATTGCACGGTGCAAACAGCAAGAAATTGCACAGTGCAAAAGGAACTTTTGTTTTCGCACAGTGCATATCGCCGAAATCACCGCAACAACATTACGGACGGACTGCATTTTGCATTGTCGCCGTTTACGGAGTCACGACAAGGTCTCCGCACATTTTTAGGCTTTTACATGTTTAATGGGGACGATGTGACTCCCTACTGTAATCAAACTCCCGAAAATTCTACCTCATTGCATATGCTTTCGCATGAATAAACCTTACCTCACACGGCATGGAAAGTGGAAAGTCTACGTGAAAAGCGTGAAAAGTGTGATTAAGTTTGCAGCTGAACAGGGTTTTTAGACAAACCAATGCAGAATCCAAACCGAAAATCTTTTATTTAAAGAGACAGTACAGCTACATTTGAATCGCGATTTTACGGCTTGGAAGACGAAATGTCACAGAATTTTTTCTGCCCCCCGGCGTAAAATGCCATCGGAAATAGTGCAAAATAATCAGACAGATTGTCAAATACATGCTCAACTTTTAAGATTGTTTCCACTTGGTTTTAAGGGCGTGGGAGAAGAAAAAAATTTGTGACATTTCGTCTTCCAAGCCGTAAAAGCGAAATTCAAATGCAGTTGTTTTAGTCCTTCAAAGGGAAAAATAATGGTGACGTTCTACATGTTTACTAATAATTATTTTACTGTTTGCAATTCTGCCGCCTTTGTTTTCGCTGCAGGACATAAAAAAAACTTTTTTGACATTTCGTTTCACACGCCGTAAAAAGCGCAATTCAAAAGCAGCTGTTCTGGCCTTTTAAGGGCGTGGGAGAAGAAAACAAATTGTGACTTTTCGTCTTGCAAGCCGTAAAAGCGGGATTCAAATGTAGTTGTTTTAGTCCTTCAAAGGGACATTACAACTACTTTTGAGTCGCGCTTTTTACGGCGTGCTAAAGTCCCAAAAGTTTCTTCGTTTACTGTACCAATAACAACAGAAAAAAATAATGGTGACGTTCTACATGTTTACTAATAATTATTTTACTGTTTGCAATTCTGCCGCTTTTGTTTTCGCTGCAGGACATAAAAAAAACTTTTTTGACATTTCGTTTCACACACCGTAAAAAACGCAATTCAAAAGTAGTTGTTCTGGCCCTTTAATGCGACAACATTGGATAATGCTAACAATTGGTGATCTTTTCGATAGACCAAGACCTCCGAAAGGCCTGAGCCACACATCAGTTCCGAAAACTTACAGCTCACGCTTTGTAGAGGCAAGGTATTCAACAATCCTCAAATTACGGGCAAGAGAATACGCGAAACGCGGAGAGCGCTCAGAGAAAAAATACTTTTTGGCCATATCTCTGCCAGTTTCGCGTGGAAAACACTGATTTTTTGTGGAGACATTACTCACTACGGTAGAAGTGGGTACGAAACCGTTTGATGCCAAAATTTACAAAAAAATGCTAACATTTCGCCAACTTTTGACCCAAAAAAGCTCAATCGTTTCTGCAAAATGCGAGCCAGAATTCTTTTATCCCTTGAAAAATTGATTCTAAAATTGTGCCAATTTTCTATGCATTTCTTGTATATACTGTCCGTCCGGAAAGTCGCTGAAGTGATTTTTGGTGTTTGCACTGTGCAAAAAAAGTCAGGGTGCGAGCGACGGCCGCGCCATAAAGTCCCAATAATTTTATCGCTCATGTCGCGCACAAAAATTGGAGTGCGGTCGCGCAAAAGTGCATGTCGCTTGGGTAAAAACGGAAAATCGCCGCGACGGCCGCAAAAATTTGAGAAAAATGCACCGTGTAAAATTGTTGCGACTTTATGGCGCGCGTAGTATGTAAATTTACCATTTCTTGGTTGTCATCAAATGATTTTTTGTCTCCCCCGACTTACTGTATTAATCGGCGCAAGAATTTGTGAGACTTTTTTGCACTGTGCAAGTCATTCGTTTGCACTGTGCTTTTTTTCTCTAATACTTGTCCGTCCGGAAAGTCGCTGAAGTGATTTTTGGTGTTTGCACTGTGCGAAAAAAGTCAGGGTGCGAGCGACAGCCGGAAAAAGCCTATTGCACGGTGCAAAAAGCAGAAAATTGCACAGTGCAAAGTAAACTTTTGTTTTCGCACAGTGCATGTCGCCGGAAAAGCGACTTTACGGACGGAATAATTAATACATTTCATTAATAACACAAACTGGACATAACAACACTCGGATTCCGCAATTCCGTTTGATTTTTCCGACGAGAAAAGTCGATCATTCACTCTCGGACTAATTTTTAAAAATCTCTCAACGCTTTCTCCTACTCCGTTCGTAAAGTCGCTAAAGTGATTTTCGCGACATTAAATTTTTTTTTCTTTTTTTTACTTTTAAATTTTTTTTTCGAAAGATCTGTACATACACATGTAAAATACCACAAAAATTTTTTCTATTCTTTTTGATGCAATATGTACTACGCGTCCATAACGTCGCTTTAGAGATTTTTGCGACATGCACTGTGCGAAAACAAAAGTTCACGTTGCACTGTGCAATTTCCTGCTTTTTGCACCGTGCAATAGGCTTTTTCGGCTGTCGCTCGCATCCTGAATTTTTTCGCACAGTGCAAACACCAAAAATCTCTTCAGCGACGGACTATTAGTCCGCTCGTAAAGTCGCTTTAGAGATTTCTGCGACATGCACTGTGCGGAAACAAAAGCTCACTCTGCACCGTGCAATACGGAGTACTAGGCCGTCTGGGAACCAGCTGCAGTGATTTCCGCGACATGCACTATGAGATAACAAAAGTTTACTTTGCACTGTGCAATTTTTTGCTTTTTTGCGTCGTGCAAACGATTTTTTCGGCTGTCGCTCGAACCTGACTTTTTTTCTACAGTACTAGTCCGTCCGTAAAGTCACTGGAGAGATGTCGGTGACATGCACTGTGCAAAAACAAAAGTTCCCTTTGCACTGTGCAATTTCTTGCTTTTTGCACCGTGCAATAGGCTTTTTCGGCCGCCGCTCGCATCCTGACGTTTTTCGCACAGTGCAAAACCTAAACACGTTTCAGCGGCGTTGCGAACGGACTGGAAATTCCCACTAACACACATCAGCGAAACCCTTTCCGCCGTCACACCGCCCGCAGCTAAAGTGTTTGCTTATGATTACACTAAAAACGGTGGGGATCGTCGGAATTCATCGATCAGCGCACTTGTTAACGACTGCCTTTTTTGCAATTCCAGCGACGACGTCGACTGAATGGAGAATCCGTGGAAACGCGGCGCTCTTTGTCGGGTAGTGTGCTTGTTCAGAGTTTCAGTCGGCCTGCAACGCTTTCTACGGACTTTGAATAATAGTTGTGACCTTCGGAACGGGTAGGCATTGAAATGCTCGCAACGACACTACTCGCGCCATAAAGTCCCAATAATTTTATCGCAGATGTCGCGCACTCCATGCACTGTGCAAAAACAAAAGGTCCCTTTGCACTGTGCAATTTCTTGCTTTTTGCACCGTGCAATAGGCTCTTTTCTATGCATTTCTTGTATATATGTACTGTTCGTCCGGAAAGTGGCTGAAGTGATTTTTTGGTATTTGCACTGTGCAAAAAAATCCAGGGTGCGGGCGACAGCCGAAAAAAGCCTATTGCACGGTGCAAACAGCAAGAAATTGCACAGTGCAAAGGGAACTTTTGTTTTGTCACAGTGCATGTCGCGAAAAACACCCCGGCAACTTCACGGACGAACTACTACTCGCGCCATAAAGTCCCAATAATCTTATCGCTGATGTCGCGCGCGAAAATTGGAGTGCGGTCGCAGAAAAGTGCATGTCGCTTGGGTAAAAACGGGAAATCGCCGCGACGGCCGCGAAAATTTGAGAAAAATGCACCGTGCAAAAATTGTCGCGACTCTATGGCGCGAGTAGTATGTAAATTTACCATTTCTTGGTCGTCATCAAATTATTTTTCTTTGTCTCCCCCGACTTACTGTACAAATCGACGAAAGAATTCGTGAGACATTTTTGCACTGTGCAAGTAATTCGTTTGCACCGTGCAAGTCATTCGTTTGCACTGTGCTTTTTTCTCTTTCGGCACAGTGCAGAGTTTTGTCGCTCCTCAACGTCTCGTGTTTTGCACGGTGCAACGAACAAAGCAAATGTGACGAACGGTCGCCAAGAATCCTTATCGCAGAATAGTAAAGTCGCTGCGACGGGATTTCCCGAAAATTGACCAGCGACAAAGTTATCTGTGCAATTTCTTTCCTCTTGCACCGTGCAACTTTTTTTGACTGTCGCTTGCACTCTAATGTTTTTGCACAGTGCAAACACCAGAAATCACTCCAGCGACGGATTAGTACTAATCGGCGCAAGAATTTGTGAGTCTTTTTTGCACTGTGCAAGTCATTCGTTTGCACTGTGCTTTTTTCTCTTTCCGCACAGTGCGGAGTTTTGTCGCTTCTCAACGTCTTGTGTTTTGCACGGTGCAACGAACGGATCTCGCAACAAGTTTTGTCGCTGAGACGACCCCTTCGTTGTCGCCATTTCTTTGAGTTTGTGATGCACAGTGCAAATGCGCTTTCTTCCGATGTCCAGCGATTCGTCTTTTGCGACGGCGACTTGCACAGTGCAAAAGAGAAAAAATAAATGCCCGCACGGTGCGAAAAAGTCTCACGAATTCTTGCGCCGACCAGTATCGCCAGTTTACTGCATTGTCAACAACTTTGCAACGGGTTGAGGGTCTAAAACGGTGCATCAGGCGAGGTTATAGCGCCTGACTCATTGTTAAACAGTTAAGATGTTGCGAAACCTTGAATTCTTTGCAAATTCTTTGCTCGATCACGCTGAACCTTGATGCTTACGGTCGGAAGGACTTGAAATTGAGCGCTATTAAAGCTGGGAAGGGAGCTGTTTTAATTTTTTTTTGAGGTTCTTTATAGATCTGGGTTTTTATAAATATCTAAACAACAAATTTCACTACAACAACATCTCTGTATAACCAACAATTTTCAGAGGTCTCAACAGCCAATTTTATGATGAAATGGAGCTCTCTATAACGGAACGTTTCTATAACAAATGCATTTTCTTTTGGCTTCTTGGGATTCGTTATGCGGAGGTTTGATACTTCTGATGTATTTGCTATAGAGATGTTTCGTATTAGGGAGGTTCATTTTTGGCCATTAGTTGGCCCTTGCGATCTCTGAAATTGTTTGTTTTAAAAAGCTTTTGCTATATGGGAGTTCGTTATTAGGTTTTACTGCAATAAAAAATGTCTTCTACAAGAAATCAGCTTTTTTGTTAACAAAAAAAATAATATAAAAAAAAAATTTTTTCGTCTAATCGACTCTCCTCTTTTTGAGTACTCTCTCGACGAAAAATTGTCGAATATCTCGCGGCGGCAAAGCAAGAGCTAAAACGTCCATACGGTGGATCGCGGACTAGACGGAGTACTACGCCGTCTGGAAACCAGCTGCAGTGATTTCCGCGACAAGCACTATGAGATAACAAAAGTTTACTTTGCACTGTGCAATTTTTTGCTTTTTGCACCGTGCAATAGGCTTTTTTCGGCTGTCGCTGACGTTTTTAACACAGTGCATGTAGCCGAAATCACTTCAGCGACTTTACGGACAGTACTAGTCCGTCCGTAAAGTCGCTGAAGAAATTTCGGCGGCATGCACTGTGCGAAAGCAAAATTTTCCTTTGCACTGTGCAATTTCTTGCTTTTTGCACGGTGCAATAGGCTTTTTTCGGCTGTCGCTCGCACCCCGACCTTTTTCGCACAGTGCAAATACCAATAATCAATTCAGCTACTTTCCTGATGGACTAGTACAAGAAATGCATGGAAAAATCATTTCCAAGTGCGACGCTATGACTTTTTTGCACAGTGCACGTCAAATTGAGAAGGGAACTCTTCAAATTGGCTTTTCGTCCTAAGATTTATCGGAAAAATTATTTTAAAATTTTCCCACAAGGTATTACCGGTCGAAATAAGTTTGAAAAGAATCCATATAGCTTGAAAATGGTAAACTTTGTCAAATAAGACCTGGTTTTTACCAAATTGGACAAGAAATCGGTAAAAAAACATTTCTCGGATCCCATATTTGTGACGAAATGCCAAGAGTTCGCTCGCTTTTTCAATTTGAAGTGCCGTGCATGTCGCCGAAATCACTTCAACGACCTGACAAACGGGCTAGTATGCAAAAAAAATTTGAAGAAGGAGTGATGGTCGGTCTTCTAGATTTTTTTTTCATTTTCGCCTTGTTTGGACCTTCAAAACATTTTTTGCCCAAAAAAACGTCTTGTAAAAGGTCTTCTTCTCTCCTTTTTTCATCATCATCTTCATCCATTCCTCTAAATCCATATCTACTGCTGCAGAAGGCTCAAATGCGATTCTGCGCGCAAAGCGGCTCAAAATGGGGGGAGAGAAAAAGATTGGGGGGGAGCTGCTGATTGATGCGGTCTGTCAGCCTTCGTCAAACCGTGGAATTTGTAAGACATGCCGGTTTAATAACACTCGTTGGGGTGGAATGAAGATTGGTCGACGTCTTTCAAAGGCTGTGCAGACTGGAAGTTGTCGGGCTCTTAAAGATGCTTTTCCGCTGAGCAAAAGTTTTTGGTGCACAAACAAGGCGATGACGCATGCTTTGAGGTGGTTTAATCGCATCTTCTTGACAGCAGCTCCTTGAGCGAGGTCGAAATAGAAGTGATCGAGGGGATTCCTCGATTTCTCAGGCGAAATTCAAAGGCGGAGAGGTCGAAATGTCAGTAGGGTGTTAGGAGACAACGAAATTTTATTTTTTTCTAGCGTTAGCCGATTACTTACTGGATGATTGTGTATGTTGCCCTGGAAAGATTCGCTTTAACTTTTGTAAATACGTTGGGGATTGACCACATATCAATTCCTGCAAGTTTTAGCTCACAATTTGCAGGCACAGCCGAGATATTTAACAATCTTTGCGTCCGAGAGAGCACGCGAAACGCGGAGAGCGGTCAGAGAAAACACTTTTTGTTCATTTCTTTGCCAATTTTACGGTTTTTGGCCAGATCTCTTCTATTTTTTCGTGCTAGAGGAAAGAGTGATACAATCGTAAAAAATTTCTAACTTTGACCAACTTTTGGACTGAAAATCTCGTTTGTTTCTGCAATACGCGAGCTAGTAAACTTGCAAATGTGTTAGTAAGGTTAGCAGAAAATGATCCAGAGTCATGCCAAGTTTTCTTGATATTTGAACGTTGCACTGTGCCATTTGCCAAATATTTGCTTCCGATCGCAGAACTTGCCCAATCACATTGTAATCTGACAAGGGAAGTGCCCCAAGTGCGACGCTCAGATTTTCTTTAAATTTTGCACAAATTTCGGACACAGACCACATATCAATTCCTGAAAATTTTAGCTTACGCTTTGAAGGCGCAGCCGAGATATTCAACAATCTTTGCGGGTGAGAGAGCACGAGAAACGTGGAGAGCGGTCAGAGAGAAAAACACTTTTTGGCCATTACTTTGCGAGTTTTGCGGGGAAAAGATTGACTTTTTTGGAGGAATATTCCCGGTTCTCAATGCAAAACAATGTCACATTTCCTGTCTGAGATATTTAACGAGCTTTGCAGCCGAGAGAGTACGCGAAACGTGGAGAGCGGTCACAGAACAGAACACTTTTTGGATATAACTTTGCCAGTTTCGCGACGAAAAAACTATTTTTTCTGTGGAAACATCACCCTCTATGGTAGAAATAGACATGAAACTTTGCATACCAAAATTCGCAAAAAAGTGTCACATTTTCGCCAACTTTCGATTTAAAAATCTTGGTCGTTTCGGCAAAGCGCGAGCTAGGAATCTCGTATATGTCCTAGAAAAAATAATTTTAAATTTGTCATCAAAATCTTAAATTAGTCATCAAAAATCGCACTTTCCCTGTAAAGATAAAAAAATAGCTAGAAAAGTAACACTTCCAGTTTTGCGCGGAAAAAATTGATTTTTTGTGGAAACATTGCCCCTTAAGGTAGAAACAGACACACAAGTTTTCATGCCAAAACTCGGTACATTTTTTCGACTTTCAATTGGTACTTTCCTTGTAAATTTACGCCAAATGTGATAAAATTTTATTTTCATTTTGAAAAACCCTTCCCAATAATAAGTATTTCTTCGATTTCAAATCAAAAATCCAGCCAAAAACTGTTTTTTTCTCTGACCGTTCTCCACGTTTCCCGTGTTCTTTCGCCGGGAAAGAACGTTGAATACCTCCGTGTCCTTTGCGAAGCGTGAGCCAAAGTTTTCAGCGATTGATGCGTCATCTAGGCCGAACGTGCGCGCAAAATTTAACGACGATCTGAGCGTCGCAACGTATGATATATCTAATTTTGTAACAAGCAAAGGCTTCCAAGTGCGACGCTCAGATTTTCTTTAAATTTTGCACACATTTCGGACACAGACCACATATCAATTCCTGAAAATTTTAGCTCGCGCTTTGCAGGCGCAGCCGAGATATTCAACGATCTTTGTGGCTGAGAGAGCACGGGAAACGTGGAGGACGGTCAGAGAGGAAAACACTTTTCAGCCATAACTCTTCCAGTTTTGCGCGGAAAAAATTGATTTTTTGTGGAAACATTGCTCCCTACGGTAGAAACAGACATACAAGTTCACATGCCAAGACTCGGTACATTTTTTCGACTTTCAATTGGTACTTTCCTTGTAAATTTACGCCAAATGTGATAAAATCTTATTTTCATTTTGAAAAACCCTTCCCAATAATAAGTATTTCTTCGATTTCAAATCAGTAATGAAACCCTTCCCCTTTGATTCCCATCGACGCAATCTCTCGCACTCTTCTGTCCCCGCCGCGGGTTTTGCGAATTTCCCGGTCACCGAAAACTGCGGTGTGAATCGAGTGGTGTTTTACGAATTTCCGTAGCAATTCATAAAGGTTTCGGTGGAGCCGTTTTTTTTTTGTTTACCGCCAATGTTTTCGCAAGCATTCCTTTCAACGCTCCGACGACGATTCACAGATGCGAGATTACGCATCCGACGTGTTTGGAGTTTATTTTTGAGATTTTTAGCGGTAGTTTTGCAACCGGTCCGTTCGTACAGTTGCTGGAGTGATTTCTGCGATCTGCACTGTGCGAAAAAGTCAGAGTGCAAGCGACAGCCGAAACCCCGACAAAGCGACATTTTTTTGCAGCGACAAATCCACATTACTTTAGTGGTCCGTTCGTAAAGTCGTTCAAGTGATTTTTGGTATTTGCACTGTGCAAAAAATTCAGGGTGCGAGCGGCAGCCAAAAAAGCCTATTGCACGGTGCAAAAAGCAAGAAATTGCACAGTGCAAAGGGAACTTTTGTTTTTGCACAGTGCATGTCGCAGAAATCACTCCAGCGACTTTCCGCATGGACTAGTACTGTCGGTAAAATCGCTGAAGTGATTTTGGCTACATACACTGTAGAAAAAAGTCAGGGTTCGAGCGACAGCCGAAAAAATCGTTTGCACGACGCAAAAAGCAAAAAATTGCACAGTGCAAAGTGAACTTTTGTTATCTCATAGTGCTTGTCGCGGAAATCACTGCAGCTGGTTTCCAGACGGCGTAGTACTCCGTGTTGCACTGTGCGGTTTTTGAGAATTTGCACTGTGCGGTTCGAAAATCGCGAAAAAACGGCTTCGCACAGTGCATTTTGACCCAAAAACATCATTTCGCACTGTGCATTTTGCATTTTTTGCCTTACGTCGCGCGCGATTCCCATTTTTCTCAGCGACAAATCATTTCTTTCGCCGCGCGACAAAATTTCGGTGCGCGATAAATTCTCAGGACTCTTTGCGCCGAGTAGTACTAGTCCATCCGTATAATGTTCTTACAAAATAATCAACAATTATTCCACAGTTTTTGTCGCGCGCGACGTAAGGCAAAAAATGCAAAATGCACCGTGCAAAATGATGTTTTTGGGTCGAAATGCACTGTGCGAAGCCGCTTTTTTGCGATTTTCGATGTTCTTACAACTAATCAACAATTATTCCACAGTTCTTCCGCCGGTCCACGGATCGCTGACAGATCCCTGATGAATTTTCAGGTTGTCGCGGATGGATGGATCCGAAAATCTCCCTGACGCCCATGTTGTACCTCTTGTAGAAGACTAGCGTAAAATTTTTCTCAGCGACGAAATTTCGGTGCGCGATAAATTCTCAGGACTTTTTGCGCCGAGTAGTATAATGTTCTTACAAATGACCAACAATTAAGTTCACGCGCGACGTCGGCGACCAAATTGTCCGGACATTTGAGGGCGCGTAGTATCAGTCTGTCCGGGAAATAAAGAGCACTCGTCGCATCGAAAATCGCATCGCCACCGAGAATATGAACTGTGTCGCGGCAGAATCAAATTGTTTTTCAATTGACGCGAACGGCGTAGCGACATTGTGCAATATCTCCCATATTTGGCTTGTCCAAACACCGTTTACTTCAGAGAATGTACTCCTCAACTAGTCGGGCGGAAGAGTTGGATCCAGCCAATCCGATGGCCGGCTTCCGCAAACTTTGCACAATTGGCCAGGGGGCGTTTGGCGTGTGCTCCATCTACCACAAACCCCGAGATGCCAGAGGGCCGCCCAAAAAGTACATTGTCAAAAGAGTCATGATCCCCATGTCGCACGGCGACACCAGGCGCAATGTGATCAGTAAGTGGAATTTTTTGGAGAATCTTTTGGCCTCACGATACTCAGAGAGCACGCAAAATGGAGAGAGTCGGCCGGACCGAAGACGGTCTTGCCGCACAACTTTTAAAATCGATTTTTTGGTGAAAAAATTGTATTCCGCACTACTAAAGCTGTCTCAAGATTTTCGCTATATTTGCAGCGGCTATATTCAACGAGCTTTGTCGACGAGAGAGCGCGCAAAATGCGGAGAGCAGTCATAGAGAAATTTTTGGGAAAAATCTGAGTCGTTTCTGGAAAATGCGAGCTAAGAATCTTGAATATGCCTTGGAAAAATATTAATCTCAATTCGCATCAAAACTTATGCGTTGAGCTTCCGAAAATCGCGCTTTTGACGGCGTGGGAAACGAAATGTATCAAAAAATTTTGCGTCTACTGTACAACTAACAACATGGAGTTGACGTACTTACTAGTCCGTTTGCAGAGTCGCTGTAGTAATTCCGGCGACATGCACAGTGCAAAAAAATGTCAGAGTGCGAGCGACAGCCGAAAAAAGCCTATTGCACGGTGCAAACAGCAAGAAATTGCACAGTGCAACGAGAACTTTTGTTTTCTCATAGTGCATGTCGCCGAAATCACTCCAGCGACTTTACGAACGGACTGTACCAATAACTTTTTTACTGTTTGCAATTATGCCGACTTTGTTTTTGCGGCTGGACATAAAAAAAACTTTTTTGACATTTCGTTTCGTATGGCGTAAAAAGCGCGGTTCAAAAGTAGCTGTACTGCTTCTATGAGTCGTGTATGCGCTTTTGACGACCGTTTTGCCTATACCAGTCCGTTCGTAAAGTCGCTGGAGTGATTTCCGCAACATGCACTGTGAGAAAACCAAAGTTTACTTTGCACTGTGCAATTTTTTGCTTTTTGCACGGTGCAATAGGCTTTTTTCGGCTGTCGCTCGCACCCCGACGTTTTTTGCACAGTGCATGTCGCCAAAATCACTCCAGCGACTTTCCGGACGGGCTAGCACGTATTTACTCTTCTTTTTTCTTGTTCTCCAAATGGTCTCCAAAACTTTTTCATTGTCACAAGAGTTACACTTTCCGTTACACCGCATAAATCAAAATTGTTTCCACCATAATTCACTTTTCCGAGAAGAAGGGAATCAATCAACCCCAAAATGGAGCACATGTCCGTCCAGACCAAATTTGTCAACATTTTCGGAATGAATTTCCCGTTTCGAGCACAATAAATCGTCAGTCGGCGGAAAACAATGTCACTTGATTTTAACCATAAAGAGAAGGGAATTCAGACGCGACGTCATGCATAACTTTTGTTGTTCGCAAACTACACGCAAAAAGAGAAGAAATCCGAAAGATGGGGGGAAAAAAGAGAGTCGAGTTGCATCGAATCTTTAACGAATTGGAATTGATGCCCGTATTTGACGAAACTTGACACAATTTTACAGATGCGACACGCAGATTCTGATGAAACTGGGCACAAATTATACTAGTTCGTCCGGAAAGTCGCTGGAGTGATTTCCGCTACATGCACTGTGCAAAAAAATCCAGGGTGCGAGCGACAGCCGAAAAAAGCCTTTTGCACGGTGCAAAAAGCAAGAAATTGCACAGTGCAAAGGGAACTTTTGTTTTCGCACAGTGCATGTCGTCGAAATCACTCCAGCGACTTCACGGACGGGCCATAAAGTCGCGACAATTTTATCGCTGATGTCGCGCACGAAAATTAGAGTGCGGTCGCGGAAAAGTGCATGTCGCTTGGGTAAAAACGGGAAATCGCCGCGACGGCCGCGAAAATTTGAGAAAAATGCACCGTGCAAAATTGTCGCGACTCTATGGCGCGAGTAGTATGTAAATTTACCATTTCTTGGTCGTCATCAAATTATTTTTCTTTGTCTCCCCCGACTTACTGTACTAATCGACGAAAGAATTTGTGAGACTTTTTTGCACTGTGCAAGTCATTCGTTTGCACTGTGCAAGTCATTTGTTTGCACTGTGCAAGTCATTCGTTTGCACTGTGCTTTTTTCTCTTTCCGCACAGTGCGGAGTTTTGTCGCTTCTCAACGTCTCGTGTTTTGCACGGTGCAACGAACAAAGCAAATGTGACGAACGGTCGCCAAGAATCCTTATCGCAAAATAGTAAAGTCGCTGCGACTGCATTTCCCGAAAATTGATCAGCGACCAAGGTTATCGCAACAAATTCTGTCGCACCGTGCAAAATTGTCGGGACTTTATGGCGCGAGTACTATGAGTATTTTCACAAAGTGCATGGACATTTTCGTCGCTTTCCGCACCGTGCGCAAAAACCCCCATTTTGCACTGTGCATTTCACCTTTCTGGATTTTGCACTGTGCACTGCATGTCGCTTGGCTAAAAACGGGACATCGCCGCGACGGCCGCGAAAGTTAGAGAAAAATGCACCGTGCAAAATTGTCGCGACTTTATGGCGCCAGTAGTATATATTTATTCTTACAAAGTGCATGGGCATTTTGTCGCGTTCCGCACCGTGCACAAAAAACTTTCATTTTGCACTGTGCATTTCACCTTTTTGGGGTTTGCACTGTGCACTCGGAATACCGCGGCGGCGCAAGCTTTTTTCAACTAGTCGCTGCATCGGCGGCTGGAATTTGCACAGTGCAATCTAATTTACATTTAATTTTTTTTTTCTTAAATCAACAAAAATAGGGCCAAAAACCGCCACCTTCACTAAATCCGCCCCCATTCCAGGCGAAGCCAAGCTCCTCCGATCCCTGAACCACCCCAACATTGTCGAGTGTTATGGCTACAAGGTCAGTGGGAACGAGCTCAACATCATCATGCACTATGCGGAGGGCGGCACCTTGGACAAGCTGATCCGAGACCAGCAAGGCGTCTACATTCCCGAGAAGACGATTATGTACTACTTCGCGCAGGTCGCGCGCGCCATCCGCTACATCCACAGCAAACGGATTTTGCACCGAGATTTGAAGACCCAGAACATCCTGTTGAATCGGCGCCGCACGAGAGTCATGTTGGCGGATTTTGGGATCAGCAGAGAGCTGAACACGTCCGCAGCGCATTCGTTCGTTGGGACGCCGAGCTATGTTTCGCCCGAACTTTGTAATGGTAGGTGGAGGGCTACTAGTCCGTTCGCAAAGTCATTGGAGTGATTTCGGCGACATGCACTGCGCAAAAAAAGGTCAGAAAGCGGGCGACAGCAGAAAAAGCCTATTGCACGGTGCAAAAAGCAAGAAATTGCACAGTGCAAGGTGAACTTTGGTTCTCTCATAGTGCATGTCGCCGAAATTGGCACCAACGAATCGCAGAGACACCAAAAAATTGTTTGTTATAGAGGGGTTTTGCTTTAAGGACGTTAATTTCGGCCTACAATTGCCTTGTGCGACTTCTAACATCGTTTGTTAAAGAGAGACTTCATTGTAAAGGAGTCTGTTGTAGTGAGGGTCCATTTTTCGCTATGATGACGCCTCACTGCAACAAACCCGTGTACAACGAACGTCATCTATAACAAACGATTTTAGAAGTCACACTAGGCAATTGTAGGCCAAAATAAACCTCCATATAACAAAACCTCTCTATAAAAAATAATTTTTTGGTCTCATGCAAATCTACCCAATTTTCACTGTACTTTGGAAGTCTACTAAATATTCCTCCGATTTCCAGGCAATCCCTACAACAACAAGTCGGATATGTGGGCCCTGGGCTGCATTCTCTACGAAATGGTCGAACTTACCGGCCCATTCAGCGGAGAGATCCCCATCATCTACAAACGAATCGCGAATGATGCATACCGACCCATCGAGAATCCCAATACCACTTTTCCCGTGAAAGATCTCTTAAACCGATTGTTGGACAAGAATCCGCTCGAAAGGCCTAGCGCTGAGAGTAAGTCAAGTTTTGACGATCAACGACAAGGATGTTGGTCAAAAAAAAATCAATGCTTTACCCCATCAAAATTACGGCTTTAAAGTTTTTTCTCCGACTGTCTCTCCTCATTTTCCAAAGTCTCTCGTCTGTAAAGATCGTTGAATATCTCAGACACGAGTGACATAGGGGAACTGAAACTTTTGGCAATTGATATTCAGAATGGGATGAAAATTCACGAAAAATTTGAAGGAAATCTGATAACCATGCCTCAAGCAATCTTCTTTCCAATTTTTGACCAATTTTTTTTGATGGCATTGGAGAAATTTGATGTAAATCCCCTGAAAAACGTTCAAAATTCCTAATTCATGAACATAACCCAGTTTACCAAAGTCTAAATTGCCTGATTAGCTCGGCTTCGCCCTAAATCAAAAGCAACGTGCGCCTTTTTCAGAAGTCATAACCTTCCCCTGGGTCCTCGAACACTGTGTTCTCGAATCGACCGAATTATGTCGAGCGGTGACCGCCACCGCCCTCGACATCAAGCCCGCCGACAGCACACTCACTCCCATTCCCACCGATGATCTCCAGAATCTGGAAACCCTTCAAGAAACCGAAAAGAACCCGTCCTTTTACCTGAACAAGGACTTTGCCGAAGAAGCCACGCTGAAATACGTTTCCACAAAAAGTTATTATTGAGGTTGTTTCTGTGTAAATAAAGACTCGTTCTCCGCATACGCCGAGATTTGGGCTTTCTCGCACTTTTGAGCCATCTGTTTTCTAAGTGCAATTTTCGGACATGACCAAAAAACAACGTTGTACTTGGAGAATTCAGTTATATGTTTTTGCCCTACCGCTGAATCACTGTTCTTTTTGTCTGCACCTTAACGCGGGCCGGTGGCGCATCTGCTTGCCGAAACCCGAAAAACAATCATCGACGAATTTTTGCGCAATTTGAGCAGAAAAGCGTTCCAATGCCTACTACAACATTGTTATGGGGGGAATGGAAGAATTTTATCGGCAAACCACAGATTTTTCTGTGTTAGCCGATTTGTTACAGCCTACACCATCCGATATTTTCTTCTCCCGTGAATCGAGAGCTTTGTTTTAGCTTTTTTATCAATTTTATCGACATTCTCCCTGTAGCAGCCTGCAAAACGCCGTGCGCAGGCTGCGCCCACCCCATTTTCTCTCATAAATTTGAACATGTGCTCGCGAAAAAAGAAACGTGATCTACGAATATCTTTACAGGAGAGGAGTGTGCACTCTTCGAGTGCACTTTTCCCACAACCTTATACAATTTTTTCGACCTTTTTTTCAGGTCGGGTCGATAATCCCAGGTGTAATATAACAAAACGGGTCCCTCACGAGATGAACGCTCTTTTTCAGCAGTATCAGCCCTTTCTCGATTATACTGTGCAGTGCTTGAACCAGGCAATCATGATCCCCAAGGTTGAAGAGACTGCGGAGAAGGAGCTGTTGGCCGTCTCCTTCAACCAGGATTGCTCCGCGCTGGCCGTTGGGCATGACGACGGGTACGCGTTGTACTTGCTTCGATCGATAGAGAGTCTGGAGAAGGTCCATGAAAGCAACAGTGAGTGATTTTGGTTGTTTTTTTTTGGTTTTAGAGTAGTTTTTACGTCAGACTAGGTTGCTGTCTAGTGTAATATAAAAATCGTCCTTGTGACGCGTTTGAACTCAATCGATTTTTGTCCCAGGGCCTTCTGTTGATCTTTGGCGAACTCTGGAACTTTTTTCCATGGGTTGTCTGATAAAGTCGAACACAATTTTAAATAAAACAATCTGAGCTGCCTACTACAACACAATTTTCTTTTTTTTTTCAGCCCCCAAACGAACATGCGTTATCGAGCGACTCTTCAGCTCCTCGTTGATCACATTTGTCTCTATGGAACACACAAGAAAGCTCAGTGTATATCATTATCAAAAAGACAACGAGATTTGCAATCACAACTACAGTTCAGCGATCCTTTCCGTCCGATTGAACAGAAAACGGGTTGTTGTCTGTTTGGAAGAGAGTATTCATGTCCATAACATCCGCGACATGAGGGTAAGTTACTACGGATTTGATTTTGACATTTAGACATGTGTTTGAAGACCAATTAAGGCGATTTATGTTATAGTAGACATATCATTTATGAAATTGTGTAAATCCATATATTATAGCTTCTCCATGTGATCCGCGACACTCCATCCAACCCACTGGGTCTGGTTGACCTCAGCCCGAACGAAGAGAGCTGTTATCTCGCTTATCCGGGATCAGCCACGACCGGACATGTTCAGATCTTCGATGCGGACACTCTGACCGCAACGTGTGGATTCGCTGCACATGATGGACCCTTGGCTGCGATAAAATTCAGTCCAGACTCGACGAAAATCGCCACTGCCTCAGAGAAAGGAACTGTGATTCGGGTTTTCGAAGTGCCAACTGGAACGCGACTGTTCGAGTTTACAAGGGGAATGAAGCGATGTGTCACAATTCATTCTTTGGCTTTCAATGCGGATTCGACTTTGTTGGCTAGCTCCTCGAATACAGAGACTATCCATGTGTTCTCTTTGATCAGGCCAGAGACCAATCAGGACACTCAGCGGTGAGTTTTTCGGATTCTGGTAGATGAAGAAGTAAATAAGGGAGATCAAGTGGAAGTTTATCTTTCTAACATGATGGAATAGGTTGAAATAAAGAACAGAAAGGCCCTTTTTGCTATTTGTGGATTCGTGCGGTGTTAAATTTTATTGATAAACAATTTATGACGACTTTTTGACTTTAGACTACCTTGTACAATATAATTTTTTTGTTAATAGAGTAATATCGGAATTTTACGAAGACATATCATATCCTGTATTTTCAGATCCGAAGAGACCCAAGACAACTTGACCGCCTGGGTCAGCTATTTTTCCCAACAAGCGACCGCCTATCTCCCCTCTCACATGAACGAACTCATGCTCCGCGAAAAGTCCATCTGCACCGCGCGCCTCCCAATGGCTGGAACCAGAACCGTTGTTGGGCTTCCCAAAATAAACGGCACCACCTATCTCGTGGTCGCCACTGCCGACGGCTATCTTTTCTACTACACCATCGAATCGGATGACAAGGAATGCAGTTTGATCCGACAATTCCGAATTGGCCCTGCGGCTGGTGAGGAACCGAGTGGAAGCATCGTCCCAATCAGCTCGACTGCCATCGGAAAGAAGCCGGAAAGCGGCGAAAAGAAAGAAGTATGTTGTTGAAATTTTTGTTTTGAACGTTTAGGCATCCTACTCGCCAAATGAACGAGAATCAACTAGTCCACCAACCAGAAAGCCAAAGACCTTGAATAAGTCAAGCACTCCGTCCTCGGCCAGCTCTAGTCCTCCGGATCAGAGGGATTCCAGCTCTCCGGATGTCAGAAGCAGTAAGTTTTAGTTGTAGTGTTGGGGTAGTAGAAAGAAGTAAAGTTTTGGCTAGTGGAAGCTCTGTAGCAGTTGGATTCGCTTTCAATTTGGCATGTATCCTCTTGATGGGACAGAGAATAGTCTCTAAGAATTTTGGAGTGAAATTATGACCGAGTGCTGAGATTTGAGCGTATTGTAGTAGAATAGATGATCAAATTTTGAAACCTTTTTTGTCGGCTCTTGTGGAAAACGATTCGATATTTTTATAACGCTTTTAGAAAACTGTGTTCTTTATATAAGCCAAGTTTCTTCAAAATATCCCGCTTAGATTTTGAGTTATCTCCATATTACACTTGAGATTAACGTTTGTCTTTTAGAAACCGAAAAACTTCGACCAACAGCCCTAAAGGGCCACGATTCGGATCTCTCTGACTCATCCTCATTTTCCGCCAATCATCGACAGACTTACAGCGACGAAAGCGGCTCCGACGCCGGCCCCGACCATTCAGGAATCGAATCCCCACACGACCTCAATGACATGGATGAATTTCCACCATTAAAAGCGAATTTTGCCTCGGATTAAGTGGCCAAATATGATGGATATTCTCCGCAGTTCCTCCATCTTCACTATGGTTTTGCAATTTCTGAGATTTTCATGGGATTTACTTCATTTTTGACCTTATCCATACCCATTTTGATGTTTCAGAAGAAAAATTCTTCGAAATCACAGTGAAAACCCGAACATTCACAATCATAATCACACCACAATCCGCTTAGAAACGTAACTTTCTTGGCCATTCTCTCCTAACCTCTATTCTGAAACGATTAACGGGCTCATCTCTCTTATTTCCAATACTAATGTCTTTAAGTTTTTTTGAAAAAACCAACTTCAGTTGTAAAATAGATAAAAATTTGGAGTAGAAATGATTTTCGTCATCTCAGTTATGGTCTAACTGTACATTCATACAATGTTTCGTCGTATTCTGCTGTAATTTTCAACGCCTTTGCTTACCGACATTGTTTTAACTCGAATAAACCAATAAAAATTTTATTTTTTGAAAATTTTGTGTGGATTAGACTGCAAGAGATTGTTACATATGATGGAAATTGCTCAGCTATACCTATAACTTCCATACGCGACAATTGGAGATGATTTTATGCTTTTTCGTATAACTTGTCCGCCGCGGCGTGCGGGCGAGCTGCACCCTACATCGGGCGCAGCCTTTTGTTTCTTTCATGCGCTTTCGCTTTCTCTCGGTCCTAAATCAATTTCTGTAGACGGACTGTTGCGAATGATAGGATTCGCACCCATAATTTTTGTTTTATGGACATTGTTTTATCGAAAATATTGTTGTAGAGTTATCCTACTAAAAATTTGATTTTTAGGTTAAAAATGGCGATCCTCCGTAACAAGAAACAAACCGCCGAATCCAGTTCGGACAGTTCAGATGATGAGCCAGTGATCAAGAATCCTATTAAGGGAAATTTGAACAAAGCTGCGGCAAACCCGATTCAGAAAAAGCAAGCCAGCTCGGATGATAGTTCTGACGATGAGCCGAAGAAGACAGTTGCAGCCAGTCCGGCAAAGCCTACTGCAAAGACCGCGAAAAAGTTGGAGTCTGATTCCGAAGAGAGTTCAGACGAAGAGCCTGTAAAAAAATCACCATTGAAGACGAGCCCCGTAAAACAAGCCCCAAAGCCGACTCCAAAGAAGGCTTCGAGTTCCGATGACAGTTCGGACGAAGAACCAGTTAAAAAAGCGCCATCGAAGGCTACTCCGGCCAAAGCGTCGGCTAAAGCAACACCGAAGAAAGTGGAATCAACTTCAGACGATTCAAGTGACGAAGAGCCTCCAAAGAAGGTCGCAAAAGTGGCCCCGGTACAAAGTAAGTCTTATTCGATTTTTGATTGGGTGTTTTAGATGGTTCAGCGAAGAGTCCGGCGAAGCCTACCCCGAAGAACGTTGAATCGGACTCGGATGATAGCTCAGATGATGAACCAGTAAAAAAGTCCCCAACCAAGCCCGCGCCTACAAAATCAACCCCGAAACCGACGCAGAAGAAGGAGTCCAGCTCCGATGAGGACTCCGACGATGAACAGCCTCCGAAGAAGCCTGCTGTCAAAGCCACTCCCGTCCAGAAGAAGAAAGAGTCGAGCTCAGAGGACAGTTCGGATGATGAACCGGTAAAGAAAGCCCCAGTCAAGGCCAGTCCGGCAAAACAAGCGCCAAAACCGACTCCTAAGAAGGCTGAAAGCTCAGACGACTCCAGCGATGAAGAGCCGACGAAAAAGGCTCCAGCCAAGGCTAGTCCAATAAAGCCGGTTGCTAAGCCGGTTCAGAAGAAGGTTGAGTCGGATTCAGATGATAGCTCGGACGATGAACCGCCAAAGAAGGCGCCAGCTAAGCCCACACCAGTGAAATCAGCTCCGAAGCCGGCTCAGAAAAAGGAATCCAGCTCGGAAGAAGATAGCTCTGATGATGAACCAACAAAAAAAGCGTTAGCGAAGCCATCACCGGCCAAAGCGACACCTAAACCAACTCAAAAGAAGGATGATTCTGATTCCGATGAGAGCTCGGACGATGAACCTGTGAAGAAGACCCCGGTGAAGCCGACTCCAGTAAAAGCAGCTCCAAAGCCACTTCAAAAGAAGGCCGTGTCAAGCTCGGATGATTCTAGCGAAGAAGAACCTCCAAAGAAGATTGCCAAGCCCGTTCCAGCACAAAGTAAGTCAATTTCTATTCAATGATTTGGTTCTTAGGTGGTAAGACTGCAGTGAAGCCAGCTGCCAAGAAGGCCGAATCAGATTCGGATGATAGTTCGGACGACGAATCTGTAAAGAAGGCTCCGGCCAAGGCTAGTCCTGTAAAACCAGTCGCAAAGGCAGCCGCGAAGAAGGCTGATTCCAGTTCGGACGATTCCAGTGATGACGAACCGGCAAAGAAGACTCCGGCAAAGATTGCACCGGTGAAAGCAATCGCTAAAAGTGTTCAAAAGAAGGCTGAGTCTGATTCCGACGACAGTTCGGATGATGAGCCAGTAAAGAAAGTGGCAGTCAAGCCAACACCGGCCAAAGCGACGCCTAAACCAGCTCAAAAGAAGGATGATTCTGATTCCGATGATGAGAGCTCGGACGATGAACCTGTGAAGGCCCCTGTGAAGCCGACTCCAGTCAAAGCAGCTCCAAAGCCGGTTCAGAAGAAGGCCGAGTCAAGCTCGGAGGACTCTAGCGAAGATGAACCTCCAAAGAAGATTGCTAAACCCGCGCAAAAGAAGGATGAATCTGATTCGGAGGACAGCTCGGACGATGAACCAGTGAAAAAGGCTCCAATTAAGGCTGCGACAGTGAAGTCAGCCCCGAAGCCGGCTCCAAAGAAGGACGAATCAAGTTCGGATGATACGAGCGATGAAGAACCTCCAAAGAAGATTGCCAAGCCCGTTCCAGCACAAAGTAAGTCAATTTCTATTCATTGATTTGGTTTTTAGGTGGTAAGACTGTAGTGAAGCCAGTCCAGAAGAAGGCCGAATCGGATTCGGATGACAGCTCTGATGAAGAGCCGGTAAAGAAGGCTCCGGTGAAGCCAAGTCCAGCGAAATCAACCAAACAGAAGGAGTCGAGCTCGGATGACAGTTCGGAGGATGAGCCCCTCAAGAAGTCGTTTGTAACATCAACTCCGATCAGACCTCCGACAGCTCAAAAGAAGGAATCCGGCTCTGACGATAGCGCTGATGATGAACCAGTAAAGAAGGGAGCAGCGAAACCAAGTCCCGTCAAAGCAGCCGCAAAACTTGTTCAAAAGAAGGTTGAATCGGATTCGGAGGACAGCTCGGACGAAGAACCCGTAAAGAAGGCTCCGGTCAAGGCTGCAGCAGTGAAGTCAGCCCCGAAGCCGGCTCAGAAGAAGGATTCCAGCTCTGAAGACGATAGTTCGGATGATGAACCGGCGAAGAAAGCGCCAGTCAAGCCAACTCCGGCTAAAATTGCTCCGAAAATCGCTCAAAAGAAGGATGAATCTGATTCCGATGAGAGCTCGGATGATGAACCCGTGAAAAAGGCCCCTGTGAAGCCGACTCCAGTCAAAGCAGCTCCAAAGCCGGTTCAGAAGAAGGCCGAGTCAAGCTCGGAGGACTCTAGCGAAGATGAACCTCCAAAGAAGATTGCTAAACCCGCGCAAAAGAAGGATGAATCTGATTCGGAGGACAGCTCGGACGATGAACCAGTGAAAAAGGCTCCAATTAAGGCTGCGACAGTGAAGTCAGCCACGAAGCCGGCTCCAAAGAAGGACGAATCAAGTTCGGATGATACGAGCGATGAAGAACCTCCAAAGAAGATTGCCAAGCCCGCTCCAGCACAAAGTAGGTCAATTTCTATTCATTGATTTGGTTTTTAGGTGGTAAGACTGCAGTGAAGCCAGCCCAGAAGAAGGCCGAATCGGATTCAGACGACAGTTCGGATGAAGAGCCGGTAAAGAAAGCCCCAGTCAAGGCCAGTCCGGTAAAACAAGCGCCAAAACCGACTCCTAAGAAGGCTGAAAGCTCAGACGACTCCAGCGATGAAGAGCCGACGAAAAAGGCTCCAACCAAGGCTAGTCCAATAAAGCCGGTTGCTAAGCCAGTTCAGAAGAAGGTTGAGTCGGATTCAGATGATAGCTCGGACGATGAACCGCCAAAGAAGGCGCCAGCTAAGCCCACACCAGTGAAATCAGCTTCGAAGCCGGCTCAGAAAAAGGAATCCAGCTCGGAAGAAGATAGCTCTGATGATGAACCAACAAAAAAGGCGCCAGCGAAGCCAACACCGGCCAAAGCGACGCCTAAACCAGCTCAAAAAAAGGATGATTCTGATTCCGATGAGAGCTCGGACGATGAACCTGTGAAGAAGGCCCCTGTGAAGCCGACTCCAGTCAAAGCAGCTCCAAAGCCGGTTCAGAAGAAGGCCGAGTCAAGCTCGGAGGACTCTAGCGATGAAGAACCTCCAAAGAAGATTGCCAAGCCCGTTCCAGCACAAAGTAAGTCAATTTCTGTTCATTTATTTGATTTTTAGATGGTGCGACAAGCATGAAGTCTCCAATCAAAACCATTCCGACTCCCAAGGTCGCCCAGAAGAAGAACGACTCGGATTCGGATGACAGCTCCGATGAGGAACCTGCCAAGAAGACTCCGGCAAAGGCTGTACCTGTGAAGTCAACACAGAAGGATGAGTCAGATTCTGACGACAGCTCGGACGATGAGCCGCCAAAGAAAGCGCCAGCTAAGCCCACGCCAGTGAAATCAGCTCCGAAGCCGGCTCAGAAAAAAGAATCCAGCTCGGAAGAAGATAGCTCTGATGATGAACCAACAAAAAAGACGCCAGCGAAGCCAACACCAGCTAAAGTAACTACAAAGCCAGCTCAAAAGAAGGCCGCGTCCAGCTCCGAGGAGTCTAGCGACGATGAGCCTCCCAAAAAAGTCGCAAAGCCAGCCATAGTTCAAAGTAGGTCCCGTACACCACTAGTTTTTTGACGTTTTAGATGGCAAGGGTCCGGTGAAGCCAACGCCAAAGAAGGTGGACTCGGATGAAAGTTCGGAGGAGGAACCGACCAAGACGAAGGTAAATGGAACTCCATTTATCAACGGTGTTCATAAAGTAAATGGAGTGCAGTCTGAACCAAGGAATTTGAAGAGAAAATTGGAAGAGAACTCAGACGAGGAAGAAGAACCGATAAAGAAGACAAAATTGGCTAATGGACCTGGAGATTCCAACAATAATGGAGATTTTATACCTAAAGTAAGATAATTTTTGAATATTTTTGAGGGTTTTAGGGTTGGAATAGTGCTATTGTAGTTCCAAAGGCCTCAAAGGGCATTTGGCTTGAATTTAGAGAGTCGTTTTCTTAATGTTGTTACCTAAAGTAATATAATTTTTGGATTTTTTTGAATTTTTTTGACATGGAATAGTGTAATTGAAGCATTCTCGGACTGAATAGACAAAAAAGTTTTGTTTTTCGGCCTGTTTTTTATATTTATGACCTAATTTTATATCACACATTGGGTTTTCAGAGAAGTAGCTCACCATTCCGTCGGGTCCGGTCAACCAAATATGATGTTGATGCTAAATTTAGAGACAACTCGTATAAGGTAAGTTCAAGAGTACAATAGAAAGATGTAGGATTTTTGAAGTTGAAAAATCGAGATTTTGGGCCAAAAGTTGGATGAGACGGAGATGTTTTTTGTTACTCGAATTTTGAAAATGCCAAAAAATTGGCAATGATTTTTTTCGCGACGAAAAATTTTTTTGAAGCAATTGAGGTTGTTTCGGCTCAAGTTTTGTGAGGGTTTACCAGTTTGTACTAATTTTAAGCCTTTTAAAACCCAGAAATTGAATATTTTTACTGTTCACAACTCTAACATACCTCAAATTTCAGCCACACGACCCTTGGGGAGAACGAGCCGCCAAAGACCTGGGCGCAGTTCGCGGCAAAAATTTCCGCCATGAAAAGACGAAGAAGAAGCGCGGAAGCTACGGAGGAGGCCGAATTTCGATGGAAGTAAACTCCATCAAGTTTGACGAATAAGGCCTGAATTGTTATATCGACTCGATCGATGGTTTTGTTGTTATTTTAGACCCATTTTAACGCGTTACTCCCCCCATATTCGAGACTGTTACAACTTGTTGAATTTTGGTTTTTATTTCAGCTAATAAAATTTCTGTTTTACTTTTGACCTAAATTTTTCTTTTGAAATTTTCGGTTTTTGTCCTAAATTAAAATTTTTATGAGCTGGATAAGCTTTTTTTTCCATTTTTATGAATGACATTCTTTGGGAAAAATTTTTTTTTTACTTCTTCCTTAGTTAGCCCACTAGTCCGTCCGTAATGTCGCTGGAGTGATTTGCGCGACATGCACTGTGCGAAAACAAAATTTCCCTTTGCACTGTGCAATTTCTTGCTTTTTGCACCGTGCAATAGGTTTTTTTTCGGCTGTCCCTGGCTTTTTTTGCACAGTGCAAACGCCAAAAATCACTCCAGCGACTTTCCGGACCGACTAGTATAAAATAACAAAACATTTGAGCCTTTCGATGAGAAATTTAATTTTTATTCGGAAAAAAAGGAAATTATTTGATTCATTCGCCGAGTTCTTCGCTATAATCGGAATCCGTTGAGCTGGACGAAGGCATACTGGCGGCAGACGAACAGTACTCGTCGATTCCCAAGGAACTGCCGCAAGAGCTGGATTCACTGCTCGATTTCTCGGTGGCCTCCGCTGTTTTCGTTTCCAGCTCTTCCTCCAAACCCATCGAACTGATTTCGGCAATAAGATTCGAATACTGTAATGCGAGTTGGATTAGAACTAAAGGATGTTGGGTTTATGAGAGAAATTGCAAGCTCAGGATTACTTCTCCAGCTATGAAAACCTCCAGGGCGCAGGCTGCGAAATCAAAAAGATTTGAGTGGGCCAAAGGACGGAAGTTTTTCCAAATTTAGCTAAGGTTTTGATGAGAATGGACAAAAGTTAAGATAAAATTTTTCTAGGCATATGCGAGATTCTTACCTCGCGCTTTGCAGAAATTACCGAGATTTTTAGGCCGAAAGTCGGCAAGAAATTCACATTTTTTGCAGCCGCAGCCAAGATTTTGAACGATCTTTGCGGCCGAGGGAGCACGGGAAACGTGGAGAAGGGTCACAGAGGAAAACACTTTTTTGCCGTAACTTTGCCAGTTTTACGCGGAAAAAAATGATTTTTTGTGGAAACATTAGACGATATGGTAAATATAGGTATGAAACTTTTCATACCAAAATTCGCAAAAAAGTGTCACATTTTTGCCAACTTTCGACCAAAAAATCTCGGTGATTTTCGCAAAGCGCGAGCTAAGAATCTCGCACATGCCTAGAAAAGTTCTATCTTAATTTTTGCCAATTTTCGTCAAAATCTGAGCTAAGAGGGTAAGTGCGACGCTCAGATTTTGATGAAAATGGGTACAAGTTTGCCGAAACGACCGAGATTTTTAGATCGAAAATTGGCGAAAATGTGACACTTTTTTGCGAATTTTGGCATATAAAGTTACATGGCTATTTCTATCGTTGAGAGTAATGTCTCCACAAAAACCAAAACTTTCCGCGCTAAACGCGCAAAGTTATGACCGCTCCCCGCGTTTCGCGTACTCTCTCGTCCGCAAAGATCGTCAAATATCTTGGCTGAGCTTGCAAAGCGCGGGCTAACATTTTTCAAGAATTGATAGGTGGACGATGCCTGAAGTGTGTGCAAAATTTGAAGAAAATCTGAGCGTCGCACTTGGGGTACTTGCCTTGTAAACTTGGAAAAACTTCCGTCCTCCGGCCCACTCAAATTTTTTGATTTCGCAGCCTGCGCCCTGATGGTTTTCATAGCAGGATAAGTAATCCGGAGCTAAGCCTAAACTAAGATTAAGCTAAGCCTAAACTAAACCTAAGCTAAGCCTAAACTAAGCCTAACTAATCCCTCACAGGCTGCAGAAAACAATGGGCGCAGCTCGGAAAAGTGATTTTTTGGGAGTGGGCCAGAACGCCGAAGTTTTATCCAAATTTTTTTTGCAATTTCTCGTAAATCCGATCAAAATCTGCGCGTCAGACCGCAATTACTCCTAAAACACCCTCACTTTTGCCTGTTTTTTCTCCGCCAATTCGGAAATCCGATTCTCCACCATGTTCACGTTGTTGTCGAAGCGTTTCCGATATTCGGCGAACTGAAAAAGGCGGGTAACTGTACATTCGGGTGATCCCCATTCGGGTGGTGAAGATTCGGGTGATCGCTCACTCGGGAGTTGAAAATTCGGGTGCGGAATATTCTGGCGATGAAGGAAATATTGTACTAACTGCCACTAAATATGACGTAACATTGTTAATTCCGAAATTTTATTCATTTTTTGGGTTTCCGAGCGTGAGGAATCCAAAAATGGACTCCATTGCAATTTATGGCAATTTTATAAAATTTTTGGGGTTTTCGACCATGAGGATCTAAAAATGAAATCTGTTTTGTTCAGAAATCGCTGTTGGTATCATTATTATCGTTGTTATTGTGAGTAATATTGAATATTTACAGAAATTTTTTGAATAAATCCAAATTTTTTTGTTTTGGGGGTCAAAATGAAATCCATTTCGCTCGGAATCGCAGTAAATAGTAATATTTTCTAGTTTACTGCAAATAGCATTCTATATAAGGCGCGTGTGTTCTACGTTTTTTCTGACCCCCTCGCAGAAACCCCGCAATTCTTGTCTGTTAGCCCTACGGACAAGGTCTGCGCGTTTTCCGTCCAGACTAATTTGAGTTCAGAGACAAGAATCGGCGAATCTTGTCCAGAGCCGGACAAAAAGTGAGCAAAAGTTGTCTGGGATGCGGACAACGTGCTTCGTTCGTATCTTAGACAAGAATTCTCAAACCTTGTCTAAGTTACTAACAGAAAATCTAACAGTTTCTCCGGCTAACAGACAAGAATTGCAAAATTCTGTCTGTTAGCCAGAGAAACCTTCAGATTTCTTGTCCGGGCTAACGGACAGGCCCTTTTTGTCCGTTATCCCAGACAAGATTTGCAATTTTTGTCCGCTTTTTAGACCGAAAACACGCAGACCTTGTCCGTAGGGCTAACAGACGAGAATTTTGGGGTTTCTGCGAGGGGTCAGAAAAAATTTAGAACGCACGCGCTTTATATCGAATGCTATTTGCAGTAAACTGGAAAATATTACTATTTACTGCGATTCCGAGCGAAATGGATTTCATTTTGACTCCCAAAACAAAAAAAATTGGATTTATTCAAAAAATTTCTGTAAATATTCAATATTACTGACAATAACAACGATAATAATGATACCAACAGCGATTTCTGAACAAAACAGATTTCATTTTTAGATCCTCATGGTCGAAAACCCCAAAAATTTTATAAAATTGCCATAAATTGCAATAAAAATGAAAAATTTTTTACAATGCTACGTCATATTTAGTAGCAGTCAGTACAATATTTTCTTCATAACCCGAGAATTTACCCACCCCACTATTGCATCACTCGGATGTTCTCCACCCGAACGGGGACTACCCGAATATTGTCGACCCCGAAAAAAGCGGGGCGGGGGGGGGGGGGGGATGATTTTTCCCATTTTTTTGCCCTACCGATTGCTTGTATTTCTCCGCCAACGAGCGGACAAAGTGATTGTCCGTTGGGCCGCTGTTGATGTACTGAAATGGGTCGTTGATCAGCCAACAAAATGATGTGCGGTAAAACCATATTGAAAACCGGTCGAAAAACCCTGAAAATTGGCTCACATAATGCTGTTTGATGGGGTTGCGAATGTCGAAGTCGAACGTGGGGAACACCGAGACGCGGCCGGCCTGCAGGTCCGCCTCCAGCGTCTCGCAGTAGCGCTTCAGGCGGACGTAGTCGTAGATGACGGCCCAGTCCAGGGCAGGATCCGCCAACATGGTCTCGAAAATGTCGGCATAGTCCGACTGCTCGGTTGGGGCGCTGAAAATCGGGGTTGAAAAGTTTTGTTGCGACCGAAAACGAGCCGGTCGACTTTTTCCGACCAATAAGTGGCCAAAACTGTCGAAAACTCACACATCCAGGTCGAAATTGGGCAAATAGTTGGTGGGAACGTGGTCCTCGACCACTTGTTTGATCCACGCGTGGAACGACTGGTCGTCGCGGTTCGCCCGCGTTGAATTGTCGACCATTTTTTGGGCTTGAGAACGACCAAAATGGCGCAAAAAGAAATAAATTCTCAAAAAAAAAAAAAAAAAATAAAAATTTTTGCAATTCTTGATTTTTGAAGTATAATGTCCATGTTCTCTATTTTCCAACCTCCAAAGCGACGTGAATTTTCAGTATTTTTCATTTATCAGGCAATTACATTATTAGATTGAGAATGAGAGGAGTCTTATTACAAGGTTCAGCGGAGGTTTACAAACTGATTCGTACAACTTTTGGGCTACAAATCGACGACGATAAATGCGGATTTACAGTTGGGGCAGGAAAATAGAAATTCTGTTCGACAATTGCCCTCAGGGCATGGGTTATCGTATTTTGGCCGGAAAAAATCTCGAAAAAATCAATTTCAACCGTTTTCAAAGTAATTCGGCAAAAAAATCGTATGCCCTGAGGGTAAGTCCCTGAAGATTGCAAAAAAGTTGCAAAATTCCGTAAGCATTGCACTTTTTTCGATTTTTTTTTCGTTTCCGAACATTACAGAGGGAGACCAAGAGGGATTTGAAAGTGATATGCGTTGGGTTGTGGGGAGGGGGCTCGACCCCTCGATGGATCGTTGAGTTTTACTTCTTGTTGTTCTGCTGGGCCTGCGCTGCCGCCTGTTTGCGTTGGGCCAGACGTCGGAGACGGACTGAAAGTGCAAAAATTGGAAAACTTCAAAAACAAAAAAATCCGTGAAAATTTTATGTAAATTAACTACAAAAACAGGTTGAAAAATCGGTAAATGGTCTGCGCAAACAGTCGTTATCTGATTTTCGTCTCTTTTACATTCAAATTATAATATAAAAATAAAAAATAATCCAATCGCCAGATCTCAATCATTTCTGCATAGTGCGTAATAAAATTTAACCTACGCTCCTATGAGGGCATTGTAATCCGTATGACCAAGTTTCATCATGATCTAAGCCATGAAGCAAAACTTATCACCATTAAAATTCTTATACATCAAGGTGAATATAATCTTATGAAATTTTCGTCTCTCGCTCTAAAACGCTATAGAATCTCTCAACTGGCCCATAATCGCCGCAACTGTAACGTGGTTTTAAGATTCAAACAGTTCAAGAAAAGTTATGACCATTTTAATTCGTCTACATCAAGGTCAACATAGCCCTGCCCAAGATCGTTTTTAACCTCAATATCGCTCGCCTACCTCGTTCGTAATTCCTCTCCAGCGCTTCCGAGACGCGATGTCTTGCTTCCATCGACTGCAACGACACGCCCACCCTCAACAAGGACTCGTTATCCTCCACTGTCATCATGATGTCCATCTCGATGGGGATGCCCAACGCCTGTTGTCGCTGGTTCTCGGCGTGGAATTCGATGATGCTCTGGTGTTTCAGGGTGGCGCGCAGCATTTTGGCGATCATTTCCGGACTAATGAAGTTGCTCTCGACGTTCAACACCCGCAGCGAAGGGCTGCTCTCGATGAGTTCCACCAAAGGTCGCGCCTCCTGATCGTCGATGGCGGTATTGGAAAGCGAGAGCTTGGTGAGATGTTTGGAATTGGAGGCAGTCCTGACCAGTTTGCGGATCTTCTCTTTGGGCAGCCGCTTCATGTTGTTGATGTTGATTTCCGTCATATTTGGATCGTTGGTCTCTAACCGTCTAAAACAATATAATAAAGTCGAAACGAATGCATATCAATATCCAAAACTTGTTTCATCCAAAAATCGAGGCCCTAAAATTCGATAAACAAGGGCTTCAGTCAAGTTGCAACTTACTGTATGCACTGATCTACATCTGTTTGATTTTCGGGTTCATCTGGAACAATTCGAGGCTGATATGCTTTGATTACACCGTCAAAGGTGGCTGTGTTTTCGTCTTGGGCTTTGCCCTTCAACGCATTATAATACTGCGTTTGGTTCAGGACGTTATGCATTCCTAAAATTTCGAAAATGGAATTATATTACACTTGGTGTCGGTATACCTAGAATTCCCGCCAAATCGACCAGGTCCTTCTCCGGCGCTTTGTCCAAGGCTTTCTCAATAAAGTCGTCGCCTTCACCTTCCGTGTCACTGTCCAAGTCGAGCATAATCGGCATGGGGACCTTCTTATCCTTCCCTGTTCCGCCATCTTGAACATTCGGGTTTTTCTCCTCAAACACTTTGCCTAAAACCAATTGAAATGATTCGAAATGGCTCCTAAGACAGTCAACAAGCAATATAAAAGGTGCGTACCTCGTTTCTGCCCCAGGGCAAATGGCACCTTCTCTTCCCAATCTTTATCTTGTTTGGCCTCTTCTTCCAGATGCTGCAGGAGTTTCTCACGTTTATATGGGCCTGTTGGAGTCTTGTCGATATGATAGGTGCCTCGTTGCGAGGGCGGAAGCATTGAGTTCTAAAAAAAACAAGGGAGAGTAAGAAAATTTTTTAAATTATCCTTCATTGAACCTAGTGCAACATTAAAAAAGAGATTTTGATAAGGAAAACGGGGGGAATCAAAGGATTTCAGCTGGAAAAAACAAAAACACGGTCGGTGACACATTTTTTCCCGTCTTTAAGGCATTTTCCGTTACCTAAAACAACAAAAAACCAAAAAATTTGGACTTACATCCGGATCCAAATCGTTGTTCAATTCCTCCATCTCCTCCACAGACAGGTTGTTCAAGAGATTGTCGAGGTCATTGTCGTCGATATCACGCAGATCCCGTCCGTAGATCTTGCGCTTCTCGCCCGCCGACGTTGTGGGTTCCGACTTCTTCGCCGGCATGGATATGGTCTGATCCTCGGCATAGTAACTGAAATCCGATGCAACTGGGTTCATACTCATTTTGAAGGCTTTAGAAAGTCTTTTAGTCCGATTCGGACAATTTTATGTCGCTAACAAGGCTTCGGCTGCGATTTCACTGCGGGCAAATTTTGATGAATCTGCGGTGGAGAAAACCTAAAGAAAGAAGTAGATACGAGGAAGATAAAACGACGGGAAAGACGTGTATTGATCTGGATTTGTCTGGAGCTCATAAAACGTCAAAAATTTGAATCTTTTGGCGAAAAACTTAAAAATCTATCAATTTCAACCAAGTACAATATAAATTTGACAAGTACAATATAAATTTGCTGTCATCTCTGTCAAAAACAGTTGACAACGATTCACTAAAGGACAATCGCCCTCTAGTGCACAACCTTCAAGCAGTTTGAAGTGGTTTAGATATCGAATTCGCCAAAAATCCTCGAAAATCCTAAAAATCCAGATGAACACAAAAAAAATTTTGCAAAATTACCTTGTTCAACCCCGACCTGCTCGAAAAATGGGGTCGAGGAAAACAATAGCAGACAAGGTAGATAATGAGCTAACAGGCCCCCAAAACGAAGGGCACAAGGAACGTCGAGACGTCGAGAAAATGGGGCCCGCCCGTCTGGCCGCACTCCTCCGGGCGTGCGGTTCTCTCGCGTCGCGGCCGTTCGAAGACGGTCCTCGGGAATTTCGAATCGAGAGGGAGAGGCGAAAAACAGAGTTCGAGATCTCCGTCAAATCTCGGGGAAATAAAAACGAAAATTCCCCATCGACTTGCGGCGGAATGCCAAGAAAACATTGAAAGTGGCGAAAAGCGCGCGGGTTTTGAATTTAAAATATTTTTAAACCAAAGTAATGTGGGTGAATTTGATTGTGCCCTGTTGTAGAAGCTGACTTGAGGATCTGCGAGCTATTTGACACACTTTTTTGTCAACGATCTGCTTTCTTCAAGTGTAAGATGAGAGTAAACAAAGATGAAGTAGAAGACCAATGAGAATGACTTGAAATTGGGTTCATGATGCACGTAAACAAAGGATTAGGATATGAGAAAGAGAGTACACATCATAATTAGTGACAATATGCGATTTTGAAATAATTTTTTGAGGCGATTCGCGTACTAAAGTTTAATGTGCACTACCTCCAAATCGAATCCATAGATCCCGATAAAACTAAGGACAAAGAAAGAGTTGAGCTTTATAAGACATATGAATGATGGTTATGTCGCATTTTGCAGAAACCTTTAAGAGTCGAACGCATTTTTGCGTCTCTCCTCATTTTGCGTGCTCTCTCCGAAAAATTTCCTTATCCCCGTTGAGAGTGGAAAGCGCGAGCTAAAATTTTCAGCGATTGATTTAAGGCCCATTAGAAGTTGGTGTGCCAAATTGTAAAAAAATCTGAGCATGGCGCGGCGAAAAATTGCGTTTTTAATTTTTCATGTCATCATGAATTTGTTGTGTCCAAATTTCATGTATATCGTATATTTAAGTCGTTTGAATGTTTCATGCCGTATAATAAGGCTGTTTTAACTTTTTCCATCCATCATTTTCGGTTGCAACCTCTAAAATTTTCGGTTTCCTACAAGTTTTCTTCGATTCGTAGCCGAGCGATCTCTGTTAACAAACAACTGGAACCATAAGCCGTTCGGTCTTTAAAAATCTCGGCCGCTTCCCCTCGCCTCGCGAACAGGTGGAACCGTTAAAAACAATGCGGGGTCGGCGACCCCGGCCCCTCCCGACTGCAGCAATTGGCCGGCGCTCGCACGGCCGGCCCCAGGCAAAACGCTTTTTGCACTCTTCTGGGTCACATTCTCCCCCCGGGTCGAGCGGAACCACGGGACAGTCAGATGGATATGGCCATTGAGAAATGATGGTAAAAAAGGTCGTTATAAACGTGATGCAAAAATGGGAAAAAAATTTTTGTTTTGCTCTCCAAAAAGATGAAAATAAGACATGAAAATAAAATCGCAAATACTCGGAAAGTACTGATCGGATATTCTGCAAATTTGGCACAGCTACTGCTACTAGAACACATATAAAATCCTGAAAATTTTAGCTTCTGCTTTGCGGGAACAGCTGAGATATTGAACAATCTTTGCCGCCGAGAGACTACGGAAATGAGGAGAGACGGTCAGAGAAAAAAATTTCGACAAAATTCGATAGACTTTGCTTGCAAAACTCTCTCAAAAAAAGCGTTTTGCTATTTTTCGATTTGAAAATCTCGATAGTTCCAGGAAATTGCGAGTTTGAAGCCTTTTGGACTCTCAGATTTTGATCAAATTCGGCGTAAATACGAAAGCCGGCCTTTGCCACTTTTTTCGACTTTAGGCAATAAAATGGTTCACGCCTATTTCTACCGTAGAGTGTAATGTTTCCACAAAAAATAACTGAAATAGGCATAGGGAAAACTGTTTTTTTTCTCTATGACCACTCTCCGCTTTTTGCGTACTCTCTCGGCCGCAAAGACCGTTGAATATCTCGGCTCTCCTTGCAAAGCGCGAGCCAAAATTTTCAGGAGTTGATATGTGGCCTAAGGCCGACATGTGTACGAAATTAAAGACCAATCGCCGCACTTGGAGCGCTTTCCTTTTTTGTGCAATTCTCATCGACTAAAATAAGTTGCACCCCAAATTCGGACCCAATCCAATCCCAAAAATCGTCGTCCGTTCGCAACGTCGCTAAAGTGATTCCCGGCGACATGCACTGTGCGAAAACGAAATTTCCCTTTGCACTGTGCAATTTCGCTGCCTTTTGCACCGTGCAACAGGCGTTTTTCGCACAGTGCAGACACCAAAAATTTTTTTTGCACTGTGCATGTCGCCGAAATCACCGCAGCGACGTTGCGAACGGGCCCGCCTCTCCGCCCCAACCCACGGCGCTTACGGTTTGTCGTTGTGATCCAGCACTGCGACCATTTATCCGACGCACGATGCACAAAAACCGGCACCCGCACAGAGGGACACAGAGACCCCTGTTCTCTGGAAAAGTGTTTAGTCCGCGAAAAGGAATGGGGCTAATCGAATGAATAAAAATCGTTCAAAATGCCACGGAAAGGACCACACATTTCCCCCAAGGGGGGCCTGTCGACACCAACCCGAAAGTCCCAATTTTTTATTTTTGTTTTTTTTGCAAATGGGAATTGTTTTTGGTGGGTTGTGCACTTATCACAAAGCGGTGTTGAGCTTGTTATTAGTATTTTCACAAAGTGCATGGGCATTTTGTCGCGTTCCCCACCGTGCACAAAAAACTTTCATTTTGCACGGTGCATTTCACCTTTTTTTGGGGTTTGCACTGTGCATTCGGAATTTTGCAGCGGCGTAAGCTTTTTTCAACTAGGTCGCTGCGTCGGAGGCTGGAATTTGCACAGTGCGAAAAGGCCTTTTTTGAGGTTTGCACTGTGCGAAAAGGGTGAAATTCATTGTGCGGTAGCGACAAGCGTGGGAAAGTGCAAATGCACGGTGAAAATACTAATCGTCCATCCGTTAAGTCGCTGGAATATTATAATTTCCGCAACATGCACTGTGCGAAAACAAAATTTGACTTTGCACTGTGCAATTTTTCGCTGTTTGCACCGTGCCATAGGCTCTTTTTCGGCCGTCGTTCCATCGATTGCGACCCCGTGGCATAAAAACTTGAAAAAAATGGTGGGCAAAATCTTTTGGCAAATAAATTTTTCGTTGCAAGACAAATTTTTTTTGAAAAAAAAGGCCGGGCCGAGAGGGCCCAAAAGAACGTTAGGCCCTCGGCCCGGCCCGTTTAGAGTTGGGCCCGGTCCGGCCCTTTTCAAAATTTCCAAAGCCCGGCCCCCTTGCCAAGTCTGGCTTTTTTCAACTACGTCGCTGCGTCGGAGGCTGGAATTTGCACAGTGCAAAGGGTCTTTTTTGAGGTTTGCGCTGTGCAAAAAAGATAAAATTCACTGTGCGGTGGCGACAATCGAGAGAAAGCCCAAATGCACTGTGCAATCGAGGCGACAAATGTCCATACACTTTATGAAAATACTAATAGAAGAAATGTAGTATTTTCGTAAGTGCACAGACATTTTTCGCATTGATTGCACAGTGCATTTGCACTTTTCCCAAGCATATCGCTACCGCACAGTGAATGTCACGCTTTTCGCACAGTGCAAACCCCAAAAAGCCTTTTGCACTGTGCAAGTTCCAGCTGCCTACGCAGCGACGTAGTTGAAACTCGCTTATGTCGCAGCGATTGCCGATGCACGGTGCAAAAACAAAAAAAGGTCAAATGCACCGTGCAAAACAGGGGTTTTTGTGCACGGTGCGGAAAGCGGCAAGATGTTCATGAATCACTTTGTGAAAACATTAATGGACATATTCCATCATTCTATCGGGAAAATAATGCGGATTTGTCGCAGGAAAATTTCGCGTCTCACCGCACTCGCGCACCAAATCTCAAAGCGCCGCGAAGCGATGATGGGCGATTCCAAGACGCGACAAAAAACGAAATTTTTTCCCCGACAGACTGATACGTTGATTTTTCACGAGGTTTAAAAAGAAAAACGTTGAACGCCCAAAGATCAAAAAATATTGAAAAACTCAAAGTTCTAAACCCAAATTTTACGATATTTAAGCCATATGCAAAGCAAACCTGCTGATTTCCGAAAACTAATTGCTGTTTTTTCACTAGTGGTGTCTAGACTAATTTGCTCATTAAATGATTTTTTAAAGTGCCTAAGGCATTTTGCAAATACAAATTTTTCAAAAAAAAAAACCTTAGAATTCTCGTCAGAAAAATCAGCATGATCACCTTTTAAAACATCAGCAACCACTAGCAAAACGACAACCCTTTATTTTCAAGGCTACTAGTCCGTTCGCAAAGTCGCTAGAGAGATTTTTGTGTTTGCACTGTGCAAAAGTCAGGGTGCGAGCGACAGCCGAAAAAAGCCTATTGCACGGTGCAAAAAGCAAGAAATTGCACAGTGCAAAGGGAACTTTTGTTTTCGCACAGTGCATGTCGCGCAAATCACTCCAGCGACTTTACGGAAGGGGTATGCCAACCAAACACCAAGTTTTATATGTTATACATACATCACTGGAACAGCAAAACAAAAGAATGCGGCTCTCAAGCCTTCTCCGTCGAAACAATGTTCCGCAGCGTTTAATCAGGAAATGTCGAGAGGATCAAAAAACAAAACCAGGTGATTTGGCGACCCCAACTCTTCAGCGGATAATTTGTGTGTGCCAACAGTGGAGGTGCTCAAAATAATATCTGTTTTTCCACAAAGTGCATGGACATTGTGTCGCGTTATGCACCGTGCACAAAATAACTTCATTTTGCACGGTGCATTTCGCATTTTTGGGTTTTGCACTGTGCACTCGGAAGATCGCGGCGGCGCAAGCTTTTTTTAGCTTCGTCGCTGCGTCGGCGGCTGGAAATTGCACAGTGCAAAAGGCAATTTTTGGGGTTTGCACTGTGCGGAAAGGGTGACATCACTGTGCGGTAGCGACATGCTTGGGAAAAGTGCAAATGCACTCAAAATTGTCGGGACTTTATGGCGCGAGTAGTATGAGTATTTTCACAATTGCATGGACATTTTGTCGCGTTCCGCACCGTGCACAAAAAACTTTCATTTTGCACGGTGCATTTCGCATTTTTGGGTTTTGCACTGTGCACTCGGAATATCGCGGCGGCGCAAGCTTTTTTCAGCTACGTCGCTGCGTCGTCGGCTGGAAATTGCACAGTGCAGTCTAACTATTTTTCATTAGACTGGGCACAAATTATATTATACTACTTCGTCCGGAAAGTCGCTGGAGTGATTTCCGCGACATGATTTTTGGCGTTTGCACTGTGCAAAAAAATCCAGGGTGCGGGCGAGAGCCGAAAAAAGCCTAGTGCACGGTGCAAAAAGCACGAAATTGCACAGTGCAAAGGGAACTTTTGTTTTTGCACAGTGCATGTCGCGAAAAGCACCCCGGCAACTTCACGGACGGACTACTACTCGGGCCATAAAGTCCCGACAATTTTATCGCTGATGTCGCGCACGAAAATTGGAGTGCGGTCGCGTAAAAGTGCATGTCGCTTGGCTAAAAACGGGAAATCGCCGCGACGGCCGCGAAAATTTGAGAAAAATGCACCGTGCAAAATTGGCGCGACTTTATGACGCGAGTACTATGAGTATTTTTACAAAGTGCATGGACATTTTGTCGCGTTCCGCACCGTGCACAAAATAACTTTCATTTTGCACTGTGCAACAATTTGGGGTTTGCACTGTGCAAGGCGGCGCAAACTTTTTTTAGCTACGTCGCTGCGTCGGCGGCTGGGATTTGCACAATGCAACCTGCTTTTTGAAGAGAGCTTTGCCGCGCCAAAATTACCCCGGTCCTCACTAGACATAGCTTCCGGTGTTGGGCCGGGCCGGCCAGAAATCGGCCCGTAATAATTTAAATTCCGAGTCTGGAAGCGAAAATTGGGGTAGCAAACAAAAATAGAGTGTCGCGACCCCATCATACAAGCAGAGAAATTACACACAACTATATATGGGGGGGGGGCATTTTACCTTACCCCCCCCCCCCCCCCCCCCCTTATCCCCTCTTCATTTTTTTCGCCGACCCCTGGCTGGGGGGTCCCCCCTCGCTAGCCACGCCATTGCGACGACCCCACATTATTTTCCCAACAAATCGACAAAGTGGAACTTTGTACAACCAAACCTGCCTATAATAAACATTTTTTTGTAAAAAAATGGGGGGGGGACCTTTCATCCCCTCCCTCTCTAGCCACGCCCTTGTATATACAATCATTTTTAAAAGGTTTGCAAGACTTTTCTAACTATTTTTTCATCCCATCTAAGTCATATTACATTTGCCGGGCGACTTGATATCGATGGGCCAAAAAAAAAATAAAAAAACGGCCGCCGGGCGCGATTTTTGGCGCGGCCCGGAGCCATATCCACGGTGCACCTTGCGGATGCGCCGATTCCCCGCGAAAAACATTCCATGAAAAGCCCTCCTAAAACGCGATCCTCACGCTCTTCAAACAGAAACCCAAAACCCGGAGCCGAACAATGAGATTGGGGAGGGGAAGGGAAGAACGCCTAGCCCGTCCGCAGGGCCCGCTATAAACCCTGACAAACGATGCATTTTAATATTTTCGGCCATTAACCTACTCTTCCAATCACTTCTTCGCTATTTTTAACGCAATATGGTCGATCTGCCGCCATTCCCCGGCTCGACATTCGTACGAAAATGGAGGATGTGATCGAAAAGAGTGTGAGAATTTTACGATGGGCTTGGCAGAAGAGGCTGAGGAATAATTTGGGAAGTCAAAAGATCAACAAGGTATGGTAATGCGCCGGAATTTTATAATAAACGGTAATTAAAAGGCCAGACATGTAGATATGAATTGGAAAATTTGAAATTCGGTTAAAAATTGCTGCAGATAAAGGGCCACTACAGCTACTTTTGAATTGCGCGTTTTACGGCGTGTGAAACGAAATGTCAAAAAGGTTTTTTTGTCTACTGTACCAAAAACAACGGAAAAAAATAATGGTGACATTCTACATGCTTACTAATAATTATATTACTGTTTGCAACTCTGCGATATTTGTTTTCGCTGTAGGACATAAAAATTTTGTTTTGACATTTCGTCTCACACGCGGTAAAAGGCGCAATTCAAAAATAGCTGTACTGTCCCTTTAAGAGTACCAATGACAACAGAAAAAATAATGGTGACATTTATGCTTACTAAAAATTAGGGCCAGAACAGCTACTTTGGCTTTGCGCTTTCTACGGCGTATGAAACGAAATGTCAAAAAAGTTGCTTCGTCTACTGTACCAATAACAACGGAAAAAAATAATAGCGACATTCTACGTGTTCACTAGTAACAATTTTAGTGTTTGCAACTCTGCCATCTTTGTTTTCGCTGCAGGACATAAAAAAACTTTTTTGACATTTCGCTTCACACGCCGTACAACGTTCAATTCAAAAATAGGTGCTCAGGCCTTTTAAAGGTCTAGATTGAGATTAAAATAAAAAAAATACGGCGTGTGAAGCGAAATGTCAAAAAAGTTTTTTTTATGTCTGCAGCGAAAACAAAGGCGGCAGAGTTGCAAACAGTAAAATAATTATTATTAGGCATGTAGAATGTCACCATTATTTTTTTCCATTGTTATTGGTACAGTAGACAAAGAAATTTTTTTGACATTTCGTTTCGACGCCGTAAAAAGCGCGATTAAAAAGTAGCCGTACTGTCCCTTTTAGCGTATGATTTGACTGTTAAAAATAGACAAAACTCACTTGCTATGCATTGTTGAGGTCACTGATTCGGCTGAGATTGCTTGCAACGGCAGAATGGCGAGCGCTTGATGTTCTGGACTTGTTGGTTAACTCTCCAATTTCCACGGTAATTGTTGCAATCGGCTTATTCCTCCAAGGAGTTTCTGCAAAAATAGGTGAAATTACATATATTTTTTTTTGTAAGTACTCGGTACTACTCGCGCCATAGAGTCGCGACAATTTTGCACGGTGAATTTTTCTCAAATTTTCGCGGCCGTCGCGGCGATTTCGCTTTTTTACCCAAGCGACGCGCACTTTTACGCGACCTCACTCCAATTTTTGCGCGCGACATCAGCGATAAAATTGTCGCGACTTTATGGCCCGAGTACTATCGCGCTCAAAAGTCCAGACAATTTTGTCGCTGACATTACGCGGGTGCGGTCGTCAAAAAGTGCATGTCGCTTGGATAAAAACGGGAAATCGCCGCGAAAAAAAGGCGAAAATGCACAGTGTAAATTCCACCGACTTTATGTCGTGTGTAGTATATCTTTTTCCCCGATTGTTTTTTTTCCCAATCAACAAACCCCGGTATTGCGCTGGACCGGCATATTGAAAGGCACAATTATCGCCGGCGCACAGTGCATTTCGCCTTTTTTTCCCTATTTGTCGCTCACGCACCGTTTGCTGTATTTCGCACAGTGCAAACCTGAAAAGCGGTCTGCACTGTGCGAATGCGCAGTTGAGAACAGCTAACGTCGCGGTGATTGATGCACAGTGCAAAAAGCAACAAATTGCACAGTGCAAAGAAAAATTTTGTCTTTTGCACAGTGCAAAGAGAATTTTTGTATTTTTGCACAGTGCAAAGAGAAATTTTGTCTTTTGCACAGTGCAAAGAAAAATTTTGTCTTTTGCACAGTGCAAAGAGAAATTTTGTCTTTTGCACAGTGCAAAGAGAAAATTTTGTCTTTTGCACAGTGCAAAGAGAAATTTTGTCTTTTGCACAGTGCAAAGAAATATTTTGTCTTTTGCACAGTGCAAAGAGAAATTTTGTCTTTTGCACAGTGCAAAGAGAAAATTTTGTATTTTGCACAGTGCAAAGAGAAATTTTGTATTTTGCACAGTGCATATCGCCGCAATCACCCCAGCGACTTTACGGACGGAGAAAGTAAAAACCGATTAGTCATCCGAAATATCGGGCTGCCCTCACTAATCAAAACAAGAAAAAGTTGTTTTCTCGGGGTTTTCTCGGCCGATCGACTCTATTTTCGAGATGGGGAATACCTGCTGGTTTTGCCGCCTCGTGACATCACGTTTTATAAAACAATTGTCGCTTCGTGTGCACTTAATGGCCGGGAATTAGGGGCCGAGACGGCGGAAAGACAAGAGTCGAGCGGGTCCGCTTCGAAAATCAACAGCTTTGGGGTTGGGACGCTAATGACTTACAATACATATTACATAGTCTTAAAGGGCCAAAACAACAATTTTTGAATTGCGCTTATTACGGTGTGTGAAGCGAAATATCAAAAAAGTTTTTTTGTCTGCTGTACCAATAACAACAAAAAAAAAATAATGATGACATTCTACATGCCTACTAATAATTATTTTACTGTTGCAACTCTGCCGCCTTTGTTTTGCAGGACGTAAAAAAATTTCGCTTCACACGCCGTAAAACGCGCAAATCAAAAATAGGTGCTCTGGCCCTTTAATGGGTTTGAAACGAAATGTCAAAAAAGTTTTTTTATGTCCTGCAGCGAAAACAATGGCGGCAGAGTTGCAAACACTAAAATAATTATTTGTAAGCATGTAGAATGTCACCATTATTTTTTTTTCGTTGTTTTTGGTACAGTAGACGAAGACATTTTTTTTGACATTTCGTTTCCACGCCGTAAAAAGCGCGATTTAAAAGTAGCTGTACTGACCCTTTAAACAGGTCGGAATGGACTGAATAGTCCCGAATTCAAAGAGAGAATGTCATCGGAGAGTAAAGTTCAAAAAAAAAAAAAAAAAAAACGATGCGAAGGAATTCATAGGCGATCGGATTACATATAACTCGGACGGGAATGGGAAACAAAAGAAGACATAATACGAGAGGAAAGCAATATTATAAAAGCAATGTGATTGCATCAGCGACAATGAAAGCAAATCCGTTATGTCATCAAACGGCAAAAACAACATGAGGGAAAACAATTTCATTCAAATCAAATCTCCAGAATCCTACTAGTCCATTCTTTTTGTTTTGCTGTTCCAGTGATGTATGTATAAGATAAAACTTGGTGTTTGGTTGGCATACTCCATCCGTAAAGTCGCCGGAGCGATTTCTGCGATATGCACTGTGCGAAAACAAAAATTGCCTTTGCACTGTGCAATTTCTTGCGTTCTGCACCGTGCAATGGGCTTTTTTCCCTTGTCGCTCGCACTCTGACTTTTTTACACAGTGAAATACCAAAATCACCCCAGCGACTTTCCGCACGGACTAATAAAGGGTTGAGACCTATTCTCGAATCGTGCTTTCCACGACTTGGGAAACGAAACGCCAAAAAAAGTCTTTTGGTATATCCTACGGCGAAAACAAAGCCGGAAAAATTGCAAAAATTATAGTAGGAAAATTATTAGCACGCATGTAGAATGTCACCATATTTTCTTATTGTTGTTTTGGTACAGTAGACGAGGGAATTTTTTTAGGCATTTCGTTTTCCACGCCACAAAACGCGCGACTTTAAAAGTAATGCACTGGCCAGAACAGCTACTTTTGAATTGCGCTGTTTCCGGCGTGGAAACGAAATGTCAAAAAAGTTTCTTTGTCTACTGTACCAAAAATAACGGAAAAAAAAATAATGGTGACATTCTACATGCTTACTAATAACCATACTACTGTTTGCAACTCTGCCACTTTTGTTTTTGCTGCAGGACATAAAAATTTTGTTTTGACATTTCGTCTCACACGCGGTAAAAGGCGCAATTCAAAAATAGCTGCACTGTCCCTTTAAGAGTACCAAAAACAACCGAAAAAATAATGGTGACATTTATGCTTACTAAAAATTAGGGCCAGAACAGCTACTTTTGCTTTGCGCTTTCTACGGCGTATGAAACGAAATGTCAAAAAAGTTGCTTCGTCTACTGTACCAATAACAACGGAAAAAAAGTAATGGTGACATTCTACATGCTCACTAATAATTATTTTACTGTTTGCAACTCTGCCACCTTTGTTTTCGCTGGAGGACATAAAAAAACTTTTTTGACATTTTGTTTCCCATTCCGTAAAAAACGCGATTTTAAAAGTAAATAGCTGATATGTCCCTTTAAAGGCCCAAGTTAACATTAAAACAAAAAAAATCCGTTAAGAGTGTCCAAATGGTCTGAAACGCGAAGGTAGAGAAAACGGCGTTGCCACAAACGAAAGGAATGGCAACGAAAAGTACTACTAATAATTATTTTAGTGTTTGCAACTCAGCCACCTTTGTTTTCGCTGCGGGACATAAAAAAACTTTTTTGACATTTCGCTTCACACGCCGTAAAAATTCAAAAGTAGGTGCTCTGGCCTTTTAAAGGCCTAGATTGAGATTAAAACAAAAAAAATTTCCGTTAATAAGAAACTAATTGACTTCAGAAATCTCCTTCATTTCCCCCAGACACTAATTTTCACCAATATTCGAATGCCTCTCACCAGCAAGGTCGTTCCAACGGATACGAATATTTTTGATTGATAATCTCCGAAAAAAGGTTTAAATTTTGAATTTTCCGGGCAAGAATGTGGTAAAAACAATTCAGCGTCAGCCGTCCCCTCAAAAACACGCCAAAATTACTGCTACGCCATTTCAAAAGTGCGTAGACATTTTGTCGCGCCGCACAGTGCATTTCCATCTTTGCACGGTGCGCGGGCTTTTTTGAAGCGTTTTGCACTGTGCAAACTTCAAAAATACCACTTGCACTTATAGATGGCTCCCGGGCCAGGCAAAAAATCGGGCCCGCGAGCCGTACCGAAAAAGTTCGGCTCGGCCCCATGCCGTTTTAAGTTTGCTTTGGCCTGGCACATCGATATCAAGTCGCCCGGCAAATGTAACATAACTAAGATAAGATCAAAAAATAGTCGGAAAAGTGTTGTAAACCTTTTGAAAATGTTTGTAGATAGTCGTGTATAATTTCTCTGCCTGTAAGATGGGGTTTCGACACTCTATTTTTGTCTGTTGCCCCAATTTTCGCTTCCAGACTCCGAATTTTAGTTACTACGGGCCGTTTCAGATTTGCTTTGGCCCGGTCCGTAGATATCAAGTCGCCCGCCAAATGTAACATAAATAACTAAGGTTGGACGAAAAAAATACAGTGACGGTCCAAATTTGAAACGGGCCGTTTTAAACTTGCTGTCGCTCGGAGCCATGTCTACTTGCACTGTGCAAAAGCCTACGCACTTTCGAAAAAGCGTAGTAGAAACTCACATTAAGAAAATTTCGGTAATTTCTTGAATGAGTTTTTTCAACAGTTTTTCGACCGAATTTTGCGAACTAATATTGTAACTGTAAAATTGAAAAAGTTTGACGTACTACAATTATGTATACATATTCAAAATAAAAAATACCTATCCAGATCGTTCCGAAAAAACTTGTAAAGCAATCGGAACGCCTCTCTTCGAAAATCCGCAGGCCACAAAGACTTCTATAAATCAGCCACCAAATGCCCACAACAGATATCTTTAATTGCAATCAACTCCCTGTATAAGTAATTTTAAAGAAATCTCTCCATCAATATGCCCGAAAAAGGACCGGCTCGCATCAAAATCGCAACCCCAAAAACCAGCGACGCCAAAAGTTTTCGCGATGCATCGCAAAAGTGCGCGCGACGAACAAAAATCGCTGAAATTTGGGGAATTTTGTTGACTGCACCGTGCAAAACACCAAAAAACAGCCGTTTGCACCGTGCAAAACATTGAATCCTTCGGCAAAAAATGGGCGAGAAACCCAATTTGTCGCGTCGCTTTTGTTGTTTTTTCGGCGACACGCACCAAATTTCTGCACGGTGCAAATTGCGGTTTGGACAAAAGGGCGTGCGAGGGCCGGTCCTTTTTCGGCCATACTGATACTACTCGGGCCATAAAGTCGCGACAATTTTGCACGGTGCATTTTTCTCAAATTTTCGCGGCCGTCGCGGCCATTTCCCGTTTTTACAGGAAGTCAATTCCACGGTCGCAGATGCCTCATCTTTGAAACCTACTAGGTCCCGTTCTAAAGTCCATCTGCGAGTAAAGTGACTTCCCTTGTAAGGCACTTGAGAGGCATTCTAAATCATTTTCTATTATAGCAATCTAAACCCGTCCAATACCAGCTACAGAAATTCGATCTGCCCAATTTGCCCCAAATGAGAGATTGAAAACATTTGATAGCAAGCAAAATGTTAGCGAAAGGTCAGTCACGGCTAGAACAATATAATAATAGAGGAAAAGAGAAGGGAGAAATTCCCGGCTGTCTGGGAATGCCACAAGTATTGCGAAATTCCTTTCAAAGGCAAGTGCAACACTAGGTTCAGATTAAACTTGACGCAAATTTAGCTTAATTTTTTAAAAAACATATGAGATTGCTAGCTAGCGCCCTGCAGCGAGCGCCGAGACTTTTTGGTCGAAAAAAGCGAAAATATGACATTTTTTTTACGAATTTGGCATTTAAAGTTCCATACTAGGGTTTTGACAGAATTTTTCAAAATGACGTCAAATTGACCTCAAATTGCTGTCATTTTCGTCAAATTGCGTCAAATTGCCGTTGTGTCTGTCGGAAGCTGCCTAACGATAAAACACACATTACTCAAGGTACTACAATGCCTTCAAATATGTTCAAGACCATATACACATTAAAACAACAGTTTATAACAACAAAAGGAGTTTAGTAGACCTATTTCGGATCATTTTCGTCCTCGTTTCTGTCACTATTATTCAAATTTTTATTGATGAATTGAGTCAGTGAAACTGGAGGCTTCTTGCAGTAAATTGCAAGAATTTTTGGCGGGACAGTTTTTTGTTACGGGTCAAAATTCTGGATTTTTTGACAAAATTCAAAAAAATTCCACAAAAAAATCAATTTGACAAATCAAAATGACAGATCAATTTGACATAACGAAAATGACGACAATTTGACCAACTTGGCAGACGGTCAACTTGACGGGCGGCACAACCCTTTTCCATACGATTCAATTTTTCCGCGCGAAATCATTAGAGCCAAAAAATATGTTTCCCTCTAGAACCGCTCTCCGCTTTTTGCATACTCTCTCGGCCGCAAAGATCGTTGAATATCTCGACTGCCCCTGAAAAGCGCGAGCTAAAACTTTCAGGGCTTGAAATCTAGCCTATGCCCCACTAGTCTGCAAAATTTAAGGGAAATCTGTGCGTCGCACTCGAAGCACTTCCTGTTAATCAAATGTAAGACAGCTCCGTAGTTCTTCCAAGTGAGAACGATGAAACCATCCCCATAAATTCGTCATCACCTTCCAATTCCCCCGAAATACTTTTTTTTGAGGACGAAAAAAGCGGAATCGTATGTTTCGCCGAGGGCCCAGGAACATGAAAAATAGATTTTTTTGAAACAGGTGTCACCCCCGCGATTTCGTCTCTCCCCAATCGCCTCGGAATCAACCAGGAACAGGACGAGTGTGGAAGGACGCACAAGCATGGGCATGCCCAATTTTTTACTCTCATTCCGCTTATTGTGTTTGTGGCCGAAATTCGCAGGTGGGAGAGAAGAGGAGGGAAGGACAAAAAAGGGAAAAATATGAAACGTCGACGCCTGTCCCGAGTCTTATTAGTCCTTCCGTAAAGTTGCGGGAGTGATTTCCGCGACATGCAAATACAAACGTTCACTCTGCACTGTGCAATTTCCTACTTTTTGCACCGTGCAATAGACGTTTTTTGGCTGTCGCTCGCACCCTCAGTTCTTTGCACTGTGCAATCACCAAAAATTACCCCAGCGACTTGACGGACGGACTACTACTACTCAGCGCAAAAAGTCCTGAGAATTTGCACTGTGCGGTGTTTGAGAATTTGCACAGTGCGGTTTTGAGAATTTGCACTGTGCGGTGTTTGAGAATTTGCACAGTGCGGTTTTGAGAATTTGCACTGTGCGGTTTTGAGAATTTGCACTGTGCGGTTTTGAGAATTTGCACTGTGCGGTTTTCGAGAATTTGCACTGTGCGGTTCGAAAATCGCGAAAAAACGGCTTCGCACAGTGCATTTCGACCCAAAAACATCATTTTGCACGGTGCATCTTGCATTTTTTGCCTTATGTCGCGCGCGATTCCCAATTTTCTCAGCGACAAATCATTTTTTTCGACGTGCGACAAAATTTCGAGGCGCGATAAATTCTCAGGACTTTATGCGCCGAGAAGTACTCGCGCCATAAAATTTTATCGCTGATGTCGCGGCACTCGCCGAAAAGTGCATGCCCCTTGGGTAAAAACGGGAAATCGCCGCGACGGCCGCGAAAATTTGAGAAAAATGCACCGTGCAAAATTCTACGGACTTTTAGTCGCGAGAAGTTGTATCAGTCTGTCGGGAAAATAATGTGGATTTGTCGCACCTTCAAATCGCGCGCCACCGCTACGCGGCGCAAAATTTTGCTGCGACAAATCCACATTACTACTCGCGCCATAACCCGACAATTTTATCGCTGATGTCGCGCACGAAAATTGGAGTGCGGTCGCATAAAAGTGCATGTCGCTTGGGTGAAAACGGAAAATCGCCGCGACGGCCGCAAAAATTTGAGAAAAATGCACCGTGCAAAATTGTCGCAACTTTATGGCGCCAGTAGTAGTCCGTTTGCAAAGTCGATGAAGTGATATGCACTGTGCAAAAA